>ML777494.1:2591724-2693514 GCA_009831015.1 Picea engelmannii
AGAAGTTCCCTTTTTGGGTGGCATGTTGGCCAAGTATCACTTTTGAACCTTGATTTTGAGGTGGTTCTGCTAGACAATATTTCTTCTATTGTATCTCCCAATTTTTGGCCCTTCTGGGTATGAAACTTTCTCTTATGTATTTCGATGATATTTATTCTCTACAATGCCACAGGTTTGATCAAAATTGGATGTGCCAAGTGGAATTTACGGTAACTTGCCCACAACTTGCTGATTTTTGTCCTTTCCAGGAGATCTCACTTGTATAGTGTGCCCCACACAAACTTATTGATATAAAATTATGAAACTCACACCCAAAATAATATAGACTGTCCACGATCCAATGCAACTAGTCCCACACAATTTGAAGACTCTAGGAAGAAGTTATGATTGTTTTACCTGGAACACCTTCTTGAGACTAGTCAATAGGACTAGTTAGATACCCTATATTACATAGGGTTTATCTACAAATTTAAGATGAACCATAAGCTGAACCTTTCACCACAAATACATTACTAATTTCTGTAAATTTCCTCCAGAGTTCAGGGTCTGAAACGTTACATAAAAAAATTTATAGTAAAAATTCCACAATGACTCATTTTAGGATGATTCCAGAACCCTATCTTGTACAGGCTATATCTCCGAAAGTATAAGGCGTCAGGAGATGAATTTTTAACCCAACGTACCTTGTTCCATATACTAAATATCCTCCAATATGTTCCTTTTGAAACATTGTAGAAACAAAATTATAGTGGAAATGCCACGGTGTCTCAGATGTAGCAGCGAAACCCCAAGACCTTGAGCTCTGATACCATATGTTAAGAACCAAACATCAATATAGCATAGAAAAACCTCAGGAAAAGTACTCAACGCCTTGAAAAAGAGATAATTTCAGATAATAATCCTCTTTGAGGGGGGCAACCTCCTTTTACCCCACTTAAATGTTCAAGTACAAGATGATTCAAAATGAAAATGTCTCCTTGGTATATATAAGAGACTAGGAGGTATAATTACAACTAGTGGCCTAAAGATGACATAAATAAAATAACATTACTAATCTAATATGCCCCAATTAAGGGGTAATAAATAACATTACTAATCTAATATTCCCCAATTAAGGGGTAATGAGCCAATATTAGGGCTTAACAGTCATGGTTTATAATAAGTAGAAATGGACGAACTCCAAAGTGGCCCCCTTATGGTGAAATCCCTCATGGGAAGATGCTTTGTGGATTGAGTTATCCTAGAAGTATGGTTAGAGAACCCATTCTTATTTATGGAATAATGAGATGAACTCTAGTAAAAATTTTAGTGAAACTATCCTATACGGATAGTTCTTGTCATGCCATTTTCGGGGGTATGTGGAACGTCACATAACTCCTCACGGTTAGAGAGTTATGGCCATGAGAAGTTAGAGAACCTAGGTTTAGGTAATGGACCCAAGTTTGTTTGATGGATAACGGTATGAGTTTTGATATATTTTCTTGTAATAATATTCTATATGGATAGTACATTTCATTCCATTTTTGGTGGTATGTGGAATGTCACATAACCCCTCACAGTTTGAGAGTTATGGCCTTACGAAGTTGGAGGACCCTCATGTGTCATATAGAATCCCCAAAAGGTCAAAGTAGTCAAAGTGGTTTAAGATATTTTAAAATGTAAATAATAAAGTGAAGTGATGAGTGTACAATAATTCAAAGTGAATACAAAATAAATTATTTCAATAATAAATTTAATGGAGAAATTAGAAGTGGGTTAACCCTAAAATAAGGAAAGTGGGTAAAGAGGCCTAGAAGATGTTTTTAAGGAAGCTACTTGGAGAGTATAAATAAGAGGAAAGACTCTCTCATTTAAGACACACTCGATTATATTGAATACCTATAGGTGTCTCAGGTAACCAAAGGATATCTAAGCCAAATTTCTGAGGAAAGTGAAGAAAAGAAGGTCGGAATTCAAGGAAGAATAATTTATTTTGATGATGCTTTCTAAGGTTGGTGCATGGTTGATGCACTTGTTTATGGTACATGTTGATTATAGGTTGAGGTACAGGTTGATGCATGGTTGATGCATGATTTAGGTTTATTGGTACATGTTTATAGAGATATATCTCATAGTGATAGTGTGACAGTGGTTCCATCATTCTACTTCTACTTCAGGGCAGTTGGATGGGGCAAGGATAGGTGGTTGTATCCACCTTCTAGTTGTATCCAGAGAACATAGGGGTTTGTATCCTCCTTCAAGTTGTAGCCATAGAATTGGGGAGTTGGAGCTTCCCTCAAGTTGTAGCCTGAGAAACTAGGGGGTTGGATCCCCCTTCCAGTTGCAGCTGGAAAAAAAAAGGAAGTTGGTGCTTCCAATGAATGTAATTCTTCAAGACATATAAGATAAAGCATTCTGTGGTTTTATCTCGATTTGGGTTTCCACGTAAAACATTGGTGTACTATGTATGTTTGTTATTGTTCATTTCTTATTGTTCATTATTGGATAATAATTCTACATTTATATAACACTTGGATTATTTGGAGAAAAAGGATTATAATTACGCTATTATTGATTCACCCCCCCTCTCAGTAATCCAACAATTGGTTTTAGAGAAGGTTCCTTCAAAAATCATTTTAACCACTGAAAGGTAGATCATGGAGAGTACCAACCAGGGATGATTTTAGGGGCTAAATTTCGCTCATGGGCTAATTTTCCATGGGTTTTGCCAAAAAACGATTTTCCCAAGTTGTATAGGATAAAATTATTTTACCTCAAAAATCGCCAAAAAATTATACAAACTATATAAAATCCTTAGAAATTTGAATATTTTTATAAAAATATCGCCAAACATTTATAGTTGGCATATGAAGGATCAATAAGATTCGTTAAGGTTTCTACATTTTAAAATAAATTTCCATCCTTAAAATCATCCCTGGTACCAACTCATATAAAAATAGAATACCACACTTTGATTGACAAAAGTATGCTTTTTGGAGCATAAGGATGAAGACATATATACAAGCACAGTGGTTTGAAATTTGGCAATCAATTATAGATGGATACACAGTACCAGAAGTTCCACCAACAAATGACAAAGTAGTGAAACTTGGTAAGAATAATTACAAAGATACAAATTCACTTTTGAATGGTCTTAGTGAAACAGTATTCACCAAAGTTGCACATTGTAAATATGCCAAAGAGATTTCGGACAAGCTTCAAAATATTTATGGAGGAGATACAAAAGTAAAAGAAGCAAAACTTCAAACTTACAGAGGCCAGTTCGAACAAATAAAAATGAATGAAGATGAGAATATTTCAACCTACTTCTTATGAGTTGACGAAACAGTGAATGCAATCATAGGATTGGGAGAAGAAATAATTTTTTTTATAATTGTTCAAAAGGTACTAAGATCTCTTCCTATGAGATTCAACCATAATATATTGGCTCTAGAAGAAATATCTTCTCTGAACTCAATAAGAATCGACGAACTGCATGGAATCTTCACATCATATGAAATGAGAATTGAACAGGAAAATCCTGATGTAAAATAAGCAGCCGTCAAAGCATCCAAAAGATCAAAGAAAAATAAAAAGGAACACAAATAATATAGCAGCATCAACAACGTCTCAGAAGATGATGAAGAAGTGGTCAACTTCATCAAAAGACTAAACAAGGGAACCAATGGTAGGTATAGAGGTAAGATTCCTTTAATTTGTTTTAATTGTGATGGTATTGGTCATTTTTCTAACAAATGTCCTCATAAGAAAAAGATAAATGATGAAGGTTACTCAAAAAGAAAACACACATATAAAGGCAAAAGAACTACAAAGAAATATTTCAAGAAAAGCTTATGCATCAAAGAAGACATCTCATCATTAGATGAAGTTGAAATTAGTGACAGTGAGACATGAAGAGTTCTATTCATGGCAGTAAAAGATTATGATAAAGAGGACTCCAAACAAGAATATGAATAAGTCGAAGAAGGATATGAAGAATTTGAAGATGAAATTGAAGAGGCGGAAGTTGATTATCGAGAAGAATTAATGTGTTCCATAGAAGTTATCAAAAGAGAAAAGAATAAAAACAAGAAACTACAAGCATAACTAGACAAGAAAAAGGACAGTCGAGAACTAGAACAAATGATCACAAGATTTAATGTTCAAATAGAAGAAGATAAAAGAATTGAAGAAGCACTCAAATAACTAGAAGAAAAGGAAAATATCATTGGAAAATTGGAAGTAGAGATTGTCACACTAAGAAAGAATATTCAAAATAAAAATATGAAGAATAGCTCAAAAGTTCTGGATGGCATTATCAGCAGTCAAAAATATGATCTTGAAAAGTATGGACTTGGATACAATTAGATAGAAAATGGATCAAGCTCCAAAATAACAGAGAAATAAATAAATCCAAAATACTATGCAGAAACAATCAAAGGGGATAGGAATATGTACAAGGAAGATTACAGGGACAATCCTCCACTGAGAAGATTCAGATTTCAGAATCAACAAAAGATAGATAGGCCTTGAGAAGAAGAAGGATTCATAAGATCGCCTTTTTTCAGAAGATCTTCAACTCTCAGGTATCAAACTATATTGTTTGGTTTATGTTATGCATGTAATAATTTTGGACATAAAGCTGTGAATTGCAGAGCTAACAACAGGAACAATAAAAACTTTGAGAGTCATACACAAAGGGGTTACTCAAGAAGACCCAGTGAAACACAAAGAAGAAATTACAACAGGTTTGAATCTTTGGGCACCGAAGTGGAATGTTACAAATGTAACAATTTTGGACACATGGCAAAAAATTGCAGAATGACAGTCCCTCCTAAAGAAACTCAACAAAATAACAACAGTCAGAGATAAGAACCTCATAAAACAACATGGATAAGAAAACAAGATCAATATAGCAATGAAGAATGCATAGTCACTGTACAAGCTAAGAAAACAAAACACGGTTGGTATGTTGACAGTAGATGTTCAAAACACATGACAGGTGATAGAGACAAATTTCTTACATTGTGGAAGGAAATAAATGGACCAGTCTCCTTCGAAAATGATAATTCAGCCAAAATCATTGGCGAAGGTATAGTCCGAATTGGGAACAAGAATAAAAGGCACAAAATGTTCTACTGGTGGAAGATATGAAACATAATATTCTAAGTGTGATTCAAATGTGTGACCAAGGTCATAAAGTTACTTTTGATTCTCAAAAGTGTGAGATAAGAAAAGAATGTTCAAGGAAATTGGTTGGTACAACTGCAAGAACTTCAAACAACATATATGTGTTAAGTGAAATTGGAAATGAAAAGTGTTGTCTAGGAAAGGAATATGAAAGTTGGCTATGGCACAGAAGAATGGGTCACATGCATTTTGATAACCTTTTCAAAGTCATCAAAAGAGAAGCAGTCAGAGAAATGCCCCAAATCATGAAACCAACCAACACTTTATGCAAGCATTGTCAACAAAGAAAGAAAACAAAGACCAGGTTCAAATCAAAGGATTATTCAACAACAAGACCACTGGAAATTGTGCATATTGATCTAGTTGGACCAAATACAGCAAATGGCTTAAAAGGTGAGATATACTTTATGTTATTAGTTGATGACTATACAAGAATGATTGCAGTTTTCTTTCTCAAGAACAAGTCAGAAGATTTTGAAAACTTCAAGATCTACAAGGAAATGGTTGAAAATGAGATGGATTCAAGAATCAAATTCTTGAGATCTGATAATGGAGGAGAGTTCACTTCAAATGAATTTATGGACTATTGCAATAGTCATGGAATAAAAAGGCAATTCTTCGTTTCTAGGACAACTCAATATAATGGAGTTGTTGAAAGAAAGAAGAGGATAGTACATGAAATGGCTCGAGCAATGCTAATGGGTTCCAAATTCACAGAAATATTTTGGACACATGCAGTGCATACAATAGTTCACATTCAAAACATAGTAATGCTCAGAAAAAATATTGATAAAACTCCCTACCACCTATGGAATGGAAGACTAGCAAATGTTAAGCACTTCATAGTTTTTGGAAGAAAATGGTACATCAAAAGAGAAGATGGAAGAATGGAAAGGTCTGACTCTCGTGTGGACAAAGGAGTACTTGTTGTTTACTCAAGTACAAGTAAATCATACAAGTCTTACAATCTAATATTGAACATAACAATTGATGAAACAGGCAGACTGAAGTCAAAGGAAGAAGAAAAGAAATCAATGGAACAAATTTTTGAAGAAGAAGAAGTAGAAGAGAAAGATGAAGATAATACGATAGAAACAAAAGATAAAGTTCAACAATTATCTCCAAAGACACCTAGAAAACGAGTATAGAAGAATCATCCTTCAGATCAGATTATTGGAAACAAACATGCAGGAGTTGAGACTAGAAGAAAATTCCGTTCACCAGAACAAACACACCTAGCACTCTTATCTACAATTGAACTAAACTATTTTGAAGAAGCCAACAAGGATGAATTTTGCAATAAGGCCATGAATGAAGAATTGGATCAAATAGAGAAAAATGACACTTGGGAACTGGTTCCAAGACCAAAGAATAAGAATGTGATCGACACAAAATGGGTTTTCAAGAATAAATTAAATGAAGATGGACAAGTTACAAGGAACAAAGCTAGATTGGTATGTAAAGGATATGCACAGATCGAAGGAATCGACTTTGAAGAGACATTTGCCCTAGTTGCCAGAATGGAAGAAATCTGGTTTATTTTATCCTATGCATGCTCCAAAAATTTTAAAGTATATCAGATGGATGTAAAATCATCTTTTCTGAATGGGGAACTTGAAGAAGAAGTCTACATTGAACAACCAGAAGGATTTCAGTTGTCAGAGAACGCAGATTATGTGTGTAAATTAAAGAATGCCTTTTATGGTCTAAAATAGGCTCTTAGAGCATGGTACTCTAGACTGGATAAGTATCTCCAACAGGCAGGGTTCAGGAAAGGAAGTGCAGACAACAAACTCTACATCAAGGTAAGTGAAGATAATATTTTATTAATTGAAGTTTATGTTGATGATATTATTTTTGGTAGTGATGAAGACAGGTTAAGCCATAAATTTGCAAAAGATATGCAGAATGAATTTGAAATGTCGTTACTTGGAAAACTATCCTTCTTTTTGGGACTTCAGATACATAAAAGCAACCAAGGAATATTTATTTCTCAAACCAAGTATATCATAGAAATGATAAAGAGGTTCAAAATGAAAGATTACAAACTCGTTATCACTCCCATGCAAACCAGTTTCAAGTTCAGCAAAGATGATGATTCAAAGTCTATAGATCAAAGGCAATATAGGTCAATGATTGGCATCCTACTATATGTTACAGCATCCAGACCATATGTAATGCGGGAAGTTGGATAGGTGGCATGATTTCAAGTAGCACCAAAGGAGTCACATGTGTTAATAGTGACGAGGATTTTCAGATATCTCAAAGGAACAAAAAAGTTTGCATTACGGTACCCAAAAGGAAAGGATCTATCACTTATTGCCTACATAGATGTAGATCGGGCAGATTGTATTGATGACCAACGAAGCACCAGTGGAGCAACGTTCTACTTGGGTGAGTGTTTAGTATCATGGCGAAGAAAGAAACAATCATTAATATATTTATCTACAGCCGACGCAGATTATATTGCAACAACATCATGTTGTACATAGGTTCCTTGGATGAAACAAACTCTGACAGATATACAGGTTGAGTATGATGAGCCCATTCTAATCTATTGTGATAATACAAGTGTCATTAGTATCTCTAAGAACCTGGTGATTCCCTCCAAGACAAAGAACATTCCAATAAAGTATCACTTTATATGGGAGTAGGTTGCAGAAAAGAACATCAGAGTTGATTATGTGGGCACAAAAGAACAAGTGGCAAACATATTAACAAAACCACTTCCACATGAATCCTTTGAATATCTTCGCCAGGTACTTGGAGTTATTTCTACTCCAAAATGAATTCTTTTTGAATGCTTATCTTATATGTCTTATATTTACACGAGGAAGCACCATAAGAGGACAGTTCAGTCAAGGGGAGAAACCCCAGATGGAAAGATACCTTTGTCATTGATGACAAAGGGGGAGAGATTTATCAGATGCAAAGGAAAAAGGCAGAGGACAGAGGCATGGCTCCAAGGGGAGCATGAGTGATATGATTTCAGTATTGCATCAGAGTGTTTCCATCAATGCCAACGAGGGAGATTGTTGATTAAGGTTGGTTCTCATTGATGTCAACCCTTGAAGAAATCCCTGTAGCACAAAGGTTGGGTAATGGACCCAAGATGGTTTGATGTAAATATGACTCATTATTTTCTTGTCATGGTTGATAATAAGTATAAATGGATGAACTCCAAAGTGGTCCCCTTATGGTGAAATCCCTCACGGGAAGATGCTTTGCAAATTGAGTTATCCTAGAAGTATGGTTAGAGAACCCATTCTTATTTGTGGAATAATGAGAAGAACGCTAGTGAATTTTTTAGTGAAACTATCCTATATGTATAGTGCTTGTCATTCCATTTCCAGTGTTATGTGGAACGTCACATAACTCCTCACAGTTAGAGAGTTATGGCCATGAGAAGTTTGATAACCCAGATTTGGGTAATGGACCCAAGTTTGTTTGATGGATAACAATATGAGTTTTGATACATTTTTAGGAAATACTATTATATATGGATAGTACATCTCATTCCATTTCTGGTGGTATGTGGAACATCACATAACTCCTCACGGTTTGAGAGTTACGACCTTACGAAGTTGGAGGACTCTCATATGTCATCTAGAAGCCCCAAAAGGTCAAAGTAGTCAAAGTGGTTTAAGAGATTTTAAAAGGTAAATAATAAAGTGAAGTCATGAGTGTACTATAATTCAAAGGAATAAAGAATAAATTAATTCAATAATAAATTTAATGGAGAAATTAGAAGTGGGTTAACCCTAAAATGAGGAAAGTGGGAAAAGTGACCTAGAACATGTTTTTAAGGAAGCTACTTGGAGAGTATAAATAAGAGGCAAGGATCTCTCATTTAAGACACACTTGAGCATATTGAATACCTATAGGTGTCTGAGGTAACCAAAGGATATCTAAGCTAAATTTCTGAGGAAAGTGAAGAAAAGAAGGTCAGAATTCAAGGAAGGATAATTTATTTTGATGATGCTTTCTAAGGTTGGTGCATAGTTGATGCACTTGTTTATGGTACAGTTTGATTACAAGTTGAGGTACAGGTTGATGCATGGTTTATGCATGGTTCATTTTTATTGGTACATGTTTATAGAAATATATCTTGCAATGATAGTGTGATAGTGGTTCCATCATTCTACTTCTACTTTAGGGCGATTGGACGGGGCAAGGACAAGTGTTTGTAGCCACCTTCCAATTGTAGCAGTAGAACATACGGGGTTGTAGCCTAATTCTAGTTGTAGCTAGAGAATTGGGTATTTGGAGCTTCCCTCAGGTTGTAGCCTAAGAAAATAGGGGGTTGGAGCCTCCTTCCAGTTGTAGTTGGAAAACAAAGGAAGTTGGTGCTTCGAATGAATGTAATTCTTCAATACATATAAGATAAAGAATTCAATGGTTTTCTCCCGATTTGGGTTTCCACGTAAAACACTAGTGTACTGTGTATGTGTGTGATTGTTCATTTCTTATTGCTCATTATTGGATAATAATTATACATTGATATAACACTTGGATATTTGGATAAAAAGGATTATAGTTATGCTATTACTAATTCACCCCCCCTCTCAATAATCCAATGGATTCAACATCTCTTCTTTGTGCTTCTGAAATGCGAGCTTCACATCCTTCTTTATTTTTCTCGGGGAATTCCAAAGACATGTGTCCTATCTTTCCACTGGCATAACATATTACATCTACTCCTCCTCGTCTTCTTCCTCTAGAAGAATTTCTTCCACCACCTTGTCTTCCACAAGAATTTTCGCCTCTTTACGAGTGATTGTTTGGTTTCTCAGTCTCATCCTTAGACTTATGTGCCCTATCATGGGTAAATCCATTTCTTTTTCTTGGGATTGAGCTTTTACCTCTCCCTCACTGGCTTTTTTTTCTAGCTAACTTCTCCTCTTCCTTCAGTTCAAACTGATAAGCATCCTCCATTGTCATTACTAACATCATGTTGAGCTCATCCTGGATTTCATATCTCATGCCATTTATATATCTAGCTACTTTTTCTTCATCTCTCTCTGTTTGTCCAGTTCTAATGTTCATCCTATAGAACTCTAGTGTGTACTTCTTAACTATCATCCCTTTTTGTCTTAGGTTCTACATTTTCCTGAACAGATTGATCTTATAATCCTTGGGTATGAACCTAGCCTTCAACTTGGCAACCATTTTGTCCCAAATCTTTATCTTATGTTTGTCTTTTGTTCTCCTTTCAGCCTGCAACTCATCCCACCAAAGTGTTGCATGTCCTTTTATTCTGATGACAATATGTCTCACCCTTATTTCCTCATCGACATATTCATAATTGAAATATTTTTCCATGGTTCTTATCCAATCCAATATCTCTTCAGCATAAAAATTGCCTTCATACATTGGGACCTTCATATTGGCTCTGCCATCCAATCTGGAAACTTCTCTTAGTAAGCACTCTTCGGCAACATCCTCTCCTGCAGCTTCTTCGATGACATTCTCACCCACTGCTTCTCCACTCTTTGCATCGCTGGCGTCCCTAGCATCAGGTGCTCATCTCTGTGTTTCCTCCATCACCTCTAATCTTGCACGAAGTTCTCACATCTCCCTTTCTACAACTCAATTGAACAAAGGTGGCTCGACTCATATCCTTGGTGGCATTGTGTTGACTGTTTGTCACACACACAGAGTACAACTTTGAGATATTCTATCTCCTCTGCTTTTCCTGTTGTCTTCAAGAAAAATTTATGCTCTGATAACACTTGATGGTGTGTATCAGATTATTTTGTTTATCTACTCTGTGCTACAGAAATTTAAAATATGATACTCTGATACCACTTGATGCAGGCCCCCCTTCCCTCCTAAGGGTTGCATGACCTCCCGGTCTATGATCCATCAAGATACTAAGTTTGATTGACTCTTCGGGTCTCTGCTAGAGACCAAACCCACTTACACAGGTCCTTTCTCCAAATGCGTAGGTCATCTGAGACCCACAGCTTCTCTCCCAAGCGTTGTTTGAACCTCAATGCTAAATAGGCACTAGATCCTCTCTACTAAGCCCTTTCTCCCTTATTACCACTAGTGGAAACCATGTGCCCGAGTGAAAGGTTCATCGCGATTTCACATTTTGCGACCCTAGGAGTATTGCTACCTCCATTCACCCGATAGCTGAAATCACGATGACCTGATATCTATGGTCTAGATCTTCCCTTGATCAAAGGTTGTGATCAAGTCAACATTTCACGTTTCACAAGTTCAGAGCTCCCTTTCCTCCATTCTCCCGATAGTCGAAATAACAATGACCCAAGATCTATGGATCAGATCTCTCCTCAGAAATGACAATCACAATGATTTTGGGAATTCATGTTTTGCGAAGTCGAAGAACTTGTCACCTTCGATCCTCCGATCCCCAGAATGTCGATATTTCACCGTGTAAAATCAATGGTCCAAATCTCTCCTGGATCCAACAACTCAAATCAGGTCACTGATTCTGGCTTCCCGAATTCTTAACGTTATGCCCTTCGAATCCTCCACAATGCAAGTCAGAAAAATGTTGATCATTCTCCATGCGTCCCTCCTAATGGATGGTTCTGATTCTCTAACGCTCACACTGAATAGCTAAGATCCTTCCTCGTTATCTTACGCTTTCTTCAGACTTATAATATTTTTGAAGGATCCAAAGGCTTCGACCTTTATCCTTCCTATGAGTCTATTTCTTAGATATCGTCAAAACGTATGAAAATGTTATTCCTCCTGAGCTTGGACTCCTGAAGAATTCATTTTCCCATGCAGTCCTTGTGTTTCAAGGATTTCAATAGCTCAGATCCTAAAGATTTCTTGAAGAGAAATTATTCTCGCCTTCCTGGCGTTCTCGTTTCCTGACTCTTCAATGCTTAATCGAATATCGGATCTGTTCCCTCCTTGCACCAGATATTATGCAAGGTTTTGGGTTCTTGTAGATGATCGCCCACTCCTTGCACCAATCTCTTTTCACTCCTTGCAAAGGGAACGTTTCATGTTATCTCTTCTCAGCTTCAGAACCGAAGAAGATTCTGTCAACACACTCCTTGCCTTCTTTGTGCACTCCTTGCACTACTTAAATAGAAGATAAACAATTGAAACTTATCCTAACATTCACAGTTCCATTTACTCAAAATGAGATTCATGCATTCATGAAAAAACAATATAGAGAATTGCAAACAATGTTCACACCAGGCATTGGATCAATTTTCCTCTATTATATTCCAAAAATGAAAAATGGTTACAACTGTAAATGAACAACAAAAACTACTAAAATATTCTCCTAACTATTTATCGCAAAGGGCTCTTAGGGTTTTCCCCCTAGCTACTTGTTTACCCTATAACTTAACCTAACGACTATCTAGACCAGTCACATTCTAGAGCCATAGTGGAGACTCCCATTTCACTCATAATCATCCAAGCATGCCTCCAAATTTTTCCGACCTCATTTCAAGAGTGCCACAAAGATTAATTTTGGCTATGAGTTAAGGTAGAATTCAATATATATGTTGTGACTGCCAACGTTGAGATTTCGTACAGATTCCTTGACGTTGATAGGTCTTTCTCCAAGCGATTGCCAATGATGCTCCTGCATCATACTCCCATTGACAAGACTTCACGGACTCCTGTCCATGAGCTCCTGCATTGACCTTCCATGCTTCTGTATAGAAACTTCATTTTTCCAACTGGCATATTCTATTGGTTGTCCCTCCCAATTGTCCAGATATTCAAAATAGGTTTTCCTCCTGGTCTTTTCACCGATCCTCTGATCCACGATCTTCTCCATTTATGCTTTCTCTGCTATAGGCATTTGTTTCTCCCACTGTATCTTCTCTTGATCTTCTGACCACTATGTTTCATATTTCCTATAAGGATATAGGTATGAAACATTGAATATGGGTGATATGCCACACCATCTTCCAGCTCAATCTCATAGGCGTTTTCATCAAACTTCCTCAAGATCTTACATGGTCCTATATTTTTCATCTTTAACTTATTATATGTTCTTCTAGGGAACCTCTCTTTTCTGAGATGTGCCAGAACCTGATATCCTACTTCAAATTGAAGCTCTCTGGGATGTTGATCAGCTCTGTGCTTGTACTCTTGGTTAGAACTCTGCAACTGCCCTCTGATCTGGATATGGAGCCTTTGCATTTTTGCAGCAAAATATTCTTTTCCAATGCTCCTGATATCACTCTTTTCCAACTCTCTCAAATATGAAACTCCCCTGGGTTTCATTCCATACAATATTTGGAATGGGATCTTTCTAGTGCTCCTATCTGGTGAGTCATTGTATGAAAATTATTCTTTAGGCAGAATCTGATCCCACTGATTATGGTGTTTAGAAACCAGACTACTCAATAAATTTCCCAAACTTTTGTTCACCACCTTAGTTTGTCCATCTGTCTGAGGATGATAAGCTAAGCTGAAGGAGAAATATGTCCCCAAATTCTTCCATAATATTCTCCAAAAGGGACCAATAATTGTTTTGTCTATGTCCGAGACAATGCTTCTGGGTAGGCCGTGAAGTCTTACAACTTATCTGAAAAACATATTTGCAACATGTATTGCATCACTGGTCTTCTTACATGGGATAAAATGTGAAATATTTGAAAATCTATCCACCACCACAAATATGGAAACAAATCCTCTTTTCATTCTTGAAAGTCCCAACACAAAATCCATTCTTATTGCATCCCAGGGCCTCTCTGGTATTAGCAATGGTTGATACAATTCAGTGTTTTGTTTCTTCCCTCTTGCATGTTGGAAGATTCTACATCTCTTCAAAAACTTTATCACTTCTATTCTCATACCTGGCCAATAGTATGAATTGCTCAATTGTGCAAACGTTTTATCTTGGCCTAAATGTCTAGCAAATCCTCCACTGTACTTTTCCTTCAAAAGGTTATCCCTCATTGAGAATTTTCATATGCACAAATGATTCCCCTTGAACAACAATCCCTCTTGAATCATATACTCTTTCCACTGGCTTTTGTCTCTCATCACGGGGTTCTCACATGATTTGTATGCTTCCTTGGAATATTTATCATCACAATACATGTCCTTAAGGTGTTCAAACCCCAAGGTCTTCAACTGAAATTCTTGTAGAATCAAACATCTCCTGCTCAATGCATCAACAAATTTTTTATCATTAGCAGCAATAGCTTTTATGACAAAAGTAAAATTCTTCATAAAGGAAACCCATTTTGCATGCCTCTGATTCAATTTTTCCTACCTAGTTATGAATTGTAAATCCTGGTTATCGCTATACAAGACAAATTCCTGTGAGGAAAGATAATGCCTCCACTTCTTCAAGGATTGAATTGTGGCATAAAACTCCTTGTCAAATGTGGATTATTTTCTCTTGGTATCATTCATCTTCTCATTGTAATAAACAACAAGTCTATTGTCCTGGCTTAATACTGATCCAATTGCAACCCCACTTGCATCACATCTCACCTGAAAGGTCTTTCCAAAATTTAGTAAGACCAGAATTGACCATTCTTTCATTTACTCCTTCAGTATATTGAACCTCCTCTCGGCTTCCTCTGTCCATTTAAGAGACTTGTGCTTATTCTTTACAGTATCCATCATTGGCACACAAATTCCACTAAAGTCTCTAATGAAAATCTTGTAGAAACTCGCTAATCCATGGAATCTCCTTACCTCGAACATACTCCTTGGTGACGACCATTCTTTTATTGATTTCAACTTCCCTGGACCCATATTAAGTTCATTTCAAGAGGTCACAAAACCCAAGTAAATTAGTTCTTTATTCATAAAAGAGGACTTCTTCAAATTTATCAACAACTTCTCCCGATGTATCATCCTCATGACTAGTGTCGAGTGCCTCAAATGATCCTCTTTAGTCCTTCTAAAGATCAACATATAATCTAGATATACAACCACAAAATTTCCAATGAAATCTTTCATAATTTCATTCATCAGCCTCATAAAAGTACTAAGGACATTTGTTAAGCCAAATGGCATAACAAGCCACTCATGCAGACCTTCATTTGTATTGAAGGTTGTTTTCCACTCATCACCTTCTCTCATCCTAATCTGGTGATATCCACTTTTCAAATATATTTTAGAAATTAAATTTTCTCTACTTAAACAGTCCATTAAATCATCCATTCTTGGTAAAGGGAATCTATACCTAATCGTGATCTTGTTAATGGCTCTTGGGTCTGTACACATTTGCCATCATCCATCCTTCTTTGGACTCAACAAAAGTTGGTACTACACATGGACTCAATCTTTCTCTGACCAAACCCTTGTCTAACAATTCCTAGACTTGGTTCTTCACTTCCTCATTCTCTCGAGGTGTCAATCTATATGTTGCTTTGTTTGGAAGAATTTCTCCTGGTATGAAATCGATATGGTGATTGATACTTCTGATGGGTGGCAATGATTTAGGCAACTCATCCACCACTATCTCAGCAAAAATATCCATCAATTCCTGAACTTCTTCAGGAAAATCCTCCATCGAAGTACTTGTAAGGATAACTTTGGGTTTCCTCACCACAAAAAATTCCATCTCTTGCTCTTCCTTGAATTTCTTCAGGAGTTCCTTCCCACAGATGATAAGTATTCTTCTGTTGGCCTCTTCTTTCACTCTCTTCTCCTCTATTTCTAGAAACATGTGTTTCCTACCATTCTTCTCTAATGTGTATGTATTTTTTATCCCATCATGAATGAAATTCTTGTCAAACTTCCATGGTATTACGAACAAAATATGGCATACATCCATGGGAATTACATCACACAGAATTTCATCTCTATATCCTCCTATCTTAAATTCAACCAAGCATTTTTTAGCAACCATTACCTGGTTTCCTTTCTGGAACCATGAGACTTTGTATGGTTTCGTATGTGCATTTGTCTCCGGCACCAATTTCTCCACCATCTATGTGGATACTAGGTTATCAGTTCTCCCACTGTCAATTATCACCTTGCATAATCTATATTTAGTCTTGCAAGATGTTTTGAAGAGGTTGTTCCTCTACATCGGACTTTCAATTTCTGCCTCTTGTTTAAAGAAAACTTTCCTCAACATTAGGGATCTTCCATTCCTCTACTCCTTGTACATCAACATATCTTCTCTGTGCTTATAAAATGTGAGCTTAACCTCTGCCTTCTTTATTTTTCTTGGGGCATTCCCAAGACATGTGTCTTGTCTTTCCACAGGCATAACATCTTAGATCTCCTCCTCCTCTTCTTCCTCCTCTAGAAGAATTTCTTCCACCACCTTGTCTTCCTTGGGAATTTTATCCTCTTTCCAAGTGATTGTGTGGTTTCTCAATCTCTTCCTTAGAATTATGTGTGCTCTCATGGGTAAATACCTCGCTTTTTCTTGGGACTGAGATTTTATCTCTCCCTCCTTGACTTTGTTTTTTGTCCAACTTCAGCTTCTCATTGTAATAAACAACAAGTCTATTGTTCTGGCTCAATACTGATACAATTGAAACTCCATTTGCATCACATCTCACCTGAAAGGTCTTTCCAAAATTTAGTAAGACCGGAATTAACCATTCTTTCATTTACTCCTTCAGTATATTGAAGCTCTTCTCGGCTTCCTCTATCCATTTAAGAGACTTGTACTTCTTCTTTAAAGTATTCATCGTTGGCACACAAATTCCAGTAAAGTCTCTGATGAAAATCCTGTAGAAACTCGCTAATCCATGGAAGCTCCTTACCTCGAACATACTCCTTGGTGACGACCATTGTTTTATTGATTTCAACTTCCCTGGATCCATATTAAGTTCATTTCAAGAGGTCACAAAACCCAAGTAAGTGAGTTCTTTATTCATAAAAGAGGAATTCTTCAAATTTATCAACAACTTCTCCCAATGTATACTCCTCATGACTAGTGTCGAGTGCCTCAAATGCTCCTCTTTAGTTCTGCTAAAGATCAACATATAATCTAGATATACAACCACAAACTTTCCAATGAAATCTTTCAGAATTTCATTCATCAGCCTCATAAAAGTACTCAGAACATTTGTTAAGACAAATGGCATAACAAGCCACTCATGCAGACCTTCATTTATCTTGAAGGTTGTTTTCCACTCATCACCTTCTCTCATCCTAATCTGGTGATATCCACTTTTCAAATATATTTTAGAAAATAAATTTTCTCCACTTAAACAATCCATTAAATAATCCATTCTTGGTAAAGGGAATCTATACCTAATCGTGATCTTGTTAATGGCTCTTGGGTCTGTATAGATTTACCATCATCCATCCTTCTTTGGACTCAACAAAGTTGGTACTACACATGGACTCAAGCTTTCTTTGACCAAACCCTTGTCTAACAATTCCTAGACTTGGTTCTTCACTTCCTCATTCTCTCGAGGTGTCAATCTATATGTTGCTTTGTTTAGAAGAATTTCTCCCGGTATGAAATCGATATGGCGATTGATATTTTTGATGGGTGGCAATGAGTTAGGCAACTCATCCACCACTATCTCAGCAAAAATATCCAACAATTCCCAAACTTCTTCAGGAAAATCCTCCATCGAATTACTTGTAAGGATAACTTTGGGTTTCCTCACCACAACAAACTGCATCTCTTTCTCTTCCTTGACTTTCTTCAGGAGTTCCTTCCCACTCATGATAAGTATGCTTCTGTTGGCCTCCTCTTTCACTCTCTTCTCCTCTATTGCTAGCAACATGTGTTTCCTACCATTCTTCTCTAATGTGTATGTATTTTTTATCCCACTGTGAATGACATTCTTGTCAAACTTCCATGGTATTCCCAACAAAATACGGCATACATCCATGGGAATTACATCACACAAAATTTCATCTCTATATCCTCCTATCTTAAACTCAACCAAGCATTGTTTAGTAACCATTACCTCGTGTCCTTTCTACAACCATGAGACTTTGTATGGTTTCGTATGTGCATTTGTCTCTAGCTCCAATTTCTCCACCATCTATGTGGATACTAGGTTATTATTTCTCCCACTGTGAATTATCACCTTGCATAATCTATATTTAGTCTTGCAAGATGTTTTAAAGAGGTTGTTCCTCTACATCAGACTTTCAATTTCTGCCTCTTGTTTAAAGAAAACTTTCCTCAACATTAGGGATCTTCTATTCCTCTACTCCTTGTACTTCAACATCTCTTCTTTGTGCTTATAAAATGTAAGCTTAACCTTTTCCTTCTTTATTTTTCTCGTGGAATTCCCAATACATGTGTCTTTTCTTTCCATAGGCATAACATCTTACATCACCTCCTCCTCTTCTTCCTCCTCTAGAAGAATTTCTTCCACCACCTTGTCTTCCCTGGTAATTTTATCCTCTTTCCGAGTGGTTGTGTGGTTTCTTAGTCTCTTCCTTAGAATTATGTGTGCTCTCATGGGTAAATCCCTTTCTTTTTCTTGGGACCAAGATTTTACCTCTCCCTCCCTGACTTTGTTTTCTTGCCAACTTCTCCTTTGCCTTTAGCACAAACTGATAAGCATCCTTCACTTTCCTTACTAACATCATGCTAAGATCATTTTGGATTTCATATGTGAAGAAATTTATATATCTGGCTACTTTTTCTTCATCTCTCTCTCTCTTTTTCCATTTCTGATGTTCAACCTATAGAACTCCTCTATGTGCTCCTTAACTGTCATCCCTTTCTATCTCGGGTTCTGCATTTTCCTGAATAGATTGATATGATAATCCTTGGGCATGAACTTAGCCTTCAACTTGGCTACCATTATGTCCCAACTCTTTATCTTCTTCTTTGATTTTCTTCTCCTTTTAGCCTACAGTTCATCCCACCATAGCACTGCATGTCCATGTATTCTGGTGACAACATGTCTCACCCTTAGTTCCTCATCGACGTCTTCATAGTCGAAATATTTATCCATGGATATTATCTAATCCAATAGATCTTTGACATCTAAATTTCCTTCATACATTGGGACCTCCATATTGGCTCTGCCTCCCAATATGGAAACTGCTCTTAGTAAGGGTTCTTCAGTAACATCCTCTCTTGCAGCTTCTTCGATGACATTCTCGCCCACTGCTTCTTCGCTCTCTGCATTGTTGACATCCCCAACATTATCTTCTCATCTCTGTGATTTCTCCATTGCCTCTAATCTTGCACGAAGTTCTCTCATCTCCATTTCTATAGCTCGATTGGCCAAAGGTGGTTCCACTCGTCTCCTTGGCGGCATTGTGTTGACTATAAGTCACACACACACAGTACAACTTCGAGTTCTTCTGTCTCCTCTACTTTTCCTCTTGTCTGCAAGAAAAATTTATGCTCTGATACCACTGGATGTTGTGTATCAGAGTATTTTATTTATCTAGTCTCTACTACAAAAATTTTAAATATGATGCTCTGATACCAATTGATGCAGACCCCCCTTCTCTCCTAAGGGTTGCGTGACCTCCTGGTCTAGGATACATCAAGATACATAGTCTAATTGACTCTCTAGGTCTCCTCTAGACCTAAAAAACACTTACATATGTCCTTTCTCCAAATGTGTAGGTTGTTTAAGACCCATAGATTCTCTCCCAAGAATTGTTTGAACCTCAATGAAAAATAGGCACTAGCTCCTCCTTGTTAAGCCCTTTCTCCCTTGTAACCATTTCTCATTTTGCAACCCTGGGAGTACTTGTACCTCCAGTCACCCATTATCCAAAATTGTGATAACTCGATATCTATGGTCCATATCTTCCCTTGATCGATGAGTATGATGAAGTCGACGTTTCACATTTCGTGACTTCGGAGCTCAGTTTCCTTCGTTCTCCTGATAGTCGAAATCATGATGACCTAATATCTATGACTCATATCTCTCCTCAAAACTGATGGTCACAATGATTTTGGGACTTCTCTTTTTGTGAAGTCAAAGGAATTGTCACCTTTGATCCTCTGATACTCGAAATGTCAATATTTCACCCTGGACAATCAACGGTCAAGATCTCTCCTAGATCCAACGACTCATATCAAGTCGCAGATTCGGTCTTCACAAATTCTTAGCATTCTACCCTTTGAATCCTCCACAATGCAAGTTATCGAAATGGTGATCGTTGTCCATGCATCCCTCCTAATGGATAGTTTTGATTCTCTAGCACTCGGACCGAATGGATGATATCCTTCCTCTTTATCTTACACTTTCTTCAGACTTAAAATATTTTTGAAGGATCCAAAGGCTTCAACCTTTATCCTTCCTACGAGTTCGTTTATTCGATCTCGTCAACACTTATGAAATTTTTATTGCTCCTGAACTTGGTCTGATGAAGACTTCATTTTCCCACACACTCCTTTCATTTCAGGGATTTCGATATCTCAGATCCTAAGGATTTCTCGAAGAGAAATTATTCTCTCCTTCCTAGCGTTATCCTTTCCTAACTCTTCAACGCTTAATCAAATCTCGGATCTATGCACTCCTTCCACCAGATCTTACACAAGGTTTTCATTTCTTGTGGATGACCTTGAACTCCTTGCACTAGTCTCTATTCACTCCTTGCAAAGGGAAAGTTTTGTGTTATCTCTTCTGAGCTTTGGAACCGAAACAGATTTTGTCAACGCACTCCTTGCGGTCTATGTGCACTCCTTGCACTACTTAAATAGAAGAGAAACAATTGAAACTTATCCTAACATTCACAGTTCCATTTACTCAAAATGAGATTCATTCATTCATGAAAACACAATACAAAGAATTGCAAACAATGTTCACACCAGGCATTGGATCAATTTTCCTCTGTTATATTCCAAACATGAAAAATTGTGATAACTGTAAATGAACAACAAAAACTACTGAAATATTCTACTAGCTTTTGTTCTAGCTGTTAGCGCTAGGAGTCACCTTCATATTGTGTGAAAGTCAAGCCTAGTACCCATCAATTATAAGTGAATGTAAGGGTGTTTAAAGGGTCAAATGGGAAAGGACTCAAGTGATAATGTTCTAACTTATATAACAGGGCTATCATACACCAACAATTACGTTTTTGGTTAATTTCAATCAGTAGTTTAGGAATAAGTATGAATAGAGGGAAGAATTGAATTAGAGAAGTGTAGGGGTTGCTGTAAACATCAAGTCAGAAAGAGCCTAAGGAGGAAAGATTCTTAACACAAGATCTTCTTGAACTGAGAAACTAAGGAAGCTAAATAAACATTATGATAACATAATGATCAAACATCCATCATAACATCACCACAATCATTCATGTGAATCATTCAAATCATGAACATTTATCCTTAGAATGAAATAGATTAAAAGAGAAGTTGATTTCTATTAGTCAAAAAGTCTTAAGTCTAGTACACCACTAGATCACAGTTACTTCATCAAAATATTACAATATAAGGGATCCTTGCTCAACCATCCGAACCTACTAAAGAAAATGATCCATCTATTTATAACAAAAGGGACGAACAGCTAGAGGTATGAGATGACCTCCTTCCCCTGAAAATCTCTAAACATTTATTTCATACAACAACTTATCTTAACCACCTATGCTATAAAATAGGAAAATGTTGGCGACTAATCCAACTGAATTTCAAACTAATTTGATTCCCTTTTGTTGCGCAACTCCCTATTTTCCATGTGTCTTTCAAAGCATGTGGTTGTCTTCATAGTGCCAGTTGCTACTTCTCCATCCTTCTTCACCATCAATTGATCCAAAAGTTGTTATCTTGGTCCTCCTAGATCCTTGGTCTTTAATGGCATCTTCCTTGGGTAGAAAATCTAGGTAGCACACTACAAGGAGAAAATGTAGCACCTGTAAGTAGTGTCACTGTACTTCATATGTGTACAGACGCTGATTTCTGTACAATATTAGGTAGCACCTGTGTGCAGACCTTTACCCTCTGTAAAATATTCGATAGCGCCATTAGGTAGTGCCACTTGCTCTGCGCCTCTGTGCCAATTATTTTCCCTCTGTGAAATATTAGGTAGCGCCACTTATGCTGTGTCTATGTGTAAGTTTGGGTAGCGTTACAAAAATGCAGCGCCTTCAATCCTTGAACATATGCAGATTAATTTATGGTTTTTCATGATGACAAAACCATTTTAATCAAAATCCTTGACTGCACAATAGGTAGTGCCTTCTACCAATGGGAAATCTAGTACTCAGAAAAAACCCACAAATCAAATAGTTAAGTGCTTAGAAGCCTGTATAGATAGCAGAGATAATATTTTCATATTGGTTAACCATCCCAAAAAGATGCATCCTCAAAAATGGATCCTACCCTTACCGACTATTTTCTCATTTTGAAACTTAACTTCATACTCTTTCTGGTAGAAAGAGGATATTCAATTGACACAATAGGCTTCTTATTCTTAGCATTGACAGGCTTCTTTGGTGCAGTTGCGCTCTCCTTAGATGATGGTTTGTCATATTCAATGGCATCTTCAACCAACACATGTAGATTTCTTTGGGCTACCTCATCTTGAAAATGCTTCATGTCTGCCTTTAGCTTCCTGTTCTGAGATTGGAAGCCTCTATTCTTCCTGTAGATATTTTGTAGCTGTCTATTAAAGGGTTGGTCTCTCCTTGCTGCAAATATTGCCAAGTCAAGGGTGTGACTGTAACCATCCATGAGCTCTTTGATCTGAGCCAAGTTGACCTTATCTTCTACTTTAAGATGAAATATTTATTTTCTTGTATCTCTAAGCTACTTGACAAGTCTTTTGTAGGTCTGATTGTCAGGCGGAACAATGTCATGTACAATATCACTAGGATTTTTCTCAGACTCCTCTTCCTCCTACATGGGAAGTGGCTTGTCTACCTCCTTAGGTTCCTTGATGACTTTACTTTTATTCTTCTTCCTCAACACAAGGGTTTCATCTTTTCTTTCAATAGGTTTCTCAATTCCTTTCTCATAGGTTTCATCTTTACTCTCGAAAGGTCTTTTAATACCTTTATCCTTACCCTTTTTTACAGGGGTTTCTTGTTTCCCTTCAGTAGGTTTAGAACTAACTTTACCCTTCTTCATATGAATAAGGGTTTCTGATTTTTCCTCGACAAGATTTTCAATGCTCCAACCCTTCTTCTTTAAAAACCTCTTATGAATTGATGACCTTGTGAAAGGTATTTTACCTTTGATTTCAACTATTGCACAGGAAGAGGGAAAAATGAGCTTCTTCCCTTTCTTGGATGCATATTTTGTAGAAGAAGGCACCTCTTCTAACCCTGGTGGAGGAGGTGGTGAAAAATCTATGTGTGGAGAAGGACAAAATTCCTCCTCATCTTCTATGACCTGCTTCCTGATCTTTGGAACTTGAATAGGGGTTCTACCCTTTCTCTTCCTACTGGTCCCTACTTTAGAAGTACTGGTGGGTGAAAAAGGACTTGCCTTTTGTGATTGAGGAGTTGGTGCTATATCCAACTTGAAATGAGAGGAAACCACAAAATGTTCCCATGAAATCTCTTTCTTACCCAATTCCTCAGAGACTAGCATTCTGATTAATCTAGAGTGGAAAAGGCTAGAATCCACATCCTTAGATTTGGCTTGAACCCTATATGACATTTTTCCTATGCTTCTTAACAGGTAATAGGGAATATTCATCTCAACCTTACTAGTAAAATGTAGCAACAACCTTATGTTGTAATGGTACAATGTGTTAAATCTCCCTTCACAGGTAAAATATCTATGTATGATCTTCAATAATCTGTCAAACTGTTTAACTAATTGACTTCTTGTCATACTCTTAGACAATTCATTGGATTGATATTCAGGTTTAAAGATATCCTTAGCAAAGGCTGAACTCAAAACCATTTCCTTGAACCACTTTTCACCTATAATGGGGATCCCTATTGCAGCTGAGATAGAGGCTTTAGTTACCTCAAATTCCAAATCCCCAACCTTGGTTTTCCTTCCATAAAAATGTAATGCAAACTCTTTTGCTACTTCTGGGTGGCCCCTCTACATGTTCTGATAGAAAGAGAGGCACCCTACTCTCTGAAAGGCCTCTCTTGCCATGGGATCTATATAAAAAAGAAGCATGTCCACCAGTTTTTTCCTAACTATCTTGCCTCCTTTGTGTGCCTTCTTCGATTTAGGGGTCTCCATGACTCAGAATGAGGTATATTCAAAGGCTTAAGGGATGGTAATGATTAGGAAGGATTTGAATGGGGTTTCAAATATACAAGGATAACCCTATGAAACTGAGTAAAAGGTTTTATTTTGAGATGAAACGAGGTAGGGGAAGCAACGAGAGGTTAAGCATCACCTCTGGGTAGCGCAACACATACATAGAGGATAGACTAGTCAAGAGATTACAAGTTCAATGGCGAAGGAAGGAAACATTAATCTAACTCATATGCGGTCCATGAGGTTTACACGTCTGAAAAGGAGAGGAGGTGAAGCTATCATACAAAGATGGATCCTTTACCATTGTGCAAACTTAGCAAACCAAAACCCTAGCACAAACTTCCTGGAAAAAATTAATATGAAGAGGAGGAAACAAGGGATACCTGTGGATTAGACACCTATTGATATCTTCAATGCAATATTATAATGAAATTTGACAGAAATTCAGCGCTGGAATCTTTCTCAGTATCGTATTTGGTTGACATGTGGTTTCCTAATCATAACTTACGAATTTCCGCACTGCAACACTGTTGAGTCTTTCAAATTAGAATCTGTTAGCAAATATGATAAATGAAATATCTTTGAAGGCATATTTAACTGACTTATGTCACTGAAAAGAAGGGAAATGACATCAGTCATGGAAATCATGTCTTGGGGTGGAAGTGTGATGAACATGATAGGTGCTACAGAACTACCTGATGAGTAGGCAGCGCATCCACTTCAAAATGTGATTAGAAAGGTAAGCGAGGATGCTGAACTATTCCTTTGAGGTTATGAGTGAGGAGAGAGGAGTGTCACATCAATATAGTCATGGGAGGGATCGACCTTGGGACAAATCATGAAGGGGACCAAAATAAAACATGAGCTAGAAATGGTTTAAGCATCAAATTAGAGCTAAGACTCAAAAACTTTAATCATCCAAGGGGTCCTACCAATCATAAATTTTAAAGGGATGAGACCTTAAAAGAAAAAATTAAAATCTAAGGCTTTAAAAAAGGATTGCAAACAAACTAAAAATTCCCAAGGCAATTTAGTGTGATAACATTGGCAACATAGGGGATGGCATGCCCCCCGAGGGCTTCCAAGAATGAGTAGATCCAGTGCCTTATCCTAGGGCTATGGGGTCAATTATTGAAATAAAAATAAAAAGATAATTATATTTACAATGACATGAAGAGCCACTCAAGGCTCAAGCAAAGTAATTTTTCAATAAATGCCCATTGATAGGGCCACCAAAAACATCTTCATTCTCCATATTCTGCAACTTGAAAGTGTTATTAGAGAATACCTCAAAGATTTTGAAAGGACCCATCCATAAAGCTTCAAATTTAGCATGCTTGCCTTTATCCTACTTCGGTGCATCCCATTTGAGCACCAGATCACCCAATTGAAAGTCCTCTTTGTTCACCTTTTTGTCGAAAACCTGCCTAATCTTCAGTTGATGGTCAACTTCTTTGTCTACAATCTACTCCTGGGTCTGTTGCACTTCAACCAGCTGCTAGATCCTTCTAATCATATGATTAGGTTCCCCTTGATAATCTTGGAATAATTTTTCCACAGGTAAGGAAAGATTAGAAGGAAAAACTTCCTCAACTCCATATACCAGCTGGAAAGGGGAATGTCCCAAGGACCTTTTCACTATTACTCTGTTAGCCCATAGAGAAAATTTGAGTTTTGAATCCCATGCCTTTTTGTTATCCTCTAACAATTTTTTAATGAGATTTATAATGATTTTGTTCAAGGATTCTACAAGCCTATTTCCCTATGGATAGTAAGGGGTGGAATGAATCAAAGTGATCCCAAACTATTCATGGAACTAAATTAATGGTTCATCCTTGAATGATGCAGCATTATCAGTGACGATTCTATCAGGACACCCAAACCTTGCAATGATGTCTTCCGGGAAACCAATGATCACTCTATGTGAAGAATTCATTGTGGGAATAGCTTCGATCCATTTAGTAAAGTAATCTATAGCAGTCAAGATCCATCTATTTTGACCACTGGAAGTGGGATGGATTTCCCCGATAAAATCTAGGCCCCACTACTGGAAGGGTCCTGAGGCTTCCATAAGATTCAATGGAAAAGACTTAAGTTGTTTCTTTCCATAGAACTTTTGATACTTAGCACAGGCTCTGATCTTAGCACGAACATTAGTGAACAAACTAGGCTAGAAGTACCCAACTCTCAGGATCTTGTATGTTGTGGTTCGCCAAAAATGATGCCCCCCACATAAACTTTCATGAAAATAAGACATAATCTTTTGCAATTCTTGGAGATCTAGGCATATCAAAAGCACTCCTAATGGATCCTTCTAATACAAAATTTGATCAACAAGGTAGTACTTTATTGATTTGAGTTTCAAGGCCCTCACCTTGTTCCTTTCCATACCACTTGGGGGCTATAAATTTTACATAAAAAATCTAATGTCTTTGTACCAGCTGCAATTGTCTAATGTAGAAAGGACTTGAGGACCTTTATCATTCATCTCAGCCTGCTAATTTTCTAAACATGAGTGAATGAAATTCACCCACAATGCTGAGAAATTTGATTCAACCAATATCTTGGCTAGGCCCTATCCTTTAACCAATTTTGTGGGCCTAATATCCAACTCAAATTCAAGTAGCTTAGCATTCCACTTGCTTCTTCTTTCGTCTATATCAGGTTGAATAAGAATTTCTTTTACAACAACTGATGGGACATAAGAAATAACTCTTGAATGCAAAACATAAACTCTAAGGACTTAAGAGATTTAACCAATGCATAGGTTTGTCTGTCCATAATGTCATATTTTAGTTTTGCATCTCTCAATTACCTATGGAAAAAGGAAATGGGTTTCTCTAAGCCTTCAACATTCTTCTACAATAGGACGGTTGCTACTGTATCAAAAGAGGCAAAACAAAAGATAAGAAAGTCCTTGGAGTAGTCGGTGCTGACAAGAACCAGGGATTTTTTCAAGGATTTATTTATTTGATCAAAAGAATCACGAGCCTCAGTAGTCCATTTGATTTCACTATCCTTCCTCAGCATGATTGTGATATACTTAATTAACCCAGCAAAATTTGACACAAATCTTCTCAAAAAGTTGATTTTTCCCAGAACAGATTGTACCTCCTTTTTAGATCTAGGTAGTGACAAAGTTTGTATAGCCTAAACCCTGCTGGAATCCATCCTTACCCCTTCAGCTAACACAATATTCCCCAATAATTTTCCTTCTTTCATGGAAAACAGTGATTTTTTCAGATTCAAAAAGAGGCCAAATTTTCTGCATTTCAAGAAAACCTTACTTAAATGATCACAGTGTTCCTTATGAGACTGAGAATACACAGCTTTTTCTTATAAATAGATAACAAAAAACTTATCCTTTTTTCCAATAAATGGTATGTCCATATCTCAATGAAACTTTTCTCCTGCGTTCATCAAACCAAAGGGCATCTTGGCGTACATAAATGTCCCCCAAGGAGTGGTAAAGGTCGTCTTCTCCATGTCTTCTAGAAAAAAAGATACCTGATTGTATCTAGAAAATCCATCAACCATAGACAACATGGTTTCTCCTGTCACCTTCTGTAGTATGTGCTCCATCTTGGGTAAAGGATAATTATCCTTCTTTGAGCTTCTGTTCAAATTTCAGAAAACAACACAAAGTCTAATTTCTCCATTCTTTTTTCTTACTAGGACCAAATTGGCTACTGATTCAGAATACCTCAAAGGATTGATAATTTTTTCATCTAAAATATTCTTAACTTCTTTCTCCATGACATGCAACAACATAGTATTGATTTTCCTCAACTTTTACCTGAAGGGTTTGGTGTTTTATTTTAATGGGATCTTGTGCTCTATTATGTATGTGTCATATGTTCTGATATCTTCATAAGTCCAAGAAAATACATCAGCAAATTCTTTCAACAACTTAGTGTATTCTTCTCTCTACTTTTCTGATAGGCTGCTTGACAATTTGACATATTTTGGATCCCTTTCAGTGCCCACATTGCATTCAGTTATATATGCATCATCAGTGGATACCTTCCCTTTCAATGCCACATCATTCTCGTCAAATAATATTTACAAAGGAACCAGTCCCTTTGGTATATGATTATTAGGCAACTAGACAATATGATGATTAGCAATTTTATTGAGGAAAACATCAGGATGAGGAGTGACTTTTGAATCATGATCTTGATCAATCTGTAATGCAGAAAATTCATCAACACTCTCAAGAAAATTTTTAAGTTCTAAATCATCTTCGAACACCTTCCAATATTTTACATTGTCCGGTATAGAAGGCCTGTATTTGACTTCTACATCATACTTGATTTTTGGTGGTATAGGAATTCTGAATTTTCTTTCTAATACAGCCAAAGAATCAACCATAGTATTATCTTCTCTAGGAATGAATGATATATTAAAAGCATAGAAAAAATTGTCCACCAAATCCCGCACTTCATTTCTGTAAGATCTAAGCCTAGGATGCTTTATCTGATAAATATTTTTAATTTGATGGACTATCAATTCAACATCCCCAAATAATGACAACTCTCCTATCCCCATGTCTTTATCTTCCCTCAAACCCAAGACAAGAGCCTCATACTCTACCACATTATTAGTAGTCTCAAATTCTAGTTTATATGAGAAATATATAGTTTCTTGAGTTGGTGAGACAAAGATCAACCCAACACCAACACCTTCCTTGGAAGAGGCTCCATCAAAGAACATATTCCAAACATAAGTGGTTAGAGGAGGCTCTTTAGAAAATTTAATGGACTTTTTTCTGATTTCTAATGTGGCTTTTGGGGCATCAGTGAGATGCAAAATACTAGATCCCAGATCTATATCAAAAGAAAAAACATGGTGATTGGTGGGATTTTCTTCATCACTAATGATGTAAGACAATTGATCTTCCCTGTAAAGTCTTCTATGCTCTCCCCCAAAAACATGAATAGTAGCATAAAAGAGATCCATCTGCAAGGTTCCCCCAAGTCTTTTTATCCAGGATCTTGACAAGAACATACCAAACTTGGGGGGAACATCAACAACTATGATATCCATAAGTATACTCTTCATGGGCAGCTGAAATAAGGTCACCACCATATCCTTAATGACTCCAAGACACTTGAATTTTCTGGAGTCAAAAGAATATAAGTCATGATAGGTCTTTGTGACTTCTAACCCAAGTTCATCAATAACAGATTTTGGCATAAGATTGTGAGATGCCTATGAATCGATGAGACAATTGTGTAGAACCTTATCATGTATATTCAATGAAGTATAGAAAGGTGGGGATGAGTCATATCTGTCTTCTATCAAAGGACCTAAAATCACTTTGGTTTTTCATCTTGCAGATTTATGGAATCAGTGGCATTTGGAGATGATTCTGGCTGTAAAATTTTGGATAAATACTTTTTAAAATCCTCATTTTTTATCAATTCCAAAAAAGGTACAGGGATCTTTATTTTCTGGATCTCATTCTCAAAACTGAAGGAAGGGGAAGGCTTCAAAATCTCTTTGTTTCTAGGAGGAGGATCTCTGATCATAACTTGTGGTTTTTGAGAGTCTTTTTCATTGTTGCTCACTGTCATAGCCTTTGTATAATATTCTTTCTGAACAATTGATTAAGGACATCAGTTTTTTCTACATTCTTCTTAGATCTCAAATTATATCTAGTAGGATTTTCCTTTGCTTTCTCTCCCTTTCTTAACTCATTAATTTGAATATCCATTAAATATTTCTCATAAGAGGATTGAGTCAAGTGTGGGGATGGGGAAATATCACCTAAGAAGTGAATCTCATGATCAACTTCAACCTCCTCTTCTTCTTCATCAACCACTAAATTATTTTGAAAAGGAGCTTATACCCTCTGATCATATCTCTATCTGTTTCTAGGATCCCTGGGAAATATTTTGGGAGCATTATTTGGTCTCATGTAGTTACCCCTGTTATCATTGTTTTGAGCATTTTTATATGTCTATTTCCCTTCTGATTTTAATTTATCAATTTCATTTGAGAGAGATTTTACTAATTTGGTCATCTCATCTACTTGAGAATGGACAACATAGGAATCAAAATTTGAAGCTTCAACTTTTTTTTTTCTCCTATCCCTATCAGATTTCCCTCTAGGCTTATCTGATGCCACTGTTGGATTCTACCTCTAGGGCAACATCTTTCATGTGAACCAAAGAATGTGACCTCCTTTATCTCAAAAGGAGGGAGAATTCGGAATCAAATGCACTGGCATAAGTGGTTTTTCCATGGTTTTAGTGGGTTTGATCTCATCAGGGATCTTCTTTTACATTTTGTTAAATATTTTAGAAAAGTCAGAGTCAGACTCTCCTTCTTTCATTTTTAAAGATCCAGATTCAATGATGTAGTACAAAAAATCATTTTTGTCACCCTAATGCCTCAATACCAGTAATGGATCTAAGGGCCAGACCCCTAAACCAATTCCTAGCTTCACCAAACAGGGCTTGGATGAAAACCCTCATACAAACATCTTCATTTTCAATATTTTGGTTATCTGCATAGTTGTAGAAAGCAACAAGATGTTCCTTAGTTGTTACATCTTCTTCTCCCATGAACTTAGGCATGTATTTCAAATAATCTCTAGGGGGAAGAGCATTTAGTGGTTGAGGTAAGAGTAGAGGAGAATATCGTGTAGCCACTATGGCATCCATCCTATTTGCAGGAGGGTTAACAACTACCATTTGATTTTGGATTCTTGGTGAACAAGAAGGAGAAGGAGACTTGATTGTGTGCAGAATTGGAGATGAAGTAATAGATGAAGGGGCGGTTTTATTTTTCACAGTAGAAGGTTGACTCTGAGAAAAGGATGATAATGCCTGAGAGGGAGATGAAGTTCCTACTTCTTTGGCAGCAAAAGTTTTAACAAAAAGAGGTGTAGAAAAAACTAAAGTAGGAAAATCTTCAAAACTATCAAGACTGAAACACTTCTCAATATCAGGGGAAGAGAAAATATCAATGTTTTCTTCTTTCAATTCAGTTTCAAAGGAAGAGTATTCAACATGAAACTCCTCAAAATCAAGTTTTTTAGATACTTCAGTAGAAGATAAAGGAAGCTTACTTGATAAAACAACTGGAGTATCAAGAGTAGAATCAAGCAACTGACTAGAAGCAATTGTGGTAGTAGCAAAAAAACATTTTTGGGAAGCTTTTCCCTTCTTGATTATCTTCTCTGGGTCATCCTCAGGTGGTACCAAAGGTAGCTATGGATTTGATCTCATATGTCTTTCTTTAGGTGCAAGAGCTGGAATAATGGAGTCGCTAGGTGTAGTCTGCAATCTTCGAAATATTGAGTTCGAATGCACCTTTAGAATTAGAATACTGTGTCATTTTAATACCAGGGAAGAGTCTTCAAATCATTCCCCGGCAACGACGCCAAAAATGTATCCCTAGGAGTCACCTTTAGATTGAATGGAAGGCATGCCCAGTAACCATCAATTATAAGTGAATGTAAGGGTGTTTAAAGGGTCAAATGGGAAAGGACTCAAGTGATAATGTTCTAACTTAGATAACAGGGCTAGCATACACCAACAATTAAGGTCTTGTCTAATTTCAATCAATAGTTTTGGAATAAGTATGAATAGAGGGAAGACTTCAATGAGAGAAGTGTAGGGGCTACTGTAAACATTAGGTCAACAAGAGCCTAAGGATGAAATATTCTTAACACAAGATCTTCTTGAACTGAAAAACTAAGGAAGCTAAACAAACATCATGATAACATAACGATCATACATCCATCATAACATCACCATAATCATTCATGTGAATCGTTCAAAGCATGAACATTTATCCTCAGAAGCAAATAGACTCAAAGAGAAGTTGATTTCTATTAGTCAAAAATTATTAAGTCCAATACATCACTAGATCACAGTTACTTCATCAAAATATTACAATATAAGGGAGCCTTTCTCAGCCATCTGAACCTACTAAAGAAAATGATCTATCTATTTATAAAAAAAGGGAGGAAACACCTGGAGGTACGAGCTGGCCTCCTTCCCCTAACAAACTCTAAACATTCATTTCATCTAACAACTTATCTTAACCACCAATGCCATAAAATAGGAAAATGTTGGTGACTAATCCAACTGAATTTCAAACTAATTTGATTCCCTTTTGTTGTGTAGCTCCATGTTTTCCATGTGTCTTTCAAAGCATGTGGTTGTATTCATAGTGCTATATGTTTATTTTCCATCCTTATTCACCATCCACTGATCCAAAAGTTGTTAGCTTGGTTCTCCTAGATCCCTCGTCTTTATTTGCATCTTCCTTCAGTAGAAAATCTTGGTAGCCTACTACAAGGAGAAAAGGTAGCGCCTATAAGTAGCATCATTGTGCTGCATATGTGTACAAACTATGCTTTATGTGCAATATTAGGTAGTTCTTGTATGTAGTGCCTCTGTCTTGGACCTGTGTGCAGACCTTTACCCTCTGTAAAATATTCGGTAGAGCCACTTTCTCTGCACCTGTGTGCCAATAATTTTCCCTCTGTGAAATATTAGATAGCTCCATTGGGTAGCGCAACTTACGTTGTGTCTGTTTGTAAGTTTGGGTAGCATTACAAAAAACACAGCACCTTCAATCCTTGAACATCTATAGATTTATTTATGGTTTTTCATGATGAGCCTTGATTGCACAGATGGTAGTGCTTTCTACCAATGGGGAATCTAGAACTTAGCAAAAACCCAAAACTCAAATAGTTAAGAGCTTAGAAGCCTATTGTTGATGGGCGAAATTGACTGCTCGTCAACTAGAGGAGTGAATCCGGTCCGGGGTTGTCTAAATAACCCAAGCCATTTGGATTAATCCACTCTGATGGGTTTAGCGGCTCCGTTGGCCGATCTCAGTCCTAGGAAAGTGAAAAAACTAAACTGAAGAAACTAACTAAGTGAAAAACAGCTACTGCAAACTATATACAAGTCTAATATATATTCACAGTTCACTAATTAATATTTATAAAATAATAATCCTATTTATTAAATGTATAGTGTATTGATATGATTAAATCTCTGTTATATATATACAGTATTCACAAAGTGCAAATTTTGATCGAAATCTGCAAAATCATATATGAATTGACTTATGACAGTGAAACTAGTATTTTTTATTTTTATAACTTTCATGAAAAAGAAATGAAATGACATCTATCTAACTAAGTAATAAAAATAACAATCTGTATCGTGTATCTAAACTACAAAAAATTCTTATATTGATTAAGCTACTAAAATGAACTAGCAAACTGACCTGGAATTATCATCTCCTATTCGTCCTGTACATAGCATCTGCGTTCACTGTTTGATGAGGCCAACGCGCACTAGATTTTCCAATACTTCACGTAAACACAAAGAAACAACGCTTTTGAATGCCAATGATAGAACAAATGAGAGATATAGTGACAACAATCTTACAATTTCACAAGTGACCACATTAAGATAAACCCTACTGTGAAAACTCGTGCATGAATGTTCAACAAATGATAAATGATTATTGTGTCATAAATCTGGAACATGAACATGGATCATACATGCAAATTTATATCAATCCCAATCTGTAGTAAACCGTAACAGCGAAATCAATAATAGTCTCAACTACAAATTGAAACAATCTTAACTTGAATAAAGCCACAATATGGAAAAGCTAAAGCTACAACCAGTATCATATTTCATTCAAGTGTGAAAATCATAAATCCATTGTTTTTTCCCCAGGAAAAAATGATCCTTGTTTACAAAAATAATACATATATAAAGGCCACAGGATCAAAACATTCCTTGTGGAAATTATCAGAGTTGTTCAAAAAATCATGGGAAATACAATCTCACAAATTCCTATTCCTATCTAAAACTAACAGCCTAATCTAAAACCATGTAAATAAATAGAATGTTCAGAAATGCCACTAGCAATACAATTTCCTTTAAAATTCATATGTACCTGTAAATGAACAAGAATACACTATTTCAGATTGTGTTTTAGTTGTAAAATCAAAAAATTCAAATTTTAATGACTAGCTACAGAATCTCACGATTTTGTAGCTAGATATTATTATAAACAGAATCGAGTTTTATCATTCAATCAAAATAGAAATGGATGCGATTTGAGCCAACAAATCCTATATGCTAATTCAACACAAACAAAACGATTTTAAAATCACTCTTGAAATACCATACCTCAGTTTTAGGGATTTGATTTGATCAAGCTATTTTTGAATTGACAATGGCAGTGGCTGCCTCTACATTTTTGAAAACAACAGAGCCTGTGGTCTTCTGCCTTTTATCATTAGCTTGCAACTTGTCGTTTTCTTTGGTTATCACATTTAATCGGTCCTCCAAGGACTTGATTCGGTATTGGAGAAAAGGGACATCTGTATAATATCGGTCAAGCCACGACTTACATTCATTGCACTGTGGTTGATCAGGCTGTGTAATTATAGGTGAGGAACTTCTTAATTATCTAGCATTTCCTCTGTCGAGTTTGATCCTGGGGAAGTTGGGGTCATCTCTAAGGCACAGTGGGAGGTTCGTCACATAGTCATAGGGCTTAACTGAACAAAGTCTGTGAGAGTATGGATTCTCGTCAGTTAGAAACCGTTCGATTTCAGAATCAGAATCTTCACTTAACAGGATTGGTTTTTCATCTGTGTTTTCTTTTGGTTTGTTACGAGCACACCCTGAAACCCAACAAGCGGCCTTTTTACCTTTGCAATTGATATCACTGTTGCTTTTACCCTTTTTTTTGGCAGACCTCTTAACAGGCTTACCACCCTCTTTTGGAGATGAGTCAGGCAGGGTGTCGTGTTGGGTAGCGTTCGGGTAGGTTGAGGGTTCAAGAGAGGGAAATAGCATAGGAGGGGGAATGATAGGCCCGAAAAGGGTTTATGTGACAATGGTGTTGTCAACTTGTGCTATTTCAGGACTAGCAAAACCATTCCTCAACAAGAAAGTGTCCCAACAATCGCCACTCAACTTCCACTGATGAACCACAATAAGTTTAATTAAACAGTGGTGGAAGAGGCTGGAGTCATCTTTCTCCCTTTTGAAGTGCTTAGCCATTTTATATAAACTCCTAAGGAGAAAATGTGGAATATTTAAGGGAAAATCTATGAAACTCATGAGAAGTCGTAGGTGGTATAGGAAAACTAGATAGTATCTACCCTCGCATGTAACAAACTGCTTAATAATAGCCAACAAATCATGCCATCGAGATTTCAGAGCTGTAACGGGCATACCTTTGTCGCAACTATTAATCATCATTGAGGTAAACAACAGTGGCCATGGTACCTCATCAACCTTCAAATTTTTAAACCATCTTTGTCCCTCGGCTAGTAGACCAGTGACTAAGCTAAGGAAATCCTCGTTCACTTCGAGAAAGACTTCTGCAATTTTGGCTCTGTACCCATCAAATGTAAGTGCAAATTGTTGAGCAACTGCCAGGTTGAAACCCTCGAACTTCTCAATAAAACCCACCAACCATTCCTCTTTAGGTCCTCTCGAGCGTTATCAAACAACAACAATGTTTGGACACCGTTGGGCTCAATTCGCACTACAGGATCCATAGCTAATAGCACAAAATCAATAGGGTAATCGACGAGAGGGTTTGACAGGGTAGACACAGAACCATTTTTCCCAAAGCCTCCAACACAAGCAAAGGCAACCTGAAATGCAAGACAGAGTGTTAATGCTTATGCGTGCAAGGGTGATGGAGTAAATTGGGACCATGCAAAAATATTATGTCGGGTTGTACAACCGATCGACACCTTTGTGTAATGGTACATTCAAATCAACAGTGCATATCCAAATGAATTACCACATAACCACGATTTGACCCAAAAATCAACATGTTCAAACAAACCATTGTGTCGAAGTTTATGTAAATTGAAACCATATTAGCAATAGTCAAATGCATAAATATTTGGTGTTTTGATAACGTGTGACCAGTGGTGTATTTGAGGTCAAAGAGTTATAACCACATAAACAAATAGGTTCATAACAATCCAAAAAATCATTTTAATGCAATCAACATGAATTCTAACTGTGGGTTTTCACGCTTGTAGTCGTGAAAATGGAAACGAAAAGCAGGTATGCAAAAGTGAAAGATAATGGTGTCATTTTAAAAAGTTGCAATGAGTATTGAGGGTTCAAAACCCTTGTGTAGGAAGTTTGTAAGGAAAAATATAGGAATTAATATGGTTGCCAACAATGGCGACACACTAGTAGAAGCAGTTATCTCTGCCAAATGAACAAGTCCAGATTAGGATAATGAGAAAAAATCCAACTCGAAAACAACCAGAAAACTGTTTGAACATCATCATCAATCATAAAAAACTCCATCTTGTTATTTTAAAAGATGAAAACTGCTAACAATCTTAACAAAAGCGAGTCACGATATTAAGGTTAAAATCTCCAGTATTGTTGACAGAGCCACTACTGCCAGCAGGCATCCATAGCCTCAATAGGGTTTCCAAATAACCCACTTCAATATACGTATCCTGCTAGGAAGTTCCAGATCAGAACGAAGGACATTTAAGGTTAAGAGATTCCATATCTGAAAATTTTCATATACCCGATATTGCTTTGCTACCAGCGAGCCTGTTCAGTACCTCGACGAAGTTATCTTGGAATCATTCATGCATTTACCCGCTTCCAGTAGACCTGTTCAGTATCCCGACGGGTTTACAAGAACTTCCCACAACTCTTTAATGATTTATTTGGTTTTTAAAGATATATAATTGAGCGGGGTGACACTAAAAATTATGATATTTTGGACATATTTTAATAAATTACAGACCCTGAGAGATTTTTTTTTAAACTGTCCTTCATTAAGATCTAGAGATAGTTTGTTAATAAACCGACCTTCAGAGGTAGGGAGACATCTTCTGAGTTGTTCTCTTAAGGAACAGGGACAACGTAAAAAGAAATGGATGATCATGAAAAGCTTCAATTACAGATTGAAATCAAGAAACATCTTTCAGGAAACAAGATTTGTTCAACATGGCTGTAAACTTCAGAGGCATATCATAATTGATGTTTAAACAACTTTCAATAGTCATTTCAGAGGAAAAAAAAAAATTGTCCTCTTAATCTGAACAGTTAATGATGCAGGTATGTGTATTTCAAATGTAAAAACTGATAAGTGTAAGGGAGAAATCAAAACCAAAACAACAAAAAAAATGAAAAGAAAACAAAGGAAAAATATTTACACAGTGTACACAGGGTTGTCATCAGGTGAAATACCTTTTTAGAGCTTGGCCATTCACCGAATAATTGTCTATCTATCCCTCTAGACTCTGTAATATGAAAGAGTTGGGACCCAATTTCTTAGTAATCGAAAACGGTCCTAGCCATAAGTTCTAAAACTTCGTATGATCTCCCTTTCCCTCATGTGGTTTGTCCCATTTTAGGACAAGGTCACCTACTTCAAAGTTCTTGTCAGAGGCATAGTTGGAATCAAACCAACTTTTAACCACAAGTTGATGCTGATCCAACTTTCATTTTGGTTGAGACCTTACTTCTTCTAGTTTTGATAATGCATTAATTCGTTTCTCCAAAGGGGGGTAGTCCTCTTCCTATATTTTTTGTGATAGTTGCAGTGAGGGAAGAAGAATATGTGGTGGCAGAATTGCTTCTCTTCCATAGATGAGAAAGAAGGGAGAGTTACCCACAACAATTTTCGGAGTTACTCTATCATCCCAGATTGCGTTTAACAGTGCATTATGCCAATTTTTGTGATTTTCATATACCGTTCTCTTGATGATTTTAATCAGATTCTTATTAGTTGATTCTACCAATCCATTACCTTGAGGGTAATAGCTGGCAGAATATTTTAATTTAATTCCTTTTTCTAGAGTGAACTCACTCATCTCAAGAGACAAAAAATAGGAAGCGTTATCGAATACTAGGTAGTCAGGGATACCAAAACGAGTAATAATATTTGAATTCAAAAAGGTAATTACCTGACTGGTATTCACAGCGTTTAATGGGAAAGCCTCAAACCATATGGTGAAGTAATATATGGCTGTTATGATAAAATTATGTTGCTAAGAGGATGGCGGATTGATTGGACTTATAATATCAAGACCCCACCGTTGAAAAGGGGAGTCTACTAAAACAGACTGCAAAGGGAAGGCTGGTTTTTGTATTCATATTGACTCTTTTTGACAAATAACACACTTGCTACACAAGGCATGAGCATATTTAAAAAGTGTCGGCCAGTAATAACCTGCTCTTAATACTTTATGGGCAGTGGTATCTCCACCAAAATGCCCACTAGCTTCTCCTGCGTGCAACTCTAATAAGACCTTTTCTGCTTCATCTTTTTCAAGACAGCGCATTAGTACTCCATCAAAATTTTGATGAAACATAATACCATTAATCAACTGAAAGGAGGAAGATTTAAATCTTAGCGCTCTTCTTTTAGTGGGATCCAGGTGGCGGGGGAGGACCCATGTTCAAGACAGAATTGTATATCATCATACCAGGGGCTAACAGAGTTTTGTGCACAGCAGATTAAATTTTGGTAGGGTTGTCCTGGGTTTGACATATAGTTTTCCTCTTGTTGTCCTGCTGCTGAGTCAGTGACTAACTTGCATAGACCTTGGCCTCTCACTATTTGTGCTAGGGTGATTTCTATTTCATACTCTTATAAGGAGGTGACCCAGTTCGCCCTCTTTTCGCCTAGTTCTTTCTGCAGTAACAGATTTCTGACGGCTGGGTAAGGGATGATAATTTTCGTCCTAGATTTCAAAAGATAAGATCAGAAGTACTTTACTTCTTTAAAAACAACATAGGCTTGCTAATATACCGTTGGGTAATTAAGTTTCATGCCTTTGAAAGCTGAGCTCATAAAGGCAATTGGTACTTCATTGTTTTCAACATTCTTTTGAGTTAGGACAACAACGTAGGAGAGGTCATAAGCAAATGTGTAGAGAGTGAAATCTTGCCAAAAGTTGGGGTTCATTAGAGAAGGAGCATCTATTATGGCCTTTTTTATTGAATTAAAATCTTGGTTTTCTAAGGGTCCCCAATGATATTGTACGCCATTTTTTATTAAGTTATGTAAAGGTCTCACCATTTCTGAAAAACTTGGGAAGAATCTCCTGACAAAGTTTATTTGGCCTAAGAAAGACTGCATAGACTTCTTTGACGAAGGAGGGGGGATATTTGAGATGAATTGAGTCCTTTCAGGGTCGATAATCATCATTTCACTTGATACAATAAATCCTAAGAGCTTACCTTGTTCTACTGCGAAAATAGATTTTTTAGGATTCAAGTAAATGTCGTACTTACGACATCGTTGTAGAACAAATCTCAAATGAGCTAGATGATCAATTTTTTTTTCAAGAATACAGTAACGTCATCTAGGTAAACTATGACAGATTGATTGATTAAGCCTCGGAAAGCGATGTACATCCTTCTCTGGAAAGTGATGTCCATCGCTCTCTGGAAAGTGGCACCAACATTAATGAGTCCAAAAGGCATTTTCCTATAAGAGTAGGTGCCTCGTGGAGTGCGGAAGGTAGTTTTAAGTTGGTCTGGAGGAGACACAAGGAATTGGTTATACCCTGAAAAACCATCCAATAAGGATAATCTTTCAGAACCAGACACTTGTTGAAGAATCTGTTCCATGGGTGGGACAGGGTAGTTGTCTTTATCAGACGCTCGATTAAGATTTCAGAAATCGACGCATAGTCGGATTTCACCACTCTTCTTCTGGACAGGGACAAGATTAGAGACCCATTGCGTGTGCCTAACTGGGAAGATTATCTTAGTGTTCAGGAGTTTATTTAATTCTTTTTTGACAGTCGATTCGAGTTTTGGGTGCATTTTTCTTAACTTTTGTTGGAACAACAAGGTTTGGGGTTTCATAGGAATGATGTGTTGTATGATGTTAGGATCAAAGGTTTTTAGGTCGTCATACATCTAAGAAAAAACATATTTGAATTCTTTAAACAATTTAATAAACACCACTTTGTCTTGATCAGAACACCCCACCCTTAAATTTATGCACTGTGGATTGTCTTTAGTTCCCAAGTTTACTTTTTCATATGTTAAAGAGAAACTATTTGTTTTACAGTTTACTTATTTTTTGAATTTGTCTTGAAGATCATAAAATTTTTCTAATCTAACTACAGATTTAGGGATAGAATTTACCATGTCCGATGAAGGTTCAGGAGATCTCGGATATGGTATTACCCTGAAGTCAAGAAGATTATCATCATGAGTGCATTCGTCAATCACTGCACCTTGGAAAGTTTCTTCCATATGCAAGAAACTAATAATTTGTTGATCGTAGTCGAAGACTCTCCAATTCATGATGTTGTCGGGGACGGATGGCCTGAACAATAATTCGACGGAGAATGCGTTCGGGGACAAGCCTTCTGCAGGAAAGAGTTTCGAAGCTACATTATCTAACAAGTCAACTTCCGAATTATTCAATCTAGGAATATAATTTATATTGAAAGAGGAAAACTTGTTCATTAAATTCCATACCTCAGATTGGTAGCTTTAAAGATGCGGAGATAAATAGTGGATAGAATTTTTTACCTGTCTAACCACGATTTCCGAATTGCCAAAGACAATCAAATTTTGAACATTCATATCTAATGCTTTCCTGAGGCCTTTCAATAAAGCCTCATATTCTATTGTGTTGTTTGTACATTTAAACTCTAATCTGCATGCAATCAGGGTTTTGTTACCTGTTGAATCAACAATCACGTAGCCCGCACCAGCTACTTCTTTGGATTTTGACCCGTCAAAGTAGAGAGACCATATTTGATTTTTGTCGAGTGCATGAGACCATTGGGTAGAAACTGTTGGTTGCGTATATGTCACAATTTTAGACTGTTTCTCCGGGTTAGTGATAGTGGAAGTTTCGGCCATGAAATTGCCGAAAAAGGTATCCATCCCTTGTATTTCGGGTGAATCGGCAGAATGTGTAAATGGTTCATTGGGATCATTTAAATCTGTTACTGTGAACTTTAGGTAACGTTCACGATTTACCTTGATTTTGTTGGGCTTTCCATTCTTGGGCAGCCACAAGTGAGACAAATCCATCGTGAAATATCTGTGTAGTTGTTCTGCTTAAAAGAAAACCAAAAACTTCTGGAATATCTACAACAATAATATCAATTACTTGATGAACTTTGGCATTAGATGATAATATTATAAGCACATTCCTTAGTTCGCCTATAACTTTAACGCTATTTAGATCAAGTTGGATGATCTTTAAGGTGGATAGTTCAACTTCAGCATTAATATTCTAACATACATACCACGGAATTACGTTGGAAGACACTCCTGAATCTACCATACAATTGTGCATGTTCCTATTAAAGATTTCAAAAGTTAACAAAAATGGAGGTACATTTCTGCGAGTACTAATGGTGGAAGCTTGCTTCTTTTTACTCGTAGCCTCTTAAACTAATTTATCTACATTCGTTACATTATTTACATGAAGGTCTCTCTTCTCATGAGGATCAAAATTATTCTTAGCAGAGGCCTTCTGGGGAACTTTTGGGTTATTTTGAAAAACTTTGTTACTACTTGGACTATTGTTTTTTCTATTCTCTGCGATATTTTGTAACATTTTTTGTAGAAGAAACGAGAATTTTAATAATTCATAAACATAAATGTTAGCCCTTAACTTTTTTAGATCTTCAACTAAATCATAATCTAAGCTTGGGTTTGCATAATTCTGTTTAGTCTTAGTTGTTTTAGACTGTTTAGTCTCAGTTTTTTTAGATTCATCTTATTCAATTATCTCTTGTTCAACTACTTCCTCAGGGATTTCAAGGGGCATCAAGTTATCCTGGGCTTCTAGAATCATTTGAATAGTGAATTGCAGGCTTTCTATATTTAAGCCTTCGGCGTTTGAATTAGGTCGGTTGGTGGGAAAAGGCTTCCTAAACGGGTGTTTGTAAGGCCCTTTTCTCGAAGAAGCTTCTTCGGCCATCCTTTTCAAATCTACAACCTGATTTGGCAGTTTTTGAACGACTTTTTGTAAGTTTTCTAGATCTGAGCTTTTAGGTTGCATTTTGTTTTGGGCAGGTCTAGGGAGGATTTCGATTTTCTTTTCGGAAGATGAACTAGTCTCTATTTCGTTGCTAGTAGTGTATTTTAAGCTGAGGATGTCTTTCTCAATGTAACTGGCATCTTCGAAGGCCTCTAACAATGTGGCTTTCATGGATCTCTTTACCAAAATAGCTATACTTTGATGTAAGGCTTTCGTATAGTATGCTATAATAAGATTCTCAGCAGGCATTGAATCCATAGGGATTCGATTCTTTAGTGTTAAGAATCTTTGGTTAAAGTCTTTGATTTTCTCTTTGGGGTTCATTCTTAAACTAGAAAGCTCCATGACTAGAACTTCTGGGGACTTGTCGTCTCCAAACTTCTCAACAAAACAAGATTCAAACTTCTCCCATGACACGATGGTATGGGGTTGTTGGGAAAATTACCAGGTAGAGACATTGCCCTCGAAAGTATAGGGGAAAAATCTACAGACTATGTCTTCGTGATTGACATTACAGAGTCTAATGGCTAACATAAGCTTTTTGATGTGATCTTCGGTGATCTGTTTAGATTCCGAGTCAAACTTGGGGAGCCACTTCTCTAGATGTTTGGGAAAGGGATGTTGAGGCCCGGGTACAGATGCTACATCTTGGTCGAGCCAGGGTCTGGTAGGATTGTTCTGGTTGGCCATTGGTGTGGGTGGTGTCGAAGGTTGGGATGAGGAAGAGCCTTCTTCAGAGGATTCTTCTCCCAAAGAAGAAGGGGATGAAGGAGGTGGTGAGGGTGGTATTCCAAATCCTCCTACTGTAGGAGTGAGGGTTAGATATATGGGGTTTAAAGTAAGGTTAGTGCCTCCGAGTTGTTCTCTAATATCAAAGAAATTTAATGGTTGGTCCAAAGGTCGGTTTGGTTGCCTTAAACGAGTGAAGGCACTATGTGTTCTTATGAGAGATTGGCGGACAATCTCTTGTACGTCACTACCTGTAGGATTTGGAGTTACTGGTTCAACTATGATCCGTAGATTGTCATTTGATGTGGTTGTTGTTTGAGGGATGATGTTTTCATTTGAATAACTTCTTGTCACTATAGGTGAGTGGGTAGGTGGTGGAGGAGTCTTACGACCGCCTCGTGCCATTAATAATTTTCAGGCCCTCCTTCTAGTGCCATTTGTTGATGGGTGAAATTGACCGCTCGTCAACTAGAGGAGTGAATCCAGTCCAGGGTTGTCTAAATAACCCAAGACGTTTGAATTAATCCACTTCGACGGGTTTAGTGGCTCTGTTGTCCGATCTAAGTCCTAGGAAAGTAAAAAAAATAAACTGACGAAACTAACTAAGTGAAAAACAACTACTGCAAACTATGTACAAGTCTAATATATATTCACAATTCACTAATTAATATTTATAAAATAATAATCCTATTTATTAAATGCACAATGTATTGATATGATTAAATCTCTGTTATATATATACAGTATTCACAAAGTGAAAATTTTGATCGAAATCTGCAAAATCATATATGAATTGACTTATGACAGTGAAGCTAGTATTTTTTATTTTTATAACTTTCATGAAAAAGAAATGAAATGATAGCTATCTAACTAAGTAATAAAAATAACAATCTGTACCATGTATCTAAACTATAGAAAATTCTTGTATTGATTAAGCTACTAAAATGAACTAGCAAACTGACTTGGAATTATCATCTCCTATTCCTCCTATACATAGCATCTGCGTTCACTGTTTGATGAGGCCGACCCGCACTAGATTTTCCAATACTTCACGTAAACACAAAACAACAACGCTTTTGAATGCCAATGACAGAACAAATGAGAGATATAGTGACAAAAATCTTACAATTTCACAAGTGACCACATTAAGATAAACCATGCTATGAAAACTCGTGCATGAATGTTCAACAAATGATAAAGATAAATCTCTTAATCCCAGGTTTAAAAAAAAAATTACTTTGTCATAAATCTGGAACATGAACATGGATCATACATGTAAATTTATATCAATCCCAATCTATAGTAAACCATAACAATGAAAGCAATAATAGTCTCAACTACAAATTGAAACAATCTTAACTTGAATAAAACCACAATATGGAAAATCAAACGCTGCAACCAGTATCATATTTCATTCAAGTGTGAAAATCATAAATCCATTGTTTTTTCCCCAGGCAGCAATGATCCTTATTTACAAAAATAATACATATATAAAGGCCACATGATCAAAACATTCCTTGTGGAAATTATTAGAGTTGTTCCAAAAATCGTGGGAAATACAATCTCCCAAATTCCTATTCCTATCTAAAACTAACGGCCTAATCTAAAACCATGTAAGGAAATAGAATGTTCAGAAATGCCACTAGCAATCCAATCTCCTTTAAAATTCGTATGTACCTATAAATGAACAAGAATACATGATTTCATATTGTGTTTTAGTTGTAAAATCAAAAAATTCAAATTTTAATGACTAGCTACAGAATCTCACGATTCTATAGCTAGTTATTATTATAAACAAATTCCAGTTTTATCATTCAACTAAAACATAAATGGATGCGATTTGAGCCAACAAATCCTATCTGCTAATTTAACACAAACAAAATCATTTTCAAATCACTCTTGAAATACCATACCTCGATTTCAGGGATTCGATTTGATCAAGCTATTTTTGAATTGACAATGGTAGTGGCCACCTCTACATTTTTGAAAACAACAGAGCTTGTGGTCTTTTGCCTTTTATCATTAGCTTGCAACCTGTCATTTTCTTTGGTTAGCACATTTACTTGGTCCTCCAAGGACTTGATTCGGGATTGGAGCAAAGGGACGTCTGTATAATATCAGTCGAGCCACGACTTACATTCGTGGTACTGTGGTTGATTAGGCCATGTAATTACAGGCGAGGAACTTCTTAATTGACTAGTAGTTCCTCTGTTGAGTTTGATCATGGGGAAGTTGGGGTGATCTCTAAGGCATGATGGGAGATTCGTCACATAGTCATAGGGCTTAACTGAACAAAGTCTGTGAGAGTATGGATACTCCTCGGTTAGAAACCGTTCAATTTCGGAATCAGAATCTTCACTTAACAGGATTGGTTTTTGATCTATGTTTTCTTTTGGTTTGTTATGAGCACACCGTGAAACCCAGTGTGCGGCCTTTTCACCTTTGCAATTGATATCACTGTTTCTTTTACCCTTTTTCTTGGCAGACCTCTTAACAGGCTTACCACCATCTTTTGGACATGAGTCAGGTAGGGTGTTGTGTTGGGTAGCGTTCGGGTAGGTTGAGGGTTCAATAGAGGGAAATAGCATAGGAGGGGGAATGACAGGCCCGACAAGGGTTTCTGTGACAATGGTTTTGTCAACTTGTCCTATTTCAGGATTGGAAAAACCATTCCTCAACAAGAAAGCATCCCAAAAATCGCCACTCAACTTCAACTGATGAACCACAATAATTTTAATTAAACATTGGTGGAAGAGGCTGTAGTAGGCTTTCTTACTTTTGAAGCGCTTAGCCATTTTATATAAACTCCTAAGGAGAAAATGTGTCATATTTAAGGGAAAATCTATGAAACTCATAAGCAGCTGTAGGTGGTATAGGAAAACTAGACCATATCTACCCTTGCATGTAACAAACTGCTTGATAATAGCCAACAAATCATGCCATCAAGATTTCAGAGCTATAACAGGCATACCTTTGTTGCAACTATTAATCTTCCTTGAGGTAAATAGCAGTGGCCATGGTACTTCATCAACCTTCGAATTTTTAAGCCATCTTTGTCCCTCGGTTGGCAGACCAGTAGCTGAGCTAAGGAAATCCTCGTTCACTTTGATATGGACGTCCCCAATTTTGGCTTTGCACCCATCGAATGTAAGTGCAAATTGCTGAGCGACTGGCAGGTTGAAACCCTCGAACTTCTTAATAAAAACCCACCAACCATTCCTCTTTGGGTCCTCTCAGGGGTTATCAAAAAACAACAAAGTTTGGATATCGTTGGGCTTGATTCACACTATAGGAGCCATAGCTAATAGCACAAAAGCAACAGGGTAATTAGCGAGAGGGTTTGATAGGGTAAACATAGAACCATTTTTCCCGAAGCTTCCCCAACACAAGCAAAGGCAACCCAAAATGCAAGACAGAGCGTTAATGCTTATGTGTGTGAGGGTGGTGGAGTAAATTGCCACCATGCAAGAATATCATGTCGGGCTATACAACTGATCAACACCTTTGTGTAATGGTACATTCAAATCAACAATGCATATCCAAATGAATTACCACATAACCACTATTTGACCCAAAAATCAACATGTTCAAACAAACCATTGCGTCGAAGTTTATGTAAATTGACACCATATTAACAATAGTCAAATGCATAAATATTTGGTGTTTTGATAATGTGTGACCAGTGGTGTATTTGAAGTCAAAGAGTTATAACCACATAAACAAATAGGTTCATAACAATAAAAAATATAATTTTAATGCAATCAACATGAATTCCAACTGTGGGTTTTCACGCTTGCAATCGTGAAAATGAAAATGAAAAGCAGGTATGGAAAATCGAAAGATAATGGCGTCATTTTAAAAAGTTGCGATGAGTATTGAGGGTTCAAAACCCTTGTGTAGGCATATTGTAAGGAAAAAGATAGGAATTAATATGGCTGCCAACACCTATATAGATAGCAGAGATAATATTTTCATCTTGGTTAACCCTCCCAAAAAGATGCATCCTAAAAAATGGAGCTTACCCTTACGAGATATTTTTTGATTTTGACACTTAACCTTATACTCTTTCTGGTAGAAAGAGGATCTTCCATTGACACATCAGACTTCTTCTTCTTATCATTGACATGATTCTTTGGTGTAGTTGTGCTCTCCTTAGCTGTTGGTTTTGCATCTTCAATGGAAACTTCAACCAACACCTGTAGATTTATTTGGGCTACCTCATCTTGAAAATGCTTCATCTTTGCCTTTAGCTTCCTGTTCTAATATTGGAAAAATTTGTTTTTCCTGTAGAGATTCTTTAGCTTTCTATGAAGGGGCTGGGCCCTCCTTGCTGCAAATCTTGCCAAGTCAAGGGTGTGACTCTAACCATCCACAAGCTCTTTCATCTGAGCCAAGTTGACCTTATCTTCTTCTTTAAGATGAGCTATTTGTTTTCTTGCATCTCTAAGTTACTTGATATGTCTTTTGTAGGTCTGATTGTCAGGAGGAACAATGGCATGTATAGTCTCACTAGGATTTTTCTCAGACTCCTCTTCCTCCTGCATGGGAAGTGGCTTGTCTACCTCCTTAGGTTCCTTGATGACTTTACTTTTATTCTTCTTTCTTAGCACAGGGGTTTCATATTTTTTGTCAATAGGTTTCTCAATGCCCTTCTAAGAGGTTTCATATTTACTCTCCAAAGGTAATTTAGTACCTTTATCCTTACCCTTATGTACATGGGTTTCTTGTTTCCCTTCAGTAGGTTGAGAACTACCTTTACCCTTCTTCCTCTAAATACGGGTTTCTGATTTTTTCTCCACAAGCTTTTCAATGCTCCTACCCTTCTTCTTTTGAATAGGGGGATTAGGTAAGGACTTCTCTTTGAAAACATCCTTAGGAATTGATGACCTTGTGAAAGGTATTTTACCTTTGATTTCAACTGCTGGATGAGAAGAGGGAAAGAGGATATTCTTCCCTTTATTGGATGCAAATTTGGTAGAAGAAGGCACCTCTTCTAGCCCTGGTGGAGGAGGTGGTGAAACATCTCTGCGTGGATAAGGACAAATTTTCTCCTCAACCTCTATGACCTACTTTCTAATCTCTGGAACTTGAATAAGGGTTCTTCCATTTATCTTCCTATTGGTCCTTTCTTTAGAAGTACTAGTAGGTGACAAAGGACTGTTGGTTGTGGAGCCTGATTATCTTCCATATTCAAAGGTCCTTTCTTTCAGCCGTTTTTATACCCCATGAAGTATTTACACCCTAGAAGTATGTAAATACTATCCCCCAGCTGGGGGGTCTGGGGGCAAGTGGGCCCCCATCAAGGGTTCGGGGACAAAGCCCCCGAAGGAAACATTTCCTTGTAAATGTATATTGTAATTTCATTGTAAATCTGGACCATTCATTATAAGGTTGCAGATCTAACAATAGAGATTATGTTAGGGTTTTCTTCCCTATAAGGAAATCCTCTTTTATGAGGGAGATGTATTGCGTCTATGATTGATAGAAAATATTGTATTCTGAGAGAGGAGAATGTGAGAGAAAGAAGAGGAAGTTACAACGGGTTTTTCTATAGGTTTTATTCCTTCATTTGCTGGATAATAATAAAGAAAGGGCCTGGCAATTTCTCTAGTGGACGTAGCCCACACTGGGTGAACCATGTAAATTTGTGTCTCTCTTGTATTGTGTATCTTCTTTGTTTTGTTTCTAAATTTGTTTTATATTATTGCTCCATGGTCCTGTTTTTCTAACAACTGGTATAAGAGTGAAAGGTAACTCGTAGGAAAAGAGGGTTCCTGGTTCAAGTGGGAGTAATGTCGAAGGATGGAAAGTTTAGGGTCGATAAATTTAACGACTAAAACTACCAGTTATGGAAGATGCAGATGGAAGATTATTTATATCATAAGGATCTATTCCTACCATTGGGTGGAGTAGCAAAGAAGTCGACGACCATGAAGGATGAAGAATGGGTGAATCTTGACAGAAAGGCTCTAGGAATGATACAACTGAGCCTGGCAACATCGATGGCTTTCAATATTTCCAAAGAAAAGACAATGAAGGGTTTGATGGACACATTGGCCAAATTGTATGAAAAAACCTGGGCATCCAATAAGGTATTTCTAATGAAGAGATTATTTAATATGAAGATGTCAGAAGTTGGGTCTATTGCAGATCATTTAAATGAATTTAATATGGTTACTAATCAACTAAGTTCTATAAAAGTGGACTTTGATGATGAGGTCAGGGCTCTTCTGATCTTGTGCTCATTGCCAGCAAGCTGGAACAGCTTGATCGTGAATGTAAGTAACTTTGTCTCTGGTTCAAATACTTTAAAATTTGATGATGTTGTTGGTGTTATCCTTAGTGAGGAAATGTGATGGAAAAGCACGAGTGAGACATCAGGAAATGCGTTGAACATGGAGAACAGGGGAAGACAAAAGGATAGAGGAAAGGGCTCAGGAAACCGCAAAAATTCTAGGAAGGGAAGATCCAAATATAGACTTGGAAAGAGAGAGTGTTGGAATTGTGGGAAGAAAGGACATCTGAAGGAAGATTGTAGAGCTCGAAATAAACAAAGAGATGGACAACAGGAGAGAAATCATGAAGCAAATGTAACAGGTGATGTGTTACAAGATGCTTTGATTCTTTCTGTAGATAATATTTCTGAGTCTTGGGTAGTAGATTCAAGGGCTTCATTTCATGCCACACCCCATAGGAAACATTTTCTAGATTATGTTCAAGGTGATTTTGGACAGGTTCATTTGGGTGATGATGCACCATGCAAAATTATTGGAATGGGAAAGTTAAAAATAAAGCAATGAAATGGAAACCAATGGTTGTTGAAAGAGGTAAGACATGTTCCAGATTTAAGGAAAAATCTAATTTCAACAGGGTAGTTGGCAAGTGAAGGTTGTATATCCATGTTTACAGATAATACGTGGAAGGTCATCAAAGGATCATTGGTGATAGCAAAAGGAGAGAAGGCAGGTACATTATATTTATGTACTGGTAATACTGACTCTTCTATATCTTTAGCTTCTACAGGAATGGATAGAAAACTATGGCATCATAGGCTGGGACACATGAGTGAGAAGGGTATGCAGATCCTTCACAAAAGAAATTTGCTGCTAGATCTTAAACAAATTGATTTGGACTTCTGTGAGCATTGTGTTTATGGAAAACAAAAGAGAGTTAGATTTCTCAGAGTCGGAAAAGAAAAGAAGAATGAAAGGTTAGAGCTTGTGCATAGAGATGTATGGGGACCATCTTAGGTATCATCTCTTGGTGACTCTCATTATTATTTTACTTTTATTGATGATGCAACTAAAAAAACTTTGGTTTATTGCATTCAACAAAAATCTGATGTTTTTGATACTTTTAAGAAATTGAAATCTTTAGTTGAGAATGAGACAGGAAAAAGTTTGAAGTGTCTCAGATTAGATAATGGAGGTGAATATTGCAACAAGGAGTTTGATGATTACTGTTCATACCATGGGATTCATAGAGAGAAGACAGTTCCACGAACACCACAAGAAAATGGTGTTTCAGAAAGGATGAACAAAACAATCATGGAGCATGCAAGGAGTATGAGATTGCATGTTGGTTTTCCCTTACAGATTTGGGTAGATGTTGTAGATACTGGTGTTTAATTAATAAACAGAGGACCTTCAAGATATTTGGATGGTAGAATTCCAGAGGAGGAATGGATAGGAAAAAAGGTAAACTATTCTTTTTTGAAAACTTTTGGTTGTGAAGCATTTGTCCATATTGATAAAGAAAATAGAACAAAGCTTGAGGAAAAATCCAAGAAGTGTACCTTTATTGGATATGGTGTTAACGATTTTGGTTATCGCTTATGGTATTATGAAAATAACAAAATCATTAGGAGTAGAGATGTCATATTCAGTGAGAAGGTCATGTACAAAGATCAGTTGCAGGGAAAGAAACAGGAAACAGAAAAACAAGAATACATAGTCCTTGATGAGATCACTGAAAAAGAAATTCCAATGGAACCTGAAAATCAAAATGTACAACAATAAGAGCAGCAAGTACCTCAAACACCTGCAATTGTTGTTAGAAGATCTACCAGGTTAAGGATACCCCCTGAACGATACTCTCCTTCATTATATTATTTATTATTGACTGATTCTGGTGAACCAGAATGTTATGAAGAGGCAATGCAGGTAGACACCAAAAAGAAGTGGGAGCAAGGCATGAAAGAGGAAATGGATTCCTTGGAAAATAACCAGACTTGGGACTTGGTTTAGTTTCCTGCAGGAAAAAGAGCATTGCAGAATAAATGGGTTTACAAGTTGAAGGAAGAAGATGGAGGAGAAAAGAAATACAAGGCTAGACTTGTTGTAAAGGGGTTTGCGCAAAAGAAAGGTATAGATTTTGATGAAATATTTTCTCCCATTGTCAAAATGACTTCAATTAGGACTATTTTAAGTCTTGTGGCAGTAGAAGATTTGCATCTTGAACAGTTAGATGTAAAAACAACTTTTCTCCATGGGGATTTAGAGGAAGATATTTATATGCAACATCCACAGGGGTATGAGGTCAAAGGGAAGGAGAATTTGGTATGCAGGTTGAAGAAGAGCTTGTATGGCCTAAAGCAAGCTCCAAGGTAGTGGTATTTGAATTTTGACAGGTTTATGATAGAACAGGGTTATAGTAGATGTCATTCTGATCACTATGTTTATTTTTAAAAGCTAGAAAATGGAATCTTTATTATCTTTCTATTGTATGTAGATGACATGCTTGTTGCAGGGTCTAATATGCAAGATATAAATGTGCTCAATTAGAAACTATCCAATTCATTGGTGATGAAGGATTTGGGTGCTGCAAAGAAAATCCTTTGCATGAGAATAACAAGAGACTGAAAAAATTACAAATTGACATTGTCTCAGGGTGAGTACATAGAGAAGGTGTTGGAGAGGTTTAGAATGCAGAATGCAAAACCAGTTAGTACACCTTTGGCCAGCCATTTCAAATTAACTAAGGAAATGTGTCCCAAGACATAGAAGGAGATAGAATACATGTTCAGTGTCCCTTATTCATCAGCAGTTGGCAGCTTGATGTATGCAATGGTTTTCACAAGACCAGATATTGTATATGCAGTGAGAGTTGTGAGAAGGTATATGAACAATCGAGGTAAAGAACATTGGGAGGCAGTAAAGTGGACTCTCAGGTATTTGAGAGGTACTACTACTCATGCATTATGTTTTGGAGGTTCAAACACTTTTCTACTGGGATATGTTGATTCAGATATGGCAGGTGATAAAGACTGCAAGAGGAGCACCACAGGGTATGTTATTACTTGATCCATAGGATCTTTTAATGACTTATGGTTGAGTTTTAAATTTGCATGCATTACTTAACTATTTGAGAAACTTAGTGAAATATGAGGAAAGAATAGGAATTATGACAACCATATACACATTTGCAGATCTGAAATGAAATAAAAGACAACAAACCATAACACACAGATTGATAACGGAGTTCGGCACAACTTTGCCTACATCTTCGGGCCTTTTCTCTGTGGGGGAGGCTTCTTTATTTCTGTTCAAAATCTCAAAAGTAAATCACTGCAATGCCAAATGTATACAATACTAATATATTCATGTTCTTCCATATCTTTAGAACCATGCAAAGAAAATGGCACGCAAAACGGACGTCGGGAGCTCCTAGAAATGGTCTGACAACGTATCCTCCTCAAAAGCTTCTCTGCCTCAAAATGGATTTGGATTGGCTTCTCCTCAGCATTATTCTGCTCTGAATGCCCTCAAAGTTGTCCCCTTGGCCTCAAACAGGCCTTGGTTATATAGTTGGGAAGTTAGTTTCTTATTTCCAACTTCCTCCAAGAAGTTAGGCTCAAAAACTACCCAATAACTCCCAAAAACCATTAACAATAGACTTAATTACAATTAAAAAATCAAAAAGTGGTTTGAAAACCCACTTTCTAACTATAATATGGTTAAATATGGGCATAATCCCCCTTAGTCCGGCGCACGCCCCTTTTGGCAGGCTCATATGCAGCTCCATGTGGTCGAGCGCTAGCCCTTGGGCTATGCGCTGCCTCCCTTGTCCATTCAGTGCTAAACTCCTGGTCAAGTTGTGTTCACATAGGACCCTCGGGAAAATGGTTATAACCACGCCCCCAACCGTCCGACAAAGGTTCTGGTCATATGGCGACGGTTCCGTGTTGGCATGGGGTCCAGGGGCTAAGCCCTACCCAAACCTCCCGCCGAAAACCCTGCCGTGCTCGTGGTTCCAAGAGGTGGGCACATGTATGTCGAGGGCTAGGGCGAAGCCTCGGACCTTTCCCCCGTGACTCAACACTTAAACCAAATTTAAATACAATTTCGACCGTATGGATAATAAGAACCATCGGCAGGGCGGGTGGCTAGCCCAACCCTACCAGTCCTTGGCCCACTCGATAGGTCATGGGTTCGACCCACAACCATGCCATATAAAATTTTAACACATATACGAAAAACCAACCATGGGGTGCCACGTTGAAACCCTTGACTGGGCCACGAGGCACCTTAAAAACCAATAAATACATGCCACATGTAAGTCGCCTATTGGTCCACGTGCCAGAGCCATACTACCAAGTCAATTTGCCACGTCATATTCCATACAGTCCAATCAACCTTGCCACATCATTGTCGTACTGCCTCGATCATCCTGCCACGTCAGTTGCTGACGTCACCCGTGCCACGTGTCACCCTTTCAGTGGTGACATGTGTCACCTCGGGATAGGTCCAGTTGTACGCCCAAATGTCCAAATCTGCCTGCCACATGTCACTACCCGAGGCTGCCACGTGTTGCATGTATGGAACTGCCACGTTTCGTCTGTACAGACATGCCACATCAGCGTCTGTACGGACTGTACAAACTGCACAGTCAACAATTTTTTGCCTGTTTGACTTTTCAGACAGAATGCGATATCTTCTCCATACTGACTCCATTTGACAAAGTAAATATACCGCCAGAATTAGGAAGACGAGACAGACGCAATGGCATAGGTTTCATCACATTCCGAGCACTTCTATTTTTGAGCATTTTTCAATCCCTATCTGGCTTCTGGATCCGATTTCGGATCACACCTCCCCACAATAAGACCTTTTGGTCCCCAAAAGGTCACTGACCAGTCAACAAGCTCGGGATAGGCCACCCGACTTTCTCTTTGTCTCTGAACTAAAATGATTACATTAATGGAAGAAAAATACAATGAAGTTGAGACATCCACTTCTGGCAGAACCAAGTGACTGGTTTCTTTCCTTCACGATGTTCCTCTTGCTTCGTTGGTAATCCTTCCTCCTTCGTGAGTACATGCAAAATCATTTTGTCCTTTCTTGGACGAAGCTTCGGATTAAGATTCTAACAACTAGCCTTTTGATGTCCACTCTTGTTGCAAAATGTGCAATGAGTTTTTGGCATCTAGAACTATTTATCCTTCTCTTTCTTCCATTGTGGACTTGAGCCTTTATGTCATGTTTCCTTCCTGGTCGACATAGGTTTCCTGTACAAAGTTTGTCTCTTCCAACACTTGGAAACAAAATGCTTAGGTGAATGACAATAAGTACATGGATAAAGATTCCACAAGTTCCGGTTTACTTGATTATGCTTGTTATAATCAAAAGGAGAATTAATAAAAACATGACCATTATACCTTCCATGTTGATATTCACTTTTCTTTGGAGATGACTTGCATTCACTACCACAACCTTGAAGTGATGTGCCATTTCCTTTTGTGAAGTGTTCTTGAAATGTCTTAAGTTGGCCATTTGAAGCATTACTTGCTTCCAAAGTGTTGGAACCTATCTTGGAAGACTCTCCAAGGTCCCCTTTGCCATATCCCAATCCTAAGTATCGAGGCCTTTCCTTAACATCAATAGGATTTACAATGACTTGACCTCTACATCCAAGGCCCTTTCCTTCTTCATTACCCATCTTGGTTAGTATTCTCAAACCTACACCTTTTGTATGTTTTTCGAATGCACCAAAACCAACTTGATGAGAATGAGGAAAATTTGATGAGGAACCTTCACTGCATACCTCAGATATGTTTTCTAAAACATATGTAGAAGGCACTTCCTTCAATTCTTCTTTTCCTTTGTTGTTCTTTGAAGCTTTCACTTGAACCGTGCTCTTTCGTTCCAAGTAGTCTTCATACAACACCTTCACCATCTCGGCCATGGAAAACACTGAATCTTTGAACTCCTTCTCATTTTGATAAAGTCCTTCTGTAGATGCCATTTTCTTCCTTGAGATGAGCTCTTCCCTGGTTAACATGCAAAACTCAAATACAAACGTCAACTAGCTCTGATACCACTTGATCCATAGGATCTTTTAATGACTTATGGTTGAGTTTTAAATTTGCATGCATTAATTAACCATTTGAGAAACTTAGTGAAAGAATGAGGAAAGAAGAGTAATTATGACAGCCATATACACATTTGTAGATCTGAAATGAAATAAAAGACAGCAAACCATAACACACAGATTGATAACGGAGTTCGGCACAACTTTGCCTACGTCTCCGGGCCTTTTCTCTGTGGGGGAGGCTTCTTTATTTCTATTCAAAATCTCAAAAGTACATCTCTGCAATGCCAAATGGCTACAAGACTGATCTAGTCATGTTCTTCCAGATCTCTAGAACATTGCAAAGAAAATGGCATGCAAAACGGACGTTCGGAGCTCCCAGAAATGGTTCGACAACATCTCCTCCTCAAAAGATTCTCTGCCTCAAAATGGCTTTGGCTTGGATTCTCCTCAGCATTATTCTTCTCTGAATGCCCTCAAAGTTGTCCCCTTGGCCTCAAACAGGCCTTGGTTATATAGCTAGGAAGTTATTTTCTCATCTCCAACTTCCTCCAAGTTAGGCTCAAAAACTACCCAATAACTCCCAAAAACCATTAACAATAGACTTAATTACGATTAAAAAATCAAAAAGTGGTCAGAAAACCCACTTTCTAACTATAATATGGTTAAATACGGGCATAAGCCCCCTTCATCCGATGTGCGCCCCTCTTGGCAGGGTCATATGCAGCTCCTTGTGGCCGAGCGCTATCACTTGGGCTATGCGCTGGCCCCCTTGTCCATTCGGCGCTAAACTTCTGGTCACACTGTGTTTGCATAGGACCCTCGGGCTAACGGTTATAACCATGCCCCCAACCGTCCGAAAAAGGTTCTGGTCATATGGCGACGATTCCGTGTTGGCGTGGGGTCTAGGGGCTAAGCCCTACCCAAACCTCCCTCCGAAAACCCTGTCGTGCTCGTGGTTCCAAGAGCTGGTCACATGTATGTCGAGGGCTGGGACGAAGCCCCAACCCTTTCCCCCGTGACTCAACACTTAAACCAAATTTAAATACAATTTCGACCGTATGGATAAAAAGAACCACCGGCGGGGAGGGTGGCTAGCCCAGCCCTGCCAGTCCTTGGCCCGCTCGATAGGTCGCGGGTTCGACCCACAACCATGCCATATAAAATTTTAACACATATACAAATAGCCAACCATGGAGTGCCATGTGGCAACCCTTGACTGGGCCATGTGGCACCTTAAAAACCAATCAATACATGCCACATGTCAATCGCCTATTGGTCCACGTGCCAGAGCCATACTGCCATGTCAATTTTCCGCGTCAGCTTCTGTACGATCCAATCAACCTTGCCACATCATCGTCGTAATGCCTCGGTCATCCTGCCACGTCAGTTGCTGACGTCACCCGTGCCACGTGTCACCCTTTCAGTGGTGACACGTGTCACCTCGGGATAGGTCCAGTTGTATGCCCAAATGTCCAAATCTTCCCTCCACGTGTCACTACCTGAGGCTGCCACGTGTATCATGTACGGACCTGCCATGTGTCGTCTGTACAGACATGCCACATCAGTGTCCATACGGACTGTACGGACTGCACAGTCAACAAGTTTTTGCCTGTTTGACTTTTCGGACAGAATGCGATATCTTCTCCATACAGACTCCATTTGACAAAGTAAATATACCACCGTAATTAGGAAGACGAGACGAACGCAATGACATAGGTTTCGTTGCATTCCGAGGACTTTCAGTTTTGAGCATTTTTCAAGCCCTATCAGGCTTATTGATTCAATTTTGGATCATTACTCTAGGTGGAACAACAATAAGTTGGATTTTGAAACTGAAAAATGTTGTTGCACTTTCAACAATAGAGGCAGAGTATGTTGCTGCTACAGAGGCTAGTAAAGAGATGATTTGGCTACAAAGGTTTATGGAGGAATTGGGAAAGAAGAAAGAGAACAATAGGTTGTACTGTGACAGTCAGAGTGTCATTCACCTTGCAAATAACTCAGCCTTCCATTTGAATACTAAGCCTATACAGTTGAGGTACCACTTCATATGATCTGTCTTGGAAGATGGACATTTGAAGTTGGAAAAAATACACACTAGCCAGAATCCTGCAGACATGTTAACAAAGGGAGTAACCAGGGATAAACTGAGTTCCTGCTTAGTTTCAGTTGGTCTTCAAGAATGAATATGAAGATGATAAATTTTCCAGGTCCAAGAAGGTTCATAGTCCAGCATATACAACAGCGGTGGAGTTGTTGAGATCAGTCTCCAAGTGGGAGATTGTTGGTTGTGGAGCCTGATTATCTTCCAGATTCAAAGGTCCTTGATTTTAGCCATGTTTATACCCCATGAAGTATTTACACCCCAGAAGTATGTACACTCTTCCAGACAGGGGACTGCAAAGGGGGGGTACCCCCTCTGCGGGGTCAGTGGGGTCTATCCCCCCGGCTAGGGGGTCTGGGGGCAAGCGAGCCCCTAAAGGAAAAATTGCCTTGTAAATGTATATTGTAATTTCATTGTAAATCTGGACTGTTCATTCTAAGGTTGTAGATCTAATGGTAGAGATTATGTTAGGGTTTTTTTCCCTAGAAGGAAACCCTCTTTTATGAGGAAAATGTATTGTGGCTATGATTGATAGCGAATATTGTATTCTGAGAGAGGAGACTGTGAGAGAAAGAAGAGGAAGTTACTGTGGGTTTTTTTGTAGGTTGTATCCCTTCATTTGCTGGATAATAATAAAGAAAGGACCTTTCAATTTATCTGGTGGGTGTAGCCCACACTGGGTGAACCACATAAATCTATGTCTGTCTTGTATTGTATATCTTCTGTGTTTTGTTTCTTCATTTGTTTTATTTATTGCTCCACAGTCCTGTTTTTATAACAAGGACTTGCCTTATGTGAGTGAGGAGTTGGTTCTAGATCCAACTTGAAATGTGAGGTAACCAAAAAATGTTCCCATTAAATATCTTTCTTACCCAATTCCTTAGAGACTAGCATTCTAATTAATCCAAAGTGGAAAAGGCTAGAATCCACATTCTTAGATTTGGCTTGAACCCTATCTGACATTTTACCTATGCTTCTTAACAGGTAATAGGGAAAACTCATCTCAACCTTACCAGTAAAATGCACCAACAACCTTATGTGGTAATGGTGCATTCTGTTAAATCTCCCTTCACAAGTAAAATATCTATGTATGATCTTCAATAATATGTAAAACTGTTCAATTAATTGACTTATTGGCATATTCTTAGACAATTCATTGGCTTGATATTCAAGTTTAAAGTGATCCTTACCAAAGGATGAACTCAAAACCATCACCTTGAACCACTTTTCACCTGTAATGGGGATCCTTGTTGCAGCTGAGATAGAGGCTTCAGTTACCTCAAATTCCAAATCCCCAACCTTGGTTTTCCTACCATCAAAATGTAATGCAAACTCTTTTTCTACTTCTAGGTGGCCTCTCTGCAGGTTCTAACAGAAAGAGAGGCATCCAACTCTCTGAAAGGCCTCTCTTTCCATGGGTTCTGTATCAAAAAGATGCATGTCCACCAGTTATGTCCTAACTATCTTTCCTCCTTTGTGTGCCTTCTTCGATTTAGGGGTCTCCATGACTCAGAATGAGCGCTCTTGAAAGGCTTAAGGGATGGCAATGATTAGGAAGGATTTGAATGGGGTTTCAAATATACAAGGCTAACCCTATGTAACTGAGTAAAAAAATTGATTTCTAGATGAAAGGAGGCAGGGGAAGCAACGAGAGGTTAAGCAGCACCTATGGGTAGCGCAAAGCATACGCAGAGGATAGACTAGTCAAGATCTTGCAACTTCAATGACTAAGGAAGTCAACAATAATCCGACTCATATACGAGCCATGAGGGTTATAGGTCTCAAAAAGAGAGGAGGTAAATATATCATACAAAGATGGATGCTTTACCACTGTGCAAACTTAGCAAACCAAATCCTAAGCACAAACTTCCTGTAAAAATTTAATATGCAGAGGAGGCAACACGGGATACATGTGGAGTAGACACATGTTGAGATCTTCAACGCAATCTTAGGATTTGGTTGGCATGTAGTCCCCTGATCAAAACTTATGAATTTGCACAATGCAGTATTATTAAGTCTTTCAAATTAGAAACTGTTGCCAAAGATCATAAATGAAAGATCTTTGAAGGCATATTTAACCGACTTTTGGCACTGAAAACAAGGGACATGACATCATTCATGGAAATCATGGCTTGGGGTGGAAGTGTGATGAACGTGATAGGCACTACGAAACTACCTGATGAGTAGGCAATGCATCCACTTCAAAATGTGATTATAAAGGTAAGAGAGGACGTTGAGGTATGCCTATGAGGTCATGAGTGAGGAGAGGAGTTTCACATCAATATAATCATGGGAGGGATCGACATTGGAACAAATCATGAAGGGGACCAAAATAAAACATGAGCTAGAAATGGTTTAAGGATCAAAAATCAATTTGAGGATCAAATTAGAGCTAAGACTCAACAAATTTAATCATCCAAGGGGTCCTACCAATCATAAATTCTAAATGGATGAGGCCTTAAAATAAAAAATTAAAATCTAAGGCTTTAAAAAAGGATTGCAAACAAACTAAAAAGACCCAAGATAATTTAGTGTGATAACACCAACCAACTATCAACTAGCTTCATTCAGGCGTACATAACATTTGTATATCACAAAGGGCTCTTAGGATTTCCCCCCTGGCTACTTGTCTACGCTATAAATTAACCTAATGACTATCTAGACCAGTCGCATTCCAGATCCATAGTGGATTATCCTGTTTCGCTCATAATCGTGCAAGCGTGCCTCCAAATTTTCCAGGACTGATTTAAAGCATGCCCCAAAGATTAATTATGGTGTTGAGTTAAGGCAGACTTCGAAATATCTGTTGTGAATTCCATCATTTATCTTTCGTACAGATTCCTTAATGTTGGTAGGTCTTTCTCCATGTGATTTCCAATGATGCTCCTGCATCAAGATGACATGTTAATTCCATCACACAAATGTTAATGAATTTTCATAGGTCAATAAACATCACAAAGACATTTGAAATTATCACGTCAAAAGGAATAATCAATATCAATCAAAGATAGTCATCAATCAAAATTAAAACACCCTCAACTCCCTCAATGTAGGCAATGAAATATCATTAGGGTCAAGCAATAGAGGATTAGGAAATATATTTAAAATTTTAGAAGGGGGGCCCTTTCGTTATGCTCGTAAAATAAAAAGTAAAGGGGGGTTGTTGCGACCACAAGAAATAGAGACACACAGGAAGAACCAATTCTCTCTGTCAATAGAATTCTAGGGCATATAATTCAGATCTGATTTTTGAGTAGAAGCTCAATAGACTGCAATTTGTTTTTCCAATGATCATGGGTAACAAAATGATTCCAAAATTATGAAATATATAACACAATATTTCTAGTAGTAATCTAAAAAACCTTTTTAAAAGAGAAAAATAGTGAGATAAATTTTCGATGGCTGCACACTTCAAATTGGTTTTGGTTTGACCATGGGTTTTCAATTTTACAATAAGAAAACATCTACATAAGTGTGTTCCTCATCACTCTTTTCCCGAAATTTCTTTGCTTGCAACGAGTGTATATATCCCTGATGAATTTGCCTCAGTACCATACAATTATGGCCCCACTTCAAGAAGACGTTCATGGCCTTGACGATCTTACTTGTACCTCCCACACTATTAATTGTCCTTTCAAATTCCTTTTTTATTTTAGAACATGCTCACCATTTCATATTTATATATAGATACGCATATGCACATAGATTGTGAATGAAGTGGGTGATACGAGAATTTCTTTAATTTGTTGAGAAGATGTTATGAATTTTACTTTAATCCATAGGTCTCCACCAAAACCATCACAGTGTGGCCATTTTATTAATGTGATGTGGATGGAGCTCAATTAAAAATATCGATAGACACTTTTCTATACTTATGGATTATCATGGTATGGTCAACAAGGACATGTGTTCCACCACAACTATTATTCCATACCCACAACTAAGAACTTCATGAATGCACATTAAGATAGAACAGTCGATGCATATTATGACTTGTAAAAATTTATTCAAAATGTGACAATAAATGTACCAACCCACCACTGAAATTTTAAAGAGTAATCCTCAAGTAAGACTACAAAGTCAAATCATCTCAGGTAAAAAACCAACATTCAAATCAAAATATAGAAGCAATATGTACAAGCATAAAGAAATCAATGAAATGGCATGTCAATTCATGGAAAATAAAACTAAACTAATAGAAATATAATGATAATTGTGAGTCACCCATAAAAAATTAAAAATGGCTAAAAAATAAGAATAGAACCCAACAAGAAAAAATAAATCGGATGCAAAAATAGTGAATTTTTTTTCGTGAAAGTTCAGAAAGTAAGTGAAGGGAAATCATTAGTCAAGAAATGTTAACCATTCAACATTAAACCGAATGAAAGGTTTCGAGAGTTTTTGATCTAAAATGATGAACAAACAATATTACAAAAATTAATGATCTAGTGGAAAAAAATTTGAAACATGATTCCCCACTCAAATTGTCACATACAATTCTTTCATTTTTCATTCAGTGCAACAAATCAATATTATGAGAATCTAGTAAAATGGGTTAATGTAGATGTTCAATCAAACAAATTTTCAAAAGCCAATTACATGGAGCACTCCACATACCCACAAACTCTTAATATTTCGTGACATGAGCAATTTTTTTGCATATTTGGAAATAATCAATTTTACAACAGAAGACACATTTTATATTTCTCACAAAAGTGACATTTTATCTTTGCTATAAAATGCAATTGTTAGCCACATATATTAATAATTCAATCTAATAAGTAAAAGAGAAAAAATCATAGTTATGGAGGTCATCAAAATAGTCATTAAAATTACTGCAAACATTGATTATATCAAGAAGCAATAGGAGAATAAACGAATGAGAATATATTTCTGATCAACTATTGAGTTGGTGACAATGTTGGTTGATAAAAATGTCACAAGGGAATGTGAGTATCCAAGTTCATATTAACACTTTCCTAAGTTTATTTTATTTGTTAACTCCTCAAATAAACCGGTAGATTTATTTGCTTGTTTAGGTGATAGGTTGTAACTTCAAGTCACTTTTCAGTTGCAAAACTTAGGTTTTTGTTTTTATCTTAAAAAATAATGTGATCCACGAAGTCTTCTTTTTCAAAATTTTCTTAATTCACTTTCAACAGCTAACAAATGTACAAAAGTTGACTGTGCACTGTGGAAAGGGTCGACTTTCAACAGTTAAGGCGCGCTTTTCATCAGTTAATGCGCTGTTGAAAGTGATGTTTTTCAAAAGGTCCGACAGTCAAGTTATAATGTGGCGCATTGTTGAAAGTGTTTACTTTCCGTATCTAAGGAGTGTTTTCGACAGAATCACGCGCTAGTGAAAGGCGAAGGTGAACAGTTGACAGAGGCATTTTCCACGAGCCGTTGTGAAAGAAAGAGGGAATCACGTGCATGATGTCCACGTCTAAAGGTAATCATGACATGATCATCCCACATTAGGTAAATCCAAGGCATGCACTGATGAGAACGAACAATGATAGAAACTCAATTATGCATGTCAGGATATGACTGTAATTCGAACTCGGCCCAGAACTCACGCTCAACACCCATGGAATCCGGGGTGGCAAATATGAGTTCGGTGATGTAGGTACAGAGGAGGTACCACCGGCCTGACACCATCAAATCAAATCTTTGGTTCCATATCAGACATTGTTCACAAAGGACCATTTAGAGTTTTGAATTGCAAATGGAAAGAATGATACTTAATCTTTCAGGGCACTTTTCAATCCATTCTCGAGCTCCAAATGAAGATCTGAAAACACCATTGGATAGCTTAGATTCTCTATATGTCAATCGACTATTTATACATGAAAAAAAAAATTTCTATGACCGAGAAATTCGATTTTGAAAATCTGCCCGCTTTCAACAGCGCAAATCGATATTTTATGACCCGTTAGCTGTTGAAAGTGGCGACTTTCAACAGTGCAGGAGCGTTTTTTTACGGGCTATGCACTGTGGAAAGATTGTGACGACCAGAATGTTACGATTTTCATCCAGATCTGGAATTTTCAAATTAAAAGCAGATGAAACCTTTTGGACTAGACAGGTGGCGAATTATTCCATCAAATCCAAAGGCTATTTTGGGAAAGACAAGTCAAAAGAGGATTCTTTGGCTAAGTTTTGGTCATTTTTGAAGGAAAAGTATTAGGAATGAATAGAACAACTCATCAAATTCGAATTTGTAATCCTTATGATGTCAAATGGAGGAGCCTTGGAAGGCTAGTCATCACTTCACCAACTGTTTGAATAGATATTGGACCAACACATGAAGATCACCCTCATTTTGAGGATTTATCTCTACATTTATGTAAATTAGTTTTCTTTACTGTTTTTAGCAAAATAGATCCATATTTTTAGGATCTGAGAACATCTTGTAAAAGCTATAAAGCTACATTCTAAAGACTAAGAAACGGTTCGATTTTGAGTGATACCATGCTGTCACTGTAATCACAGACTTATTCTTATTATACAGAAAATTACAAGCTTCTTTCAGTGGTGTTTGTCAGATCTTCTCTTCTTCTCTCTGATATCTTATGAGTGAGGTTCTTTGTTGATGCTCATTTAGTCTGCATGTGACTGTCATCTCATTTTCTGATTGATTGAGTTGACGATCATAAGTTATTTCTTTGGTTATTAAACCCATTGTGCTTGTTGGTATGAAGTATAATCTGGTTCAATAGCTTTTTCCTCCTACATTTAATCAAACTTTGTCTGACTGCATTACTAGAAAGCCTTGTGAGATTTTATATTTCTAGACAGTCTTGAACACACAGTCCGATATGTAGATATTCATCTTGATCCATAAACCATTTCAACTATTAAAGAAAATATTTCCAAAAAAGAGTAAGTTACCAAGCATCTCCGACTTACAGCCTAGGAGAGTTTCTTGGAGAGATAACATTATTAAAGAAAAAATGTTCTAAGTTGTTGGTTGCACAAGCCATTTCCCAATCTGCATGTCAAAAGAGAAGGGTGTGATCGGCTATTAAATTGTTTTGGAAAAACTCTTCCTCTAAATGATTAACTTATTGAAATAAAATTTAAACTAAAAATAAAAGAAAAGATCAAAACTAAACTAATCACACGAAGAGCTTGCTAAGCTAATCTAAACTTAAACTAAGTGGGTTTTCATAAAATTTATGCAAATGCCAATGTTATCATCAAGTATTCATTTGTTGTTCATTTGTTCCACTACCACATCCTTCTTCTTGAGATATAAACACTAGGTTCTCTTCTCACAATATTCCATTTAACATAAAGGTTAGTGTCATTGATTGTTGTTATATTTGGATCTTATAGACATAATTTATTGTTCTTGGATTCATAATCTATCAACATAAGCAAACAATAACATAATATTTCAATTCCACCTATCTTCTAAAGACATGAGTCCATCAACAAACCTGAGCCATAAAAATTTGATTCAAGGATTATCAACATTGTACTCCAAGGCATGTGTTTCCTCTAATTATTTATGAAAATGATGTGAAACATGTATACTCATTTTCAACCCTGTGAGAAGCAAGAGGAAATCCTTATGTAAATGGTGTAAATTAAGATACTTTCGTAAGAAACAAGTAATCTGATATCCTATCCTAGATGGCTTGACCCCCCCATCATAAATGAATTAAATATCTAAAGATTTATTTCTAATGATTTAAAGTTTAGCATGATCGGAAAGTCCATAAAATTGATATCTCCAGTGCCCCAAGAGTGTTATGTGTAGATACAGCATGAATTTCACTTCCTTGAAATTAGATGTCGCATAGAATGGAGAGAAAATCAAATGGAAAAAAATAGTGTGTAGCTTGTGTCTCAACTAGATAGGTTTTCTGTTAAAAATAATGAGACATACAATACATAAAAGAAAATTAGCAAGCTCATGAGTACAAGGGATCAAATAGAAGATATTCGAAACTAGCCCAAATAATTCTTATCTTTTCTGATTATAAACAAACTTATTTAGTGTTTGAGGATTGTTGGAGACTGTGGAGTCCAATATGTTACTCAGTTATAGCCTGCAAGATATTCACATCTTGAAGCTTACTATCATGGCTAACATAAAAATAAATGATGAAGATTTGAAATTGGAATCTTAGAAGTTTCATCGACATATTCCATAAAGATACTTACAAGTTCCCAAGCATTTGAATGGATTCAACATGAGATAAGTGTATAGTTCGTATCCATGATGTAACCATAATGAGTGACCCAAAATCAACAAAATGAAAGGATGAAAATATATTTTTCAAGAAAATATCAGGTCTGAAAATCCATTTAATTGACAATGCTAAGATTGAGTCTATAGTCAAATGGTGATTTTGGGAACAAAAAAAATGATTCCTAGGTAATTTTATGAAAACGATGACAACAAAATATTTAAATGACCATTCTGTCCATAATTGTCAAAACATGCATCTAGACAGTGTGAATGAATGTCTCTTGTTGTTGTGTATGAGATGAAACCTGGACAAATATAGCTGCAAGATAAACGATGAAACTCATCCTCTTAAAAAATAATTGAACATAGTAGAAGACGTGTAGGAAATTCCCATAAATTAAAACTAAAAGTGCTATAAGAAAATAACTAAAACAGAAATCAACCAAGCTTACTATACAAAGAAAAGACTATCTGGAAAATTATGTTGGCTTAAAGTGAGCGAAGAAAAGAGTGGATGTGAAAAAATTTATCTAGATAATTCCAAACCTAAGGAAAAATAATAATCTAAAGAGATTACACATATTTGGAGTGGCTTGAATTTCATATGGGACATAATTTTAATACTCAAAATTTAAATTCAATGTGTATGGGACAATAAGATCAACACTTATAAGAAATTCAATCAAGCAAAAGATTCCAATTAAAATAATATTAGTATGAAGGTTAAATAGATTTGATTTCTATTTTTCATCCAAATAGGAGCTAAATAATATTTTCGTTTTAAATTATTGTACTTGTAAACTGAAAACATTCTAGGAAAACATTTGACATAATGATCATGCATGAAACTAGTAATCTGAAAATTATCCAACACATAGAAAATTTGAGGATGAGATGAAGTAAATATTTCCCATATATAAAATTAAATTCAAAAATTGATTGATGGGAAAATTAGTGGTCAAGCCTTACATTTCTTTCCATATTGAATAAGAATATCATTCATTGTTTAACCAACGAAAAAAAAAACTAAATAGAAAACATAAAACTAATTAACAAACTAGAAAGAAAAGGTAAATTGTTCAAAATAAAGACACTAGCCTATTCTACCTTACTCCTATTCTATGCTACAATCGATGAAAAATGAGATCTATAAATTCATAATGCCAATGTATACATCCTTGTAATTCCAAGCCTCCAAACACATGTTCATGAAAAAATATTAGAAACAAATATTGCAATAAAAATAGAGAAAAGATAGGAAAAATTAAAGTATGATAAACTCTATCCACTATATTTGAAATGTGAGAATGATAATTCATGGGGAATCTATATAATTAGTATCTCTCCAACCATACTTCTATTCTAAAATGATATCTTGCATTACTGTCATAGAATTGGTGGTTGGAGTTCAATGGAAAGTAGCATTGAAAATGAGAACTATAGATAGAATTTGTTCAAAGTGTGTTTAGTGGGTATTGTTCATGCTAATAAAGTTGTTTATCCTTGAAGGAAAACCAAAAGACTGAGGGCCTGACATAACCATCAGTGTAGAGAGAAGTGCCTCATTGTGTTGGTAAGCCTCCCTTGACTCATACTTCAAGCAAACATCAACTTGAGATAGACTAGTGAGATAATATCATATGCATGGGTTTGGAACAACCATGGTATGACATATTTCTTTAAATAAATGGTGAGATCCACTACTATGAAAAATATCAAGCATTGGGATACTTGAACAAGAATATTCTCTATTTATCAAAAATGAAGAAGAAGAAGAAGAAGACATCCTTTGATAAATATGCTACAACATTCCCTTCATCACATGAAGAAGGATGATAAGGCATAGTTGTGATTAGTTCATGGGAGGAGGCCTTGTCCTCTCTATTTTCCAAATTCACATCACCACCATCAAGTACTTCAAAACGGTTTGACCCCATTAAATTTATTTGAATAGAACAATAGGTGGATACCTACAAATCCAAACCATTAAAAAGATCATGATATAAATAAAAGTAAGTGGAAGAATTAAGAGAATGAAAAGATTCTCTAAAACAAAAGGCATTTTCAAAAAGTGACATCCAAAATGGTAGCTCCTCCTCTTCAAGACCATGGGTGACTGATTGTGAATGGATAGGATCCAAACTAGTCATGATTTCACAATCAACATGTTGTTCCACCACATGGTATTCATCTTTCAAGTTAAAAGTGGATTGTTGTCATAAAAGAGATGTGTATTGTATGTTCATTTCTTCTCCTTAAGTGATAGTATCAGCATGGTTATTTTTCTCCTGCATAATTGGTGAATCTGAAATGTCTTCCAAAACATGTTCATGATTAGAAAAAAGAATCAAGTCACAAGAATGATTATAACTAGAAGGTTCAATAACTAATCCATCATTAGTAGGAAAATAATCTTTCTCTGCGTCAATTGAACTAGGAGAATCTATAAAAACAAAACAATTAAAATCAACATGAACTAATTCCATATTATTCATGTTAAGTTTTTCTCGATTTTCTTCATTTACAAAATGATCAACATTCATGTCTTTCCCCATACCTTCCTCTTCCATTTATTTTGATGAGAAGATGAGATAGGATAATCATAACCTAACATAACCATCAGTGTGACCAAAAGTGTCCCATTATACATCGGAAAATCCTCCTCTTCGTCAACTTCAGGAAAATATGGAGTTGAATTTACAACACAAGAGGTATCTTTTTAATCACAAGGAAGAAAAGGAGGGATGTAGTGGTGAGAGGATATATATGATTATTTTGAAAAGTAACTCTCTGTCTGATCTATATCCCCTATAGTAAATAAATATCCAGACATATGGAGTTTAACTAAGCCATTAGCATTTTCAACATTTTTGTTTAAATCCAAATCAACATGTAAAGGAGAATTAAAACATTGTTTAGATTCTTCATTTAATGGCTCATGTATTTCATTAGTAAGAGAAACTAAACAAGAAACCATATCATTGTTAGACGAGTTATCATTCAAATCAAATCTATAGCAAAGATGAGTAAATATGATAACAAAATATTGAAGAGATTCATCTTATTTGTTACTAAGCTCCATAATTTCTTCACACAATTTATCATAATGATAATTCTGAAAAGGATGAAAAAATTCATGCATAAATTGTTTCCATGTGTGAATAGAGGTGGCCGACAAAATCTCACACCAACTCTTCACTCGACGTACAAAAGTGAGAGTGAACAGCTTGCAAACGAAATTTCCATTAGTAATATTGCAATACCTACAAAAGTTATAGAAATGTAAAGCATGTCGAGATTGAGAGGTTTCACCCACGCCATCAAATTTAGTTTGTGACAAGAAATGAAAATTTTTTCAAGGAGGCTTGGGAGGTACAATACCATAGAAACACCTCCATAAAGAGATATGGGATGTAGCCATTAGTAAAAAAAAGCATAAATTAACAATAATGACTCGAGAGGTTCAACTTTTCATATTGCCCTCCATATAGCACCATTTCTATTAATGAGTTTGAATGGTCTTCTAAGAAGGTAAGGGAGGACTCCTAATTAAAGGTCCCAATTAGACCTACTCTCAGTGGGTATAATGTTTATGATGAGTTTATAGTCCTCGTTGCTGCTAAGAATTAAAATAATGAAAGAAAAAAGACAATGAAATTCACCCCAAAGAGTTCCAATTATTCCTAAGGATAATCTAACTAATAAAAATTAATTTAATTTGAATACTTCTAACCTATCCCATGGGAGAAAGACTAATAGATGAGCACAACTTAAAACAATATCTTGACAACATAATTAATTCATGGCAACAAAGAATATGTTAGCACAATTATATTTCATATAGCATATCATATAGTTGAAGAGGAGATATGTAACATCATCCATGTACTCATTAGATATCACAAGAGAGTAATAATTATAGATACTAACTATAGATATAATTCTCAAGATCAATACGCAGAAAATGTAAACCACAAATACAAGTGTAGAATAGTCCCACAAGCATTTGCAAATAGTAATGACTTCAAAATGTCTTATTCTCTTTATTAACTCATAATTCATAGTACCATATTTCACTACAAAGGGAAAAATTCCCTCTTACATTCAACAAAATCTCTTTTATAAAATAAGACAGAGACTCTTTAGCTCTCATGGATGTTTGTTTGGTTTTCCCCCCAATTTATTTGTACATTTTCAAAAATGTAAATTTGGGAGTTACAAATGGAAGATGGACAGATCCCTTGGTGGTTACATTCACCTTATAGAATTTTACACACGATATATATTAAAAAATATTATTTGCTTTGTTTGTTGTGTTCATACTCTAAATTTATTGAGTTTTTCTGGAAGTTTCTTACTTTAGCTAGTTGAATGAGATATTTCAAGATTCTTATCTTCTATGTCATATTTCTATCGAGATTTTGTTGGTTCGATTTGTTTTCTTGTATCTTGAGATATGATTGTTTGAAGTATACATAACTAGTTCTGCATCTGAAATTGGGTTCCTTCTATTTTTTTCATTTTTGGACCATTCTTCTCTCAACTTGCTATTACTTCCCATCCCATCATGTAATTCACTTTTCCATATTTCCATAAAGCTATCATGGGCCTTATTTCATTATTCATAGCTCCGAATATGGATTCTATTGGCACAGGGGCAGACCCAGGGTTCAACGCACCAACAAAACCCTAACTATCGAACCTTTCAGCAACATCTGTGAAGAAGATGAAGTCTCACCCGAGGTAGAGGCAGGGGTGGTTACAGGAATCAGGTGTCTGCAACCTTAGCTAGGACACATGTCTGTGACTGTAATACTTAACAAAGCACTTATCATCGACTGCTCATCAATATTTAACCACTATCTACTACGCAGATAAAACAGAGCATCACATCATTCATTCAGATGTCATGTATCTAACCACTTATCATAGAGAGGTAAATTAGATCTAGAAAATTCAAACACTAAACATATTAACATAGGTCAGATATAACATCCATATACATCATTAGCACAAAGCATAAACATATCTATCTATCTATATCAAAGCACTTAGAAAGTAAAGACATAAACACATCAAGACATCGTACAAAGAAGAGAAACACAACATATACGTGGTTCACCCCCACCCTGGGGCTACATCCACCAAATATTCTTCTTTATTATCTTTGTCAAGCTTCTTACAGGCACTTAGCATCAAAATCCTACTCTGTAGAAGACATGAGATCTATGTGCACTCCGTCAGATCCTCCTTCTTCGAGCTAGGGTAAATCACCAAGCCTTCTTACAATTACTTTCACGTAGCTCTGCAAGTCTCAAACAATATGCACATAGAATTTACAATCCTTCAATCACATAGATATAGCACTTAGCCATTCGTAACTGTCATTTTCTTACAATCCCTAGACATCTATTTATACTTTACAAAATAGGCCTAAACATCGGTAAACCCACGGGTCGACATCCCATACCCATTACATAATCCCAAATACCAAAAAGGACCCAAAAAGGGTCGAGATCCCACGATCTCTGCTTCATCTTGTGCTCCACCTTCGACAGGCTATCAAAGTCCCAAAATAGGTCAAACTTGACCAAGGATCTCCCAAAACTTGGTCAAGGGCCAACAAGCCCCCAACACTCACCTGTGACTCATCCCGAGTCACTCTGATCTAGGTAGTTCTATTTCGAAAGCCTCAAGCTTGGCTCGAGTTGCTTTGACTTGTTGATGTTCGATGGTCTCTTATGCAATGAACTCTTGGATGACTACCTCATTCAGAGGTCCCTCCAGGAACTGTTCGACTGTAGTGACAACCTGCTCTAGTTCTTCTCCTTGGCCTTTGACCTCTATGAACAATTCGTAGGCCTTATCTTGTATAGTTTGGAGCCTCTAAGTTACTTCCATAAATCTTCTCTAGATAGTGTGGATCTGTTGCTAGGCGCTGTGTTGTTTCTTCGATCGATTCATTCTTTCCATAGATGACAGGGGCTTCAACTGTGCCTATACTATTTTGGCTTGATACTTCAACTCTTGGAGTTGCGACTCCAGTGCCTTCAGTTATGGAATCTCAGTGAGTTTCTCATAGGTCTAAGAACTGCGATCAGTAAGTTGCTTACATTCCATAGCAAGGGATTTTATTCTTGGAACTGTGCTTCGAGCAGTTTCTTTTCTTTGATCCCTTACATCCTGTGGAGTCTCAGGCACTGCGTGGATCTCTAAGTTTGTTATGCATTGTTGTAGCTGCTAGATAGCTTTTGCGAGTTGATCTACTTGCTGCGTGACTCAATCCTCTGCCTTTATTTATATGACTATCATAAAAAAAAGTGCTATGCTGACCTCTTCTTTCCCTTTGAGTTGCTTCATGAGCAATTGTTCTTTTCCTTGTTGTATCTGTGCTTTTTCTTCATTGAAATTTTCTTGGAGAGAAATCTTTTCCTGTTCTGTAGCTTCACACTATTCTACAAGTACTCCTTGCACTTTCTTTGAGGCCTGGGCGGGTTGTTCTATTTCTTCTTGTGCTTATCGAAGGCAAGCTTCGACTGTATCAACTAGTTGATGGAGTTGGGATGGCTCATCTCCCAACTCTGGTTCTCCCGGTGCAGTGGACACTGCACGAATGGACTTAAGGTCTTGTTGTACCCCTCAGAGTTTGACTTCAATCCTATCATACATTTCCTCTTTCTTTTCTCCTTCTTTCTCTGTTATTTCTAGTGAAGCATCGTTCAGGGTTGCGATGATGAAGTAAAAGTGATCATAGGTGAGGATAGTCTGCATGTTGGTCATGGTGGCTTTCGATTTCTTCTAGGAAGAAGGTTTTAGGGGTGAAACCTTCCTCTTCTTTAAGGGGTCAACCTCCTCTCTTGGTGGTGTTACTTCGTTGGGCTTCTGTTCAGCTTCTACTTCGTCATCACCCCCTTAGTCAAGTGAAATGGAAGTAGTCTTCCCTGAGGTGATGCTTAAGTTTTGGACCTCCTCAGTCTTCTTCTACCTGCTGGTTTCAGGTGTATTTTGTTCTTTATGAGTTTCCTATGGGATTTAAGGATCAGATATCTCTGCGAGGTTGGCTGGGATAAGGAGGTCATTGGACCATTCCCTAATGATTTCCTCTAGGTATTCTTCTGTAAGCTTATAATATGACTGAAGATTTTCTTTATGTTCATATGTTCGCGTTCTAATGTATATGAAGTGTTGATCTATGTTAAACCTCATCATGGAGAGAAACCTCTGTAATATTTTTAGATTCATGTGAGGCTCGGCTTCGATGGATCACTTTATTTGGAGGTAGTATGTCTGAAACACAACGTTCGATTGCCATTGTTTGTTCATATCAGTTGAATACCACAGGGTAGTGAACTTCGTGGAAAGCGGTTCAAAAGACTCTATGTCTAGGAAGGTCACTCCTTTTAGCATCTCCCAGGCAACAAATGTAATGAGGACCAGGATCTAGTTGCAATGAAATTCATAACCTTGATCATGTGCTTCTCCACAATGTAGTTCCAACTGGTTAACTAGGTACTTCACCTAGTTTATCTGTAGGCCTTCCACGCACTTCCCTAGAAGGTCGACGACAAAGCCGGTGAATTGCGTAGGTAGATTCTTCCTTACAAACTTTCTAGTCACAGTTAGAAAAAGTGTTCTCGGGGCATGGCGTGATGGGATAAATAGATAACTTGGCAATAAATCTCTTGTAACAGGCGAGAAGCCTTCATTAACTTTGTTCTGTCCATTACGGCGTAGTCCAACAGTCTAATGGCGAACCATAAATGCCTTTATACCCATTTAGGGGGTCAGTTGATGGGTTATATTGATCCCAATGGCTATATTTCTTCTCCATGGTGAAGTGCCATGTGACATTGTTCTATTATCCCGACGAAGTTCCACTTTTGAAAATTTTCCTTCTGTGAAGTTCCCTCTAGAACCTTCTGTAACTTCTTGATCTTAGTTCTCTTCTTACTTAGTTTTATAGCTTTCTTTCAGTGAGCTTCAACTCAGTATTCCTTTTTCCATTCTGATTCTTATCTTATTTTGGCATAGTTACTTCGCGTTGTAGAGATTCTTTCCTAAGATTCAAGGGTGATACTTCTTCTTTATATGGAACAGGAACTTCAATCTTTTGTGGGTCGTCTAGTGTTCTTGCAACATTGACATCCGAGTCGTTGGTGTTAGATAGCTTCGATCTGTTCTTTTGTTCTTCAATTAAGTGTGCAATCCTTCTAGTCATAAAAGCTTTTAACTCTTGCTTCTCCTGCTCTAAAACTTCTTCTTCTTCTTTCCTTCTGGCTTGTTCTCTTTCAATTGAAGGTTTTCCTAGTAACATGGTAAATGGGGCGTTGTTCTCAATAAATTTAATAATCTCAAAATCTTCCTCTGTCAAAGTTCCATTGGAATTCATAGAAAACTGGGTGAGCTTTCCACATAGGTTTATCATATTTCCATTGAATAGTCCTATTACTCCTAATGAAGGAATCATAACAGGCCTTCCTATAGCTTCACAAGTTCTTTCTGTCATGATATTCATCTATGTTTCCTCATCCAGAACACAGTCAATGTCGAAGTCTCCTATTCTTTCTTAAAGGCATTCTTTTTCTTTAAAGATCTCAGGTACAATGACATGTCGGTGGTCATTCATGGCTTCTTTTATCTATAACAATACTTTCTCTGATTCTTTCTAGGGTTCTGCCATTTCTGGATCCGTCTTAGGGTTTTCTTGTCTCATTTTCATTCCTTCAAGCTTATCAGTCATTATAGGGAAATCCAATACTTCATGGCCCATAGATTTACAACAAAGACAACTAGGTCTGCTTCGAGGGAATTCCTTAGAAAGATGTCCCGGTCTTCTACAACTATAACAGAGGGTTAATACTCTCTTTCTTTTAAATGATTCCCATGTCTTTCTGTACTGCATACTACGGTCATAGTAGCTAACCTACAAACATTTATTTCTAGGATCCTGCATCCACTTGTTAGTCCAAACATTCTTTCTATGCATAGGTATAACATATCTTTCACTATTCTTATCAGATCTATGCATATCAAACCTTCTTTCATCTATTAGTGCCCTAGTTTTCAAGCTAGGACAGAATATATCAAACATACCTAGATCCATACTTTTCAAACAAAAAATTCCACTTATCTTACTTCTACAGAGCACAAAGATTTTAGATCTAAAACGTTTCAATATTCTTAGCTTTATCAGAGTACAAAGCATTCAAATATTAACTCTTTTCTTCATATATGACTTATACAGAGCTTCACAAACTAAGTAGAGTACTATGCACTAGGGCAATAGATATATGCACAAATCTTTCATAGTTTCAGGAAGGATCTTTCCATGCAACTTCTTCTTCCTCAGTTCCCAGCAATCACAGTTTCAAGTCTCGACAATGAAACCATTTGTTGGCACAGAGGAAGACCCAGGGTTCAATGCTACAACAATGCACCAAAAAAACCCTAACTACTGGCCCTTTCAACAACACCTGCAAAGAAGTTGAAGTCTCACCCGAGGTAGAGGCAGGGGTGGTTGCAGAACTTAGGTGTCTGCAACCTTAGCTGGGATAGAAATTTGTGATTGTAATACTTAACAGAGCACTTAGCACCGAAAGTTCATCAATATTTAACCATTATATACTCCACAGATAAAACATAGCATCGCATCATTCATTCAGATTTGATGTATCTAAGCACTTATCATAGAGAGTTAGATTAGATCTAGTAGATTCAAGCACTAAGCATATTCACATAGGTCATATCTAACATCAATATACATCATTAGCACAAAGAATAAATAGATCTATCTATCTATATCAAAGAACTTAGCAAGTAAATACATAAACACATCAAGACATTGCATGAAGCAGAGCAACACATCATATACATGGTTCACCCCCACCCTGGGGCTACATCCACCAACTCTTCTTCTTTTTTATCTTTGTCAAGCTTCTTACAAGCACTTAGAATCAAAATCCTACTCCACAGAAGACATGAGATATGTGCGCACTCCGTCAGATCCTCCTTCTTCGAGCTAGGTTAAAGCACCAAGCCTTCTTACAATTACTTGCACATCGCTTTGGAAGTCTCACACAGTATGCACAGAGCACTTATAATCCCTCGATAACATATATCTAGCACTTAGCCATTCGTAATTGTCCTTTTCTTACATTGCCTAGACATGTATTTATACTTTACAAAATAGGCCTAAACATGGGTAAACCCATGGGCCGACATCCCATACCTGTTACATAATCCCAAATCCAAAAAAGGACCCAAAAAGGGTTGAGATCCCGTGATCTTTTCTCCATCTTCTGCTTCGCCTTCGACAGGCTATCAAAGTCCCAAAATAGGTCAAACTTGACCAAGGATATCCCAAAACTTGGTCAAGGGCCAACAGATTCCTGAAGTCTCCACATTCATTTCCCCCCTTGAATTAATAGTATGTTATATTTTGATTTTTCTTATGTCTTATGTCACCATTTTGGCCTGGATACCTATGCCATTACATTCCTCTATTTGATACTTTTCCAAAAAGGTATCATGGTGTCAAAAAGTTATTCCCATTTAAAGATCGTCGCTCAACAACCATCGATTTATTCTCTAGGTGAACCTCGACCATTGATCTTTAGCCTATAAAAGGAATCTTACATCCATAAGAGAGTTCGTCTGATAGCAATTTAAATGGATCATCCCCTATGGATAGTTTGAATGAGAATATGAGAGGGCATGCGACCTGTGGCTTGTAGTTTAATTTTTACTAATTTTCCCTTTCGTAAAATTATGAGAATAATTAAAAATCAATTAAAAAATAAAAAATAAAATATGGTAAAATTATTTACATTATTTTACAATTATTTACAAAGTTGAAAAAATAAATCTACCCCTAATCCTATGTTATCAAAGAAATTCAAAATTAGCTAAACTAATTACCCACTCTGTTAATGTAAGAATAAAAATTATTAAGGTTAAAACTAATAAAATAATAATAGTTACCCTACCCCTCTCTAAATTTGAACCTATGACCTCTGAGTAGGAAACCCATGTTTTTAACCATTAGGACCATTCAATTTTCTTATTTATCTATCCTACGGGAATCTAATTATTCATGAAAAATTTAAAATGAAATTAAATAGAAAATAAAACTAAACAAATAAATAAATAAAACAATAAAAAATATTAAAAAAAGTAGATAAATAAATAAAAATAAAACAAAAATAAAGTATTAAATAATAAAAATGAATAAATAAAATAAAACAAAATAAAATAATATGTACATAATTAACATTTACAAAAGGAGAAGAAGGAGATTGAAGTGGTTTTTAGGGTTTTTTGAGGATGTCTCTAAGGCTTAATCTCCCAGGTAGGGTCTTCGTAGGATCATAATATGAAAACTCATCTTGCTATGTTAGGAGACCTGGTGTTTCTAGGTGATAAGAGAGTTTTTTATCAGGGTAAAGAATGCAGGAAGAAGACTACGTGAATTACACGAAGGATCCTACTAAGGGATGTGATTTCTAGGCAGGACTAGGTGGTAGCATAATGGACTTGGAAAATTTGTTTGTTGGCTATGAGGGAGACACTAATGGAGTGGGTAAGAGCTAGGTCCATCGGCCTCTATATTTGGAAACAAGTCATGATTTGGCAGTGAATCACACTACCATTGTTTCTTCTTCTAGGGCCGTTGGAGTAGGGCTTAAGGCCGATTTGACACTGGCAAGGGATTTTCGGTTGAGACTAAAATGGACCCATTTATAGTTTCCTCAAGTTAGGCCATTAGAAGGGCTCACTTTTTTTTCCTCTCTCACGACCTCCTCATTGTGGGTTTTTTCGGTAAATGGAGAAGAAGATATTTTTGTTGGCTTGCTCTTCTCAAAATCTTCAAGATTGATTTTCCCTCTCGAAGAAGTGGTTCACCTATCTATGATTGAAAAAATAGATGGGCCTCTGAGGGGTTATTTTCTTCTTCCATTTTGTATCTCAGGTTTTCCTGTGGATTCTCCTTAGGATAGGACAATAGGTTTCATATCGACTTCAATCTTCGTGGAAGACCAGAAGGGTTTCCCTTGGCTGAATGGAAATCCAACTTAGGTTATTGGAGGGTTAGGTTTTTCTCCAAGACTTGTGAAGGATTTTTATGCAAGTGTTGTTTCCAACAATGTCTCCACAAGAAATTGAAAAATAAAGTGTTTGAAATCAAAAGGGAAATTTGGTAAACTGGCTCTAAGAGAAGATGTCGAGATGCATCAGGTGGTTCAAATGGTAAGCCAAACTATGGTGGGTCATGTGCAAGGGCGTTCCTTTTCCATAAAAACTATATTGAACTAGGTTGACTCTATTTGGAAGGCACACTTGGGATATGTCCATGATTTTATTGAATTAACTCAGAATTGGTTTTCTTTCAATTTTTTGTCATCGAATAACGCATTGTAGGATTTGGAAAAAAAATGGAGTATGAACAACACTATGTTTCTTCTAAATCCTTGGAATGCTCTTTTTGACACTAGTCGGGAATAGATGGACACTATCCTAGTGTGGATGCGACTCACAATCTCGACTCTTAAGGTATTCAAGAAAATTGAAAATTTCCTAGGTGAATTCCTTGAGGTGGACTCAAGGACTTGTCTATGAAGGAGACAAGATAACATAAAGTCATAAGAATCCTGGTGAACATCAATGTCAGGGAAGGAATTGGTGAAGATATAGACCTAAATTGGGGTCCATATGAATACTCACAGAAGCTTGATTATGAGGACGTTCCCTTTTGATGGAGGTAATCTCACCATTATGGGCATCTGGTGGAGTGGCATATTTTTCTTAGGACAACAAGAAAGAAGAAATATTCTCCCAGTCCATCTTAGCTCGGAATGGAGAAGTTGTTAGAATAGGTCCCATTCCCCAAAAATGTTGTTGAAGGTTTGGCATCCCCAAAAGCTCAATTGATGGGTATGGGGACAACTGAGTGTCGGTATGAGGTACTTCAAAGGGAGATAAAAGGTCCAGAAGTAGAAGCATTCTCACCAAAAATCACCCAGCTTCAAATCATGTTTCCTTCAACCCATTCTGATAGTTTCCTCCCAAGTATATCTCATCCTTTTGTCCCATGTTTAAATTGTATTCTTAACTATGTTACATTAGTTGGAAATTATTGGATTGATGCTCTAGGAAATCTCTCCCTCTCCCCAAAACCTCCCTTATCTTCAGTTTCACCTGGTTTTCATCCTTCTTTCTATCATATCCCTTCGACGAGTCCCAATGTTATTAAGGGGTGGGTGATAGACAAAGGGGAATCTACTTTAGAATAATAAAGTTCCTCTTCTATATATTTTATGTTCTCTCAAAGCATCAACTGCACCAAAAGGGGCCTTGGCCAAGGACTGAAACAACCTCAGGATGGTAGAGGAAGAGGAAGAAAGTATTTTTTCAAAATCACAATACAAAGCCAAAAGTGATTTACTTGCTGGAAAACAACAATCATTTTAAAGGGCGCTAAGAGATGTGCGAGCCCACAAGAAGTTGTCCAAATAGAATTGTTGTCCTTCAATTGTCGAGGATTGGCGAGCTCCCCTAAAAACCTTTCCCTCAAGAGGGTGATTCACAATGAACACCCAAATGTAATTTTTCTTTAGGATACCTTAGGGGATGGAGATGTGGTGCAAACATACTTGGAATCTTTATTTCCAGGATCGTATTTTGTTACTCTATATTTCAAAGGATGGTCCAGTGGATTAGCAGTTGGATAGAATTCCAAAACAATGAAGATTCTAATTTTTGGGGGCTTTGATTCTTCCATTGGGATCGGAATCTCCTTAGTGGACCTGGGAATGGAGTTAAATATTTTCAACATATATGGTCCTTACCATGAACGTGTTCCTTTTTTGGAGGTCCTTCTTAATAAGTCTCTTCTTGATAGAGACTCCTTAATCCTGGGTGGTGATTTCAATTTTTCTTTGGGTCTAGCAGAAGTCTAGGGTCCTTGAGCCAGGACTGATCCTCTCTCTAATATTTTTATTCAAAAACTGGTTGATAAACAATATATTGATGCGCAACCATCAAAATTAAATCCTACCTAGAGAAACAAGAGGGTGGGATAAGAAAGGATAGCTAAATGGATTGATCAATTTGTAGTATCAGAGAACTTAGTTGAGAGAGAGGTCCTTCTAAATAAATGGATAGGTAGTGGGGGTGAATCTGATCATTTTCCCATTTTCCTGGAAGTTCGAAAAGGAAATCAAAAGCCGACAAGCCCCTTCAAGTTCAATAGTAGATTCTTAAAAGAGGAGAATTTTGTTCAGTTAGTAAAAGATACATGTACTCGTTTTGAATGCTCAAGCTCTGGATTCGACAACTTTCCAGTTTCCAGCTAATCTGAAAAAGTTAAAATAAAAAAATGTAGCTTGGTATTTTTTGAAAAGGAAGATCGATGATCTCGAGCTAAAGGATATTGAAGAGAATTTGAATTTAATATATGAGTCAGAAGAGGGATGATTTTCTTCACAAACTTCAAAAGAAAATTTATTCAGGATGGAGGAAAGGAGGAAATTCATGCTTTAATAAAAAGAGGAAACTTGGGGATTAAAGAGTAGAGTGATCTGGTTGGAATGTGCAGATGAGAATAAAACTTTTTTCGGGGCCTTTGCTAAAGGAATACGTTGTGTCGATACTATTTGGACCTTGGAAGATCAGCAACATAATTTTGAAAACACCTTTGAAGGAGTGTCTCGTATAAGAAAGGAACACTTCCGGTCCCTTTTCAAAGATGAGAATCGGGCCACAATTGGAGAAGTGGTTCGACTAGCACAATTATTCCCAAGATTCATGGAGAAGGATGAGAACCGAATTCCCATTGAAGAAATATTAGAATATGAGCTTAAGGAGGATCTTTTCATCTTTTAGAAAGACAAAAGTATAGGACCATATGAATGGTCGATTGAATTTTTTGGGGGGCTCTATGATTTTCTGGGTGAGGACATCCTTCAAATGCTTGAAGATTCTAGGGCCACTAGTTGTTTCCCAGCTAGCTTCAATTCCACCTTCATAGCTCTCATTCCCAAATATGATAATCCATATTCTTTGGAAAAAATGTAGGCCTGTCTCTCTTTGAAATTTCATTTATAATATTATAGCTAAGATTATTCCTAGAAGAGTTAAAGTTGTACTATCAAAAAGAATCCCAAGTGAACAGTTTGTCTTCCTGGAAGGAAGACAAATCCATGAAGCCATTGGGGTTTCTTAGAATGTTATTCAAAGTCTAAAAAGTAGAAAGATGAAAGGAGCAGTCCTAAAAATTGACCTCTCTAAATAATATCATAGATTAAGTTGGTTATACTTACATATTTTACTAACTCATTTGGGTTTTGAAGATCCTTTTATCAGGTGCGTCATGAGCTACATTTATACAGATTCTTTTGTTGTGTTAATAAATGGTGTTGCCTCTCCTTTATTTCATTTTGAAAGAGTCCTCCATTAAGTTTTCTCATTGTCTCCCCTATTGTTTCTTCTTGTTGTGTAATGCCTCAGTAGGGCGTTGCGAGACACCATGTGTCAAGCATCTTTCTATGGAATCCATATATCTCCATCTCTCAATATTACCCATCTGTTGTTCATGGACGATGTCTTTATTTTTTGTGTGGGGACAAGAAGGGACACTGAAACATTAGAAAGGATACTAAATATGTTTTCTAAAGCTACATGAATGCATATAAACAAAATGAAATCTACACTCTTCAGCCATATTCTTTAGGAGGATGAATTGGGTCAGTACAGATGGATTTTTCCATTTGAATACAACGTGTTGGATGACAGGTTGAAGTATTTGGGTTTCAACCTAAGGCCAAATGAATATAGAAAGGATGATTGGATGTGGTTGTTCATTAAGTTGGAAAATAGATTCCATCTCTCGAGTCATTGATGGTTGTCCAGAGCTAGAAGACTAGTGTTAGTAAAATATTTTCTTGAAGCTATTCCAGTTTATTGGATGTCTCTTTGTTGGATCCCGAAAGGAATTTTGGAAGAAGTGAGGCATATATGTGTCAATTTTATTTGGAGTGACAAGAAGGATTTATTTGTTGCTCCCTGGGTTAGATGGGAACGTCTAACACTCCCAAATTCCCTCAGTGGTTTGGGTCTTAAAAATATCTTCTTGTTTTCCAAATCCCTAGCTGTCAAATGTGCTTGGAGACTCTTGTCAATGACCAATATTTGGTCCAAAGTTGTAATTCAGAAGTACATCTCCCTAGACTCACTAGAGCTTCTCTGGTGGTGGAAACATATTTGGAAGCATAAATGCTCCGCTAAAAAAAGACTCTTTACATCATGTGCCCTGGTAAATAAGGTCCCAACATGGGATAACATTCATAAAATAACCAAACAAGGATCTGGTTGGTCTTTCCTATGCAAAAAAAATGAAGAAACAATTCTGCATTTATTTTTGACCTACTCTTTCATAAAGGAAGTATTGAGATACTACGTAAGTTTTTTGGGCCTCCATTGCACATGGAAGTAAATATCACTTGAAAGGGCCTGGAAAACCTGGTTAAATAAAAGAGATTATAAATATGTAAAATATCTTCCATTACTAATCATTTGGGGAGTTTGGCTTTCTTGCAATTCACTCATTTTTCAAGAAAAAGCAATAGTTCCTGAAGTAACAAGAACAAAAAGTTTGAAGATTCTTTCATACTACCCACAAGAAAAAGTATGAGAGGGAATCCAGGTGGTACAGGAGGAAGAAATCGATAAATCAAATCCATGGGGATTTTTTGATTGAGCATCTCAAAATTATGTGTGTGGTGGAGGAGCGATTATTTATTTTTCTGACTCTGATTTCTTCAAGATGTCCTTGGGACTGGGTGAAGGATAAAATAATCATGCTGAACTCATGAGTTTAAAATTTCTTGTCATTTTTTCCATTGAAGAGGTATATAAGGAAATACGTGTCTTCGATGATTCTATGACATTGATAAATTGGTCAAGGGGAACCCATAGATGCCTCAATCTAAGATTAGAAATTATTATTGAAGATATCAAAATGTTTATAGAGCATTCTTGACTCCTTGGATTTCCATGATGTCTATAGGGAAATAAAGAAAGAAGAAGAAAAAAGGTGGAAGAAGGGCATGAATTTGGCTTCCAGCTAATGGAAAATCACATAAATAAAGGATGACTCTCAAACATAATACTTCCACAAGACCTTCATTTAAGGCATCCCAACACCGAATTAAAGAGCATTTTTATAATCTTTGTGATACAGTTTCAAGTGGGAAGTTTTTCCAGCCACATCAAATTTTCTAGCTTCCTTACCGGATCTACTTTCCTATTTTGAATACTAGTGATTCAAGATATTTTGTTATGTTTTTTAGTTTTTTGATACCAGCATGTCATGATCAGTTTTTTGTGAAACTTATCTGAAACAATGTGTGGCCGACATAAAGCTTTTCTGTAAAATTCACCATTGTTGTCTCAGTATCTACAAAAAAATGCACCACACGTGCATCCACAAATTTAATTTTGTTCACCTCTACTGAAATAAATTTATTTTTTTCGAAGGAAAAAAAAACAAAATACAAAAAATAAAAATAAAAATAAAAACAAAAAAAAAATATAATATAAAATATTGTCCCCCAAAGTCGTCCTCAATATTTTTTATGTATGATTTAACTCTCACCTTAGTCAAAACACCCAACCATGATCTCCATATCACCGATCACCTCACAACCCTTATTTCACCGACAACTACTTAACTCACTTCGTCGACCATGTGTTATACAACTTTTAAAAAGTATATATTAAATAACATTTAAAAGGGTCAATCTTCATGTTCATGATCGATATTTTAGTTTGGTGGTAAGTGAGGATGTGACCTTAATAAATGCTCCGACGATGACGAATTTCATTTTCCGATCACAAAAACATTAACGAACCTTTCTCCTTTGTGTACAATTCCATTATTACTATTAAATTAATATTTTAATAAAACATGCATGGTTTGGGAAACACATATTATTGTCATCGATTTTGGTAAGAGAGATGTAGTGTGGTAGGTCTTAGGAGTTATGATGACATGGATTTTTCAACGATGACAAACTCCCCTCAAACCCCTTCCCAATTAAAATAATATTATAATATATACCTTTGCCCATAAACGTATTAATTAAATTATTTGAAATAAATGTAATCACCAATCATGTTATAATATATTTTTCTGAGAATTTCAAGGCATTTGGGAATAAAAAAAAAATTAACAAGGATACTATGGTTCCCATACCATTTGGGGAGGGGAGGAAGAAATTCCTAAAAGATAGGAAATTCCTAAAAAGTGGAAATCCTTCAAAATAGGGAAACCTAAAAAATTGGACTGGGGATAAGTGAGGTTTCTGGTATGTGAGGGGGAAAACCATCGAAGAATTTTTTTTTACAAAAATAAATAAAATAAAATATATACAAAAGTAATTTTAAAAAATAAAGAAAAATCAAATAAAATTAGATTAGATTACAAGTTAGAAAATTAAGCCCAAATTATACGAGTTTAGGTTCCACACCACCTTAGGGTTTTGTTGGTCAAGGTTTCACATCCAGGGGATGCAATTTAGAAAAAAAACATATAGGATAAGATTCATGAAACCAAATTCTATGGAGAGAAGCAAGGAATATGGTAACCAAGGATGTGGCTATTAAGTTGCGGTGAAGTGAAAGAAAATAAGGTGAAAGGACAATTCTTTGTGTGATGATTTATCATCACAATTTACGATGAGTAGAAACATGACGTCGACTCCAAACAAGCATGCATGACAAGTTAATACAATCAATATACACATCTCATAGGGAATACATGATTAGGTCGTGAGGAGCAGGAATTGATCATGTCAAAGAAAATGTCCTTACATTCAACCATCATGCATGTGACAGATAGTGAATAGGCATCAAGTGATGGTACAACAAGGAATCAGAACTGAGAAGATGAATGGACTTATAACATGGATTTTGGACAGAGGTTGTTAGGATATTTAGACACTTAGTATTTAGTTAATATCTACTTGGTCTAATACATTGTTCGGTAAAAGTGTGTTTCTTAGTGTGTTTCTTTAGTATGCATTAGTATGCATTTGTAGTTATGAAATCTGACGGTCATGATATGTTCCCGACATAGAGTGGTCCGATGGTTCATACTCTCCTTTATGGTAACGGCCAATGATTCATGGCTTAACACCCAATTGGTCCATGATATCTATTTAAAGAGAATGGAGGTTCATTTGCCAATGATCAATTGTGAGAAAATCTCATGTAAAATATCTCTATAATATTTTTCTTTTCCATTAATAGACTGCTCCAAGTGGTTTCATTGGCTAGGGCCATCGATGTTTCCCCGTAGGGTTTTTACCACATGAAAACATCAATGTGTTGATATTTGATCTAGTTATGTGAGTGGTTACTGAAGGTGTTCATCCTCTGTTGGAATACATATGTTTTCGAACATGATATCAGAGCCTGTTTGAAGACCCGCTCCTGTTGTAGATAGAGATCGTGATGTTGGCTTATCCATATCCCTTTTCTATCATTTTTTGTACATTTTTGGGCTGAGAGGATTGTTCCATTACGTCCGGAGCACTTGTTTCAATCAAGGACACTTTTCATTTCACTCGAAAAGGTTTTTGTTTTCCCAAGATACAACAATTTCAGTCAGATCTAGAGGTATAAAGCCTGAATACGCATTTTTTAAATTTTTGCAGAGTAACATTTTGGTTTTATTTCAGTTTTGTATTATTTATTTTTGGTTTGATACTCTTTTAGATCTGTGTATGCTCTTTTCCCCGTGCCCTATGCAATCTCATAAAATTAGAAACAAATAGGAAAAGGTGCATCTTCTCGGTAAGCTAACCTAAATCTAACCCTTGTTGTCATAAAAAAGAGAAATTTTTTTCTTGTGTGAAAATAGTTTTTTTTTAGCACACTCTCCAAGGTTGTCTTCAACAACAACAACAATCATCTTCCTAAAAAATACAATATGTTTTGCTAGACCATTTGGTTAAAAGTTTCCTTATTAAGTAAGAGGTACTGAGTTCAAGTCTCTCTTTTGTTATGTTTTTTGAAAAATTTCATGCTCAAATTGTAAAGTGTATTTCACTTCAAGTATAAAAGTGAATCACTATAATTAGATTTAATATTCTATTTTAGAGTTATTTATTTTGCATGCATCTTTTATTTTATAAAGTAACTTCATTGTAAAAGTGATTCCCACTTCTCTTTATAAAAGTAGGTCACTTCATAAAGCAACTTATACTATCACATGGTCCTTTGGTTATCGTTTATGCCTTTTTTAAAAAGGGCATAACTTTCACATCCTAAGTCTATTTTCAGTGTCATTTTTTTTAAACCGCATAAATTTTCGAGATCTTTCCATCCAGATCATCAGTTTCAATTTTTAAATCCATATTATCTGCATATTTAATATGGATTCTACAAGTAATCTCTTGCTTACCGGCACCAACTACTTCCAATGGAAATCTCATATGGAATATTTACTAAGAAGTAATGGCTTGTATCATAATACCTTGGGAAAGGAAAAAGAACCCACTAATTATGATAAGAAAGTAAAATGGGATAATAGGAGTGATGAATCACGTGGACTAATCGAAATGTCCATGTATCCTAATTTAAGGTTCCACCTTAAATAAATTGATGACCCCAATGAAGCTTGGGAAAAGATTGAATCTGTGTTTGGTAAACTCAATATTATTTGAGCACAATAGATAGAAAATCAAGTATTGACCTTAATTCCACGTGATTTTGATTGCATTGGAGACTATCTATCTAAGTTTAAAACACTCATAATTTTATGTGAAGAATGTGAGATAAACATGGAGGAAGAGTGTTGAACCTATCTTATTATTTCTAATCTAGGTAGTGCATATTATGTGTTTGTATATACCTTTTATGCCATGAGAGAGGCTCTAGGGAAAGCTTATTAAAATCCCACTCTTGAGTCCTTTTGCTCCTCTTTGATTAGAAAGGAAGATAAGCTTGTACAACTTGGAGTGATTATCATTACAGGTACCTCCAACAAATCCTTAGTTTCCCAGTAGAAAGATAAACCCAAGTATCCCAAGAAGCAACATCCTTGCTACAACAAAAAGAAACATAAGGGTCCCAAACCTGCTCAGACAACTTCAGCTCCTAATGGTGACAAAGGAGAAAAATATAAAAATATGAAGATTGACATACATTGCAACTTTTGTCATAAATATGATCATGATGAGTCCAAATCTTTCAAGAATATGACATCTTTAGAAGAAACGATGAAGAATCACAATACCAGTACTGATTCTACTTCTTCTTCTTATTTTCATGGACATGCACTTTTCGCTTTTGGTTTCTCCTTCAATACAACTTATACTTCTTCTTCTTATGAGTCTCTTATTGATTTAGGAGCATCTTATCATATAGCTAAGGATAAAGACATATTTTCTTCTGTAAATGAATGTAACACCAAGAAAATATTTGTTGTTGATGATAGATATCGTAGTGTTGTAGGATCTGGAACAGTTCATGTAGATAATGGTCATTTAAATGATGCATTATGTGTTCCAAGTATTTCTTGTAACCTTCTATCAGTATATCAAATCACTCATTCAGGTGAAGGTAAAACCGTAGAGTTTTCACCTCACCAAGTTGTAATCAAGGATACAAAATATCCTAAGCATGTTCTTGCAATTGGAATTGTTGATGGTATTACTAGGTTGTACAAGTTTGACAACTTTGGGTCATCATCTTTTTCATCGGTTTTTGTTGCTCATAGCGATGACCTAAGAAAAATTTGGCATGAGTGGTTTGGTCATATAAACTATCGCTCATTGCAGCAACTATGTAATCAATAGATGGTGACTGCTCTTCCTCATGTTTCATGTAGAGATGGTGTTTGTGTCGTTTGTGTTCTCGGCAAACATCATCGGGAAATTTTTGACAAACGTGTCTCTTGGCATGCCTCGAGCCCTTTCCATCTTGTTCACAGTGATTTGTTTGGTACACTTTCTTCTCCTTCCTTTTATGGGTGCAAGTATTTCTTAACTTTCATTGATGAATTTTCCAAACGTACTTGGGTTTACTTCTTAAAACTTAAGAGCAATTTTTTTGACAAGTTTTTAGCCTACAAGGCCCTTGTAGAAAACCAATTTGGACATCAAATTCAAAAGTTAAGAAAAGATAATGGAGGATAATATGTGAAACTTTTTATTACAAGTTACTGCACTACACAAGGCATCCAAATGAAACACACTGTTCCATATACACCACAACAAAATGGTGTTCCTGAGAGAAAGAACTCCACATTAAAAAAAATGGTTAATTGTATGATCCAATCTAATGGATTAATTATAAAGTATTGGGAGGAAGAAATCAAATGTGAAAATTACATAGTCAATCGCACTCCCACAAAGGCTCTTAAAAATATAACACCAGAAGAATCTTGCACTAAAATTAAACCATATGTAAGTCACTTCCACGTATTTGGAAATATAGCATGGGCTCACATTCCTGATGAGAAAAGGAAATCATTATAGCCTAAAAGTGAGAAGTATATTTGTTGGTTATTATGAATATGTCAAAGGTTATAGACTTCTTCAACCACATTGTAATGAAATTATTATTAGAAGAGATGTTAAATTTGCCTAATCCAACATTTGTGCTTTCTTCGGCCTACAATCCATCTTCGGCGTTTGTGCCTTCTTCTATTCCTATTATTGTTTCTTCTTCATATGATGACAATGAGGACGAAAATCCACCTCTTCCTGCTCACCCTCCTCCATATGAGTCCTTTGAACCTGAACTAGCACCAGTTCCACCGCTTCCTATATGGGTTTGTTCAACATGAGAAGTAGATGGTGTTATTGTTGATGATCCTTCAGATAAGTGTCAAACACGTTCACAGTTCTAGTGATCCTCTTCTCTTTTGGCTCAAATTTTAGAAGCTCATGATCCAGAGACATTTGCAGAAGCTTCAGGTCATCCAGATTGGGATACAACAATGAATGAAGAGTATTGTTCTTTAATGAAAAATGATACTTGGGATCTTGTACCTCTTCCAAAAGGAAGAAAACTTCTCATATGTAAATGGGTCTACAGAACTAAGTATGCATCAGATAGAAATGTTGAAAGACACAAGGCGTGATTAGTTTCCAAAGGATTTTCCCAAGTTGAAGGAATTGACTATAATGAAACATTTTCCCCTATAGCCAAAATAAATTCCATCTGCCTTGTTATTTCCTTTGTTGCCTCACATAAATGGTAGGTCTATCAGATGGATGTTAAATGCTCCTTATCGAATGGAGATTTGCAAGAAGAAAACTACATGGAACAACCTCCTGGCTATGTCCAGAATGACTCTACCCTTGTTTTTAGCCTTAAGAAATCTCTTTATGATCTTAAGAAAGCTCCCCAAGTTTGGTATGCCAAAATGGACAGCTTTCTTATTGGCATTGGATTCTCTAGATGCCATTCTAATCCTAATGTCTATACCAAGAAACTAGGAAGCCATATCATAATCATTTTCCTTTATGTTGATGACCTTATCCTTACTAGTAGTGACTCTAAAATTTTAAACCATGTGAAAACCAGCCTTAAGAAGAAATTTGAAATGACACACTTAGGATGTTTGCACTATTTCCTTAGCCTCCAAGTTTTGCAAACCAATGAAGAAATTTTTCTTTCCAAGTCTAAGTATGCTTGTGACCTTCTTCGTCGCTTTCACATGGATTATTGTAAACAATCCACTTCTCCCTTCCAATATGGAGTCAAGTTTACTGCCACCTGTACTTCTCCTGAAGTTGATGCTACCCTGTACCGTCAGTTAGTTGGTAGCCTCTTATACTTGAATCATACTCATCTTGATCTTTCCTTTTTTGTTGGTATTGTTTCCCAGTATATGCAAACACCCAATGAAATCCATTAGAAAGTATCTAAAAGGATACTTCGTTATGTCTGTGGTACAATTCAGTTCAAGATACATTACAGTTCAGGGGGACTCCTTTATTGGATGGTTTCACTGATTCAGATTGGGTCAATGACCTTGATTATCAGAATTCTACTGTAGGTTATTTTTTCATCATTGGTTCAAGACATCTCACTTGGGCCTGTAAGAAACAACATGCTATTGAACTTTGTTCAGTAGAAGAAGAGTACCGAGCATTGGTAAATGCAAGTCAAGAAGCCTTATGGATTTGATAGATCCTTTTAGAGTTTGGATTCGAGGAGAATCATCTGACCAGCCTTTGGTGCGACACTCAAAGTGTCATCAAGCTCGCGAAAGAACCAGTTAAACATCATCACAAAAATTAAAATGATCTACACATGCACTTCATCAGAGAGCTTATTCATGATCAAGTTATTAAAGTGCTCTTTTTCCCTACAAAATATCAAGTTGCAGACATTTTCACAAAGTCTCTTACAGAAGCGAAGTTTTCCAAACTTCGATCTATGTTAGGATTTCAGGAAGTTGTCATTAAGGGGGAATAGCCTCTAATGCCTCCTTCCTTCTCTTATTGTGTCAACATTGTAAACCCTTCAATAATATCCCAAGTTGTTCTTAAGGAGGGATGTTAGGATATTTAGAAACTTAGGTGTTAGTTAAGATCTACTTGGTCTAATGTGTCGTTAGGAAAACTGTTTTTCTTAGTGTGTTTCTTTAGTAAGCATTAGTATGCATTTGTAGTTAGGAAATTTGACGGTCACAATATGTTCCCAACATAGAGTGATTTGATGGTTCATACTCTCCTCAATATTAACGGCCATTGATCTATGGCTTAACACTCGATTGGTCCATGATCTCTATTTAAAGAGCATGGAGGGTCATTTGTTGATGATCGATTGTGAGAAATTCTCATGTAAAATCTCTTTGTAATATTTTTCTTTTGCATTAATAAACAACTCCAAGTGGTCACGTTGGTTGGGGTCGTGAATGTTTCCCCGTAGGGGTTTTTCCAAGTGAAAGCATCGGCACGTTGATCTTTGATATGGTTATGAGAGTGGTTATTGAAGGTGTCCATCCTCTGTTGGAATGCCTATGTTGTCAAACATAGTTAAGAACAAAAGAGACTTAATATAGATCAATATGAAAAGGTTTAGGGATAGGCTTGCAGAAACGGTAGGTCTCACAACCCTGGGGGCTTCATAGCTCTAGGAAAGTGAAAGAAAAGGAATTTTTCTTTCCAATAAGGAGAATATAATAAAGAATCAAGTTCTAGGTCATGGTAAAGGATCAAAATATTCCCCCATAGGCCTCTCAAGTATAGAGAAGTCACATGAATGAAGTGTCTCTACAAACCTATTTCTAGAAAATAAAAGAGTGATATCAGCCATGCAACCAAAAGAAGAATTTCCAACACTACAAACAATGTATTTCATTCCTTTAAGCCAATTTAGAAGATATTGTTATGTTTATTTAGAAATATCATGGTGGCGGTAGATGAATTTCTTGAAACTATATGTGCCAAGTCTCAACTTAAAGAAGGATCAACAATTACACAATTTATTCTTAGAGTTTGAAATAGGTGAGTAGAATATGTATATGAAAGTATAATGATGGAAACATGGAGCACAATATCCCAATAGGAGGATTCATATTTTAATTTATTAAATCAATATATGAAATAGAAAATCAATCCTGGTAGCCACATAAGATCACCAAGCATTTCAGAACCAACAAAAAACCTAAAGATGACATGTTAATTCCATCACACAAATGTCAACGAAACATCATAGGTAAATAAACATCACAAAGAAACTTGAAATCATAAAATATAAAGAAATAATCAATATCAATCAAATATAGTCATCAATCAAGATTAACCCCCCCTCCCCAAACTCCCTCATTGTAGGAAAATAAATAACATTCGGCTTAAGTAGTAGAGGATTAGGCAATAGGTGTAAAATTTTAGTAGGGGGGTTATTTTCTTATGCCATTAAACGAAAAAGTAAAGGGGGGTTGTTGCATTCACAACATTATCGTAAAAAAATCATATGTGGGTTTTCTATACTTTCAAAAATATACCCTATGGAAGTTTGTCTTTCCGAATGATCCTAAAATGAGTTTCAAACATATTATCTTGGCTTTCTCTATAACTTATTTTATATGATGATTCAAACCCTCATATTTTTCATACACAAAGGAGAGATCTTGGTGTACATGTGGTAAAAATATAATAAGTTTTTTCATTACACTTTTTTATATATTCAATGTATCTGTTAGGGTTCCTGAATGCTCCTAAAATCAGTTTCAAACAAGTCATCTTGGAACTTATTCTATAACTTATTTTATGGGATGTTTCAGACCCTGAAATTTTGTAAAGACAGAGGAGATATATTTTTGTATATGTCATAAAAATAGCATATGGTAATTTTATATACATTCAAATATATCCTATGTGGAAGTTAGGGTTCCTGGATGCTCCTAAAATAAATTTAAAAAAAGTAAGTTTGGAACTTAAATTTCTATAAATTACTTTTTTTGATCTTTTAGACCTTCATACTTTGTAGAGACAAACACATATAAATTACCTCAAATAAAATATTCATAATTATATTTGAAAAATTGGATATGTGTCATGTTGTACAAGTTTGTTCTTTGGAAGAGGCGCAAAAAAATAAAATTTGGGAAAGTTGCCATCTGGAAATTCAGATTTTGGTCAAACTTGGTATAGGAAGAATTAGTTAGAAGACTCAGTGAAAAAAGAAACATTTAGTAGACCTAGTAAAGGAAAAACCATAAATCAAACATGGTTAAGGCATAAATAGCAAGAAAACATGGATCGTGAGGGTTGTACAACATAGAGATTGGTGTCTCTTGATAAGTGGGTTCTTAGAGGAGTGAATTGGTGTCTACAAACATCTATAAGATATTGGAATCTCTTGTTAAGATGATTCTTATCCATGGGTATTGTTGTCTCCACTATATTTTTGTCTACAAATATATGAAAGAGATTGATGTCTCTTTCTAAGTTGGTTCTTAGAGGTGGGGATTGGTGTCTCCAGGAGTTTGGTTTCTACGAAGACCTATAAGAGTAGGTTGGTGCCTACTAGGATTTGTATAAGTGAGGGTATTTGTCTCGAGTAGGTTGTTTCCTACAAATATTTGTAATAGTAGGTTGGTTCCTACAAATAATTATAAATAATAGTTTTGTTGTTTTCTCCTGAAAGGGTTTCCAGGTAAATCTTGTCTTCGATGTTATGCAATTAATATCTAATTTATTTCTTATGGTTGATGAATGTTTGAAAAAGTTAAAAAAAATCCTATACGTATTCAACACCCCTCTCACTATAAGTGTGTTCTCAAAAAACCATATTCAACTATTTTTAACCATAATGAAGTTTAATGAACCATAGTCTTCCATAGTCACCCTCATTCAACTATAGTTCACCATGCTTGAAATGTGTTTACCATAGTCAATGATTGTTAACCAACCATGTGCCAATCATGTGTTGACCATTGTTAACCATGGTGAAACATTATCAATAATTCCCAAAACATCATTAACTATTATCAATTATGGTGAAACATAATCAACAATGTTAAACATGGTCAACCATATTCAATCATAATAAACCATGGCCTACAAAATTCAACAAAACTTAATGAGACATAACCCCTGATAAATGTCACATTGCAACATATCAGTTCATGTTTTCCATGGTTAATGATGGTAAAACATAATAAACCATAGCACAACATGGTGAACCATTATCAACTATGTTAAACATTTTTCACCACAGTCAACCATGCTCAACCATAATTAAACATTGCTAATCATCTTCAACTATTGTAAAAGATTGTCAACCATATGCAACAAAAGTTAGGCTAGTCAAACATGATCAACCAAAGGGAACCATATTTAATCATTGTTAACCATATTGAAGCCTAATAAACTATAATATTCCATATTCATAGTCAAACATCTCCAACCATCTTTAACAATAGTTAAACATGGTCAACTAGAATATACAATAGTTAACCGTCATCAAACACCATCAACCAAAGTCAATCATATTCAACTATTGTTAACCATAGTGAGGCTTAATGATCCATAGTCTTGCATAGTAACCCATGTTCAACTATAGTTTACCATGGTTGAACATTATTGGCCATAATCAATGACTATTAACCATGGTATGGTTGTTAAACAATGATCCATGTGGATATCAATGGACACCCACCTATTCCAACTGGATCCCTTACAAATTTCATCTCAAGAGTTTTAGTTTTAATTTTTGTAGTTTCTTTCTATCTTTTCGGGTCCTAATATTTTCGGGTCGGTTTGAGGGCCTAAACAACATTTTTTTAGGCCCTCCATAGTCACATTGTAGACAGATTCAGAGTGTGGTGGAAGAATGTGTAGTCCTCAAATAGACCTTTCCAAGTGGATATCATGTGCCTAAAATGAATATCCTATGCAAAAGTTACGACCCCGGGAAGTTGATGTACTAACTTACCCCAACGGGGCCCACATGGATTTTAACGCTTCATATCCTAGGGTTATGTTTTTGTATGTATAGGGTTTTGGAATTAATGTTTGATGTAAAAATTCTTTTGGAGCCTCATTGTACTGATCTTCTTGTGAATGAGCACATCTGTCACATCTCTTCTCAGAGATAAGCCATGATCATTCTAGCAAGCTTGTTTCAGTATGCATTTTACAGTTTAAACATATTTCTTTATGAATGGAAGCCAATTTTTATTGTATCTCTATTATTTTTCATTGAATATATGTGTTAATAATATAGAACTATATTCATTTCATTTTTCTCATAAAATTCATATCAGTGGTATCAGAGTAGTGTGCTCCTTGTCATTCTTAGTGCATGTCATGGACGAGGTCAGGGTACAAAGAGTTGGATCTCAATATTGTTTCTTTTGAGGACAATAGCTATTGAATGCCAAAGTGACCTTTCATGGTGAGAGAAAATAAATATGATGGGACATGATATCCTTTCAAATTGTTTCTCGAGGAAGCCCTCGCACAATAGTGGAACGAGATTATGGATAGTTTTGTGCAAATCCTACAATGACTGCCAACAAGAGACACATCTTCCTCAAGCAGAGGTGATGTGCCCTTCAAGGTACATATCAACTTTAATATTCCTATATTTGAAGGTCAGACAAACACAAATGCTATAGAAAAATGGTTGAATCTGCTAGAAGGGTATTTTTTTGTCCATAACTTTTCCAATATATAAAATATTACATTTGTGGTCCTCAAAGTCGCCTGCCATGTCAAATATTGGTGGGATACTTTCTATGAGAAAAAGGAAACAAAGGAACCCTCATTATTTACAATCATACTCACATGGGAGTTCTTCAGGGATGTTATTAAGGAACAATACTACCTTGTTGGAAGTTATGATGACATGTATACAAGATGGACCACACTGTAGCAAGAAAGGGACCAAATAGTGTCAGAGTTCACAAATATCTTCCATACCTTCCGCACCAAAATGGGTATCAAATATTATAAGTGAAATATGATTTTCAAGTACTACGATAGTCTTCATAGATACATATAGACATGAATGGAGTTTCTAGACATCTCATCCTTGGGCGTGACCTGTCGATATTCTATCAAAATCAAGCAAAGTATTAAAAAAAAGACGCAGCAGTTTCAGTCTGGGAACCCCTCGCAACATAATCAAGGAAAGGGTAGCCCCAACCCTTAAAGTAAAAGGGTATAGAAAAGATGGATAGCCTTAGGACAACCAGTCTAGGCTGAAAACAAAGAAGGACAATGGAAATACGAAGAAAGACACTAGGAAGTGGTGCAACTTCCATAAGATACCCTGACATAACACTGTTGATTGTCGCTCAGAGAAGTCATTGGTGGCTGAGGTGAAATCCTTTGAATCAGATGTGAGTTTTGAATCTGAGTTAGAACCAAAGAAGGGGAAATATATTATTGACACAAAACCCAATGAAAATTTTTCTACCACCAAGATACATCCTGATAAACCTGATGAGCTAGAGGAAGGAGAGTTCCTCATTCATTCATAAATGTGGGTGAAGGGTACTATGTTGCACTTCATCATTGATAGTAGTATCTAGAAGAACCTCATCTTAGTGGAGGTTTTCAAGTGGTTGGCACTGCCAACAATGCCACACCTACAACCATACACCATCAGATGTCTCCTCTAAGGAAACAATCTTTACGTCAACCAACCATGTCACATGTCCTATGGCATGAATCCCTTTAAAGATGAGTTATTGTGTGATATTTCTCCCCTTGAAGTGTGTGATGTTCTTTTGGGTCAACCTTATTTATGGAAACATTATGGTGTATATGTGTCTAGGCCTCGTAGTGTTATTATTACCATGGACATGAAATTTTACAGGATACCCGAGGTAGTCCCAACTACTTCTATTTCCTTGATCTCTGCCAAGCAATGTAGAAAGGTCATCTCTTAGACATGGAATTTTATCTTCTTCATGATTCACTCTCAAAGTGAGAAAACAGTTTGTGTTGATGTAGGGGGGCTAAAGAGTCCCCAACACCAACATTTTGACCTCCCACAGGGCTAGGAGAGAAGAGACCAGAATATCACCCTAGGCTTAAATCCCCAGACAAGAAGACACATTGAGCACTAGGGTAAAAATCCTCTAACCTAAATTCCAAGCATGAGTCCTTCACCTTGCATTTTACTTTTTAACAATATTTAGTTTTATCCGATTTTATAATTTATTACTTTTATATGATTTTTTATACATTTAAAATAACAAAACCAAATCTACTGAAAACAATGCAAATAATAAAAATAACCAAAAAAAAATGAAGAGGCAATTGTTTTGTATTTATTTAGCAAAAAGAAAAACTTAACAAAAGTTGGAAAATGTTCATTCCTAAGTGATTAAATTAAAAGAGTAATTTAATAAACACAAGGTGATTTAATAACTACCAACAAAATAAATATAAAACATTTATTGTAAAAGATTTTTACTTTAACATTCTTTAGTTAAAACAAAATTAATTACAAAAATAACCAAAATAACAAAAGCTTGTATCTTAAAAAAGACTAAAATGAAAGAAATATATATACATCGTAACCATAGTGCATTATGTTCTTTTGAATATATATATATATATATATATATATATTGAATTTAAAGTGTTAAATTAATAAAGATGAGGAAAACTAAGAATTTGAAAAAAATAACAAAAAGACATTTATAGAGTGAAAAAGGAAATGATCTTCATTAAATGATTCACATACAAACTCTTGAATTTTTGAAACCTACAAGTCTCTGCATAGACTAGGTCTAGGTATATGGTCTTTAGCCACCCAGAAATGGAATGGAGAAATGATGGTGAATCACAAGGAGAAAACCTGCGTATAGAAACCGATTAGCGCCAAATAAAATTGAGCTTGAATACAAAAAACTAAAAAGTAAACATTCACCTTATGAAATCCAACAAGCTCATCCTTGCTTTATCCTTTTCGATGCTTCGCAAGACCCCCAGTTACCAACGATTCTGTCAATCCCTATTGAATATGTAAAATAAGAATGAAATGAACGAGCCCCCGGGGGGCCAGCTCAATTGGCAAGTGCCATGAAAATGAAGTTCCATGAGGTTTCGAGTTCAATTCCCCCCGACTTACCTTGTGTGCCGCATAAGGGGCATCGTGGGCACACCTGGAGGTTATAGTGGTAGCGGTTGGATAACACGGCCACATGTAACGCGAGCACGTGCCCAACTAGTTGTTGATTCCTCCAGACACAAAAAAAGAAAAAGAAAAAAAAAAAGAATGAAATGAACGAGACCTTACAACACTCCAAGCATACCTCTCTCTAAATTTCCTGCCAAAGTTTTTCTCTCTCAAAATTTTATCTTCAGACAATTTTCTCCCCTTTTTATGTGCGCTACCTTTTCATGTTATAATGATTAATGAAAAGTTTGAGTGGTTAGAGGTAGTTTTATTTATTTGTTGAATGGTTCCAAAAGTTATGAGAGTTTTAAGAGCTTAAGCAGACTTGATCATAACTAATTCAAAACAGGACAAAACCACACAACTGTCTAAATTTGGTTTTGTTATGGAGGAAATACAAAATATTTACATTCTTGACAAATTTTTAAAAATATTCTTAATGTGTGAGGTCTCAATATTTGGGAGTGTTTTGATTCTTTGCTGTATGGTGTAGGATGGATGACTCTTTTCAATTACTCTCATTTGCTACTTCCTTCAATATAAACAGTTACATCGCAGCCACTTTGGAAGTAAGCTATGATTATTCTTCAACGCACCCACTATGTGCATCAATCATTAGGCCATGGATTCTTCGCCTTGCCCAGTTCTAATAGAATTGGTGGAACCACCTCAAACAACTGAGAAACCACTTTAAACATGGGATCATCAGGTATGTATTTCAAGGAAAATTCCCTTCTCTATTGCATGTTGTGATCCATGGACCATCATCACGACCATTGGCTCCACGTAATTGAGGAGATGGTTTGTTTGTCACAGGAACTGAAATTCCATTTACTCGAATATATGCATGTTTTGGTCAATGCATCCTAAATGGAACTTGTCATTAAGAAGAATTCACCACACCTAAAGATCATATCCCTGTTTATGCAATAGATCTCTATCTCTCCTTCTTAATTAAAAATTTTCCTCCATAGTCTTTGAAGGCTTTGCAGTTTGCTCCATCTATAGTCATGGCTCTATCATTCAATTTTGTTTGGAGTAAAGGTTGTGCCAAATATGTGTAAAATGGATCACCACGATTGATGTGACATATATCTCAGTAAAATTGAAGGGGAATCTTTGGTTTAACACTTTCATCGGGATTTTCTAGAACAATCACGCATCTTACATGTTGTCAAACTCTACATTTCATTTCATCGCATTGAATCATTATGTCACTGTCCACTGAGATTCCACAGTTTGCAATAACACTTTCTTTAGTATGGAAAATTCTCAAAAGAGTTTTGGGCAGATAATTGATGAAAGTATTTAAAAATTTCCCTACACTTCCACTCTTGGGTGGCCTGGATGAGTTTATTTCTTTGGCTAGTTGGTTTATTCTAGTTACTTTGTTACAACTTGTGGGCTTTGTATATGATAAGTTGACTTCAAATTTCTCATAATTAAAATGATCATAGTCTCTCTTAGATTCATTATTTTCACCCCTCACATTCATTTTACAAACATTATGAATGCGCTTTCTCAAAGCTTTACTCACTCCATTGAAACTTTTTTTTATACCATCAATTTTTTTCTCTAGTTCCATTGAATTTGCTACTTGTATCATTTTGTAGATTCATATGTATCTCACTGCCAGAATCTCCTGCAATCCTTGGATTTCTCCTTGCAACATTGTCTTCTGATGATAATATACAAATATTTGCAGTGTTCATTGTCTGTGTGTTCTCTCCATATGTGATTCCTGGCCATTTCTATAATTCTAGAGGAAACAACCCATCCAAATTATCTTGTCGCCACTTTTCATAATTTTTCATTGTAAGCTACCAATGTGATTCTTTTTTGGGTACTCAACACTAACTTGTGTAGTCTTCTCTTTTAATTCCTTAATTTCCTTCCTCTTTTTTGATAGTAAGCTGAGACAAAAGTCTCATTTTATTCTGCAAGCTCTTTTCAATGTTGTCCATGTTCTTCCTTAAATAGTTCAAAAGCTTGGATGTCAAAGTTCTTTTGTTTCTCCCAAGTATCCTTTTCTATTTTCATCTTAGCCACATTCTCTTCACTTCCCCATGAAACTGTATGTGTAATGAACATTAGAGGACATTGGGTGACTTCCATTTCATAATCATTTTTTTTTATGAATTCACTAAGAATCTTTGCCTATGTATATTGATGGTATCCCAAATCCATCATTTCATGTAATATTTCATCCAAATCCACAAAATTTCGTCTCAAAGATTCTTCTTCCAACACTTTTAAATAGTGCTTGAAAACATCCACAACCCGGTGTAAAAATAGTAGTAAGCTAGTTGCATTGGAGTTCTATCTTGATGCTATCATAAGGTAACCATTGTGTTGAATGAAAAAATAAGTGACACCATTGTCATAAACCACTCGAATTTGTGATGCAGCATCATCTGTATCATCCTTGCCGAACACTTGTAGTAAACAAGTGACTACGTGAGATACTTTTTAATGTGTAAATATTCCATCCGATGTATGATTGAATAAAGCATCCACTCTTACTCTTTTTGGTGTTGTCATATGTTGAAAATTACTTTTGAAGATTTAAATTAGGCCCACATAATAGTATGAAAATGTGTTATATGAAATAGAGTGATATGAATGAATAAAGTTAAGGTCATTTGTTTGGGTGACAAGGTTATAATGTGGGAAAAGTCATGGAAATATGGTATAATAATATATTTTTATCTTTTTTGACATGACATGAAAAAGTACCAAAATTAACCCAAAGACATGACAATAATGTTATTCATAGAACAAGAAAGGTACGAGGATATCCCATGAGTGCAAAAATATGAAGGTTAAGAGTGAGGAATGGGTTAGTAGGTATTTTGAATCATTGGTTGAGATCCATGATAGGTTCAACAAGAATCCTGCGCTAAAAACTTGTAATGAACTACCCTTCATTTGAATTAACCTATATCATGTCCAATAAAATATGTTCAGTGACGATCATGGCCATTCATTAACCAATAAATGTAGTAACTTTTATAACATTCTTGAATGACGAGGTATTTAAACACATCTTCCTCGAATGTATACCAACAACTCAGCGAGAGCGCACAAGACTTTGCACAAGAAACAACTTGTTTGAGGGGAAGCCTGACAATGATTTTTCGTCCAATTACTATGACCAAAATCATCATCAAAAATTTCCAACCAACAGATCTGTGTCACTTATAGTGGCGTGAAAACTTGAAACAATAAACTTAAGATCCTTTATTCTCTGAAGGAAATAGGAATGGAAGGGTAACTATAATGTCCCCCACCTCTTAGAGAGGTAATGAGGAGACTCAGTGGCCTGGGCACCCCCACTAGGTCATAGTCTCACACTGAAGGGGGGAAAAAGTCAAGAAGTTAAAAGTTATATTTTTAAGTTTAAGAAAGGAAAAGGAAAGGAGTAAAAGATAACTCAACAGAAGAATAAAAGATTAACCCTGGGAGTTAACCTAACTCAACAGAGAATTAGAAGGAAAAGTATAAGTAAGAGGCTGGGGTGCACCTATTACTCATTCTGGTTTTGGATTAGCATTTTCTATTGCTCTTGAGCATTCAGTTTGGGGGTTTGTTGTAAAAACCCTTGTGAGCAACTCAGTGGTGAAATATCCACTCACCTTGTTCCACAGCTTGGTCTCAAGGATGAAAGACTCCTCCACACCATTCTAGTCTCATCCCATCTCTATCTAGTTCTTTAGAAGGGGAAATACCATCAGTTTGAGTGCTTTTCTGAAGGGTTATCATCATTCTACATTTGTCTGCAGATTGGGACGTCTTGGAGCCATAGGGGACGTCCTGTAATTCAGTAAAACTCAGATCTAGGGAGATATGCTTGAGATCTGAGTTTGAAACTTCTCCCATGGGATTCTCATAGCCCAATCTATATTCTTGGAGAGTTTCAGAGCATTTGGAGGCCTCCTTCATCAAGGCAGAACTAGCTAGGGTTTCAATCATCTAGTGGGGCACCCCATTCAGTGGGAAATTCAGATCTACGGAGATTGAGAGGGATCTTGGAGATTCAGGCACCTGGGTTATTCTTACCATCGACCGATCTATATTCTTGGAGAGTTTCAGAGCATTTGGAGACCTCCTTCATCAGGGCCGAACCAGCTAGGGTTTCAATCATCTAATGGGGCACCCCATTCAGTGGGAAATTCAAATCTACGAAGATTGAGAGGGATCTTGGAGATTCAGGCACCTGGGTTATTCTTACCATCACCCGATCTATCAATTGGCATATTTCTTAGGCTGATTGGACACTTTTGGCAGAAGGGCCGAGTTATTGAGGGTTTCAGCCTTCTATTGGAGCATGGCATTCTTCAGCTGGAGAGTTTGGCATTCAGATTTGCTTGTATTGATCTTCATTTGTTATTCAGCCTTTGGAGGCATTATTTTGTATTAGCGAGAGAATTTTGTAGCAGCTCATATCTATTGCTTGTACGAACATCTGAGGTTTATGCCAGATCGACCATCTATTGTATTGATCTTACATTGCTCATAATAAAAAGGTCAGATCTTTGCTTGTGCTTCTACATCTTGAATATATTG
>ML777494.1:2718979-2746334 GCA_009831015.1 Picea engelmannii
CCTAAAGCCGACATAAATAAAATAACATTACTAATCTAAATCACAACTAATGGCCTAAAGCCGACATAAATAAAATAACATTACTAATCTAATATGCCCCAATTAAGTGGTAATGAGCCAATATTAGGGCTTAACAACATTCCATCAAGAGAGTAAGAAAAACTGATTTTGGAATCCCACTCCAGTCGGGTGGCGGGACACTTTAGAATATAAAAGGGAATGCAAATGTTGCAACAACATTTCTATTGGTTGAAACTTTGACAATATTTCAAAAAGTATATCAGTTCATGCACTGCTTGCATGATTTCCAAACTGGCAATTAAGAAACAAGGCATGTACACCCTTCTTCCTACTCCTAAAAGGCCCCGAGAATCCATTTCGATGGACTACATGTCGAGCCTTCCATCAACCAATCAAGGAAAATACTGTATTTTTGTGGTGGTTGATCATTTTTATAAAATGGTGATTATGTCCACTTAAACAAAGGGCATCACAATAGAGGTCACTTCCAAACTCTTCTTCGAATGAGTGTGGGTACATGTTGGGATACCAAAAACCATCATCTTAGATCAGGACAACCAATTCCTTAGCACATTTTGGTTGATCCTTTGGTCACTGTTGGACACCAAGCTCACCAAATCTACTGCTTTCCACCCTAATATGGATGGCCAAACCAAGGTCATCAATCAGATGAACGTGCATATATTCTTCATGTATCATTCCAAGCATCCCCACACATGGGATGAGAGTCCTTCCTATGTTCATCATAGCTACAAAAAATACCTACATAGCTTAACCAACCATGACCCCTTTTAGGTGAGGTTGGGATTGCAACCATTGGTTCCAATGGATGTTGCATTATCCATTGTGACCATCCATCCAGACTCGTCCCATGCTCAAACTAAAGCTGACAAATCTATTAGTTTCGTTGAGCGGTCCAGCTCATCCGTCAACAGGCTCAAGACATTTTACAGAAGTCCAATGCCAAGTGAAAGAAGTGTTGTTGAGGAAAATATATGAAATGATCTTACTCAAGCATTTTCAGACTTTACTTGGATAAATAAAAGTAGACGATAATATCACCCTATGTTTATAGCCAACAAAAATAACATCCTAACTCACAAGTATTAATTACAAGTGCTTAGGCTAGTCTTTTATCAACAAAAAGCTTGTTGGAAATTCACTTTTTATGTAATTTTATGAATATAAAAGTTGCTGAAATAAATGTAAGAATAGAAGTAAAGACACCAAGATGATAATCAAGACAGATGAGACATAAAGAAATCCTTTATTTCATTCAATTCACTGAAGATTCATTTTCTTTACAAAATCTCATAGAGATCTTGGACCCAAGTCAAACTTAGACATCCCCGATGGAACATACAAAAGGACCTCTGTCAGAAAACCAAAACTCAATGCTAAAATTTGGATCATCTTGCCACAGATTTTTTCCCACTCGAATTTGCACAATAGCCTTTATCAGTCATGAAAACTAATTCACAAATAGACAAGTCTACAGAGACTATCAAAGATAGATCAACACCTCTAAAAAACAAGTGTATGAATGATTTGATTTAGCCCTAAATATTGTTGTGTACAATAAGACCCTGCTATCATAAAAGAGAATTATGCTTGTGATGAATATATGAATGAATTAAAACTGAACTACCTCAACATAAATTCAAAGAGAAAACCTTAGTATGCTTCTGCTTCTATCCTCCTCTTGTTCCTCCCTTTCCTTTTGATTTTAACGAATTAGAATTGGTTGAAGAAGTTGAACCAATTCATTAGTCAAGTTAATTAAAAGACTCAACTAACTTTAGTTAGGGGGAAGAGTAATAATTATAATAAGGTTCATATATGAATAATAACTAGTAGGTGGGACCCCTTGCGACTCCTTTTAGTTCATAGCAATCATAACAATAATAAAATAACCATTATTTAAGAAAAATACACCTCCTTGTGTCTCCCATCAAGATATTCACTTTTGGTAATTTAAACTCATGAAATTTGAAATTGTTTCAAAAATAATACTCATATATCCAAAAGAAACATGTTGTCCATAGATCCCTGAAGTCAATTGTCATAAAAAAATAGATAAAATAAAAACTCAAAAGCCATATTTCCCAGTTTGTGATGGAACCCTTCCTTGATTACTGTTGTCACCTCTTGATTTTCCTAAATTTTCCTTTGGCTATGCAGATCCTTTCAATCTAATTTTCCTTTGGCCATAATAAATGCATCCAAGAAGACACAGATTTGTCAGACCCATTGGAGGGTGAGGATGGGGCAACAATGGTTTTTATTTTATCAAGGGCATGGTGGGCCTCAGTTTTCGATATCTTGCTAGCATGGGAATATTTCACTGGTGAGTGGTCAGGGGAAGCTTGGGAAATGGGGTTAACCAATGGAGGAGCATGAAAAGACAAGTTGGGCTAGCCACGATGTTGAGGGACTATCGAGTGGACAATCTCCTACCATTCATCATTTTCAGGGACCTCGAATTGTAATGAGACATGCGAAGGTACAGGGATACTGGGTGCTTACAGAGCTTGGAAAGGAGGCCTTTCAGGCCTAGGTTGGACTATTCCTTTCCCAATCCAATTGAATAATCTGACATGAAACAATTGGCCAAGCTCTTGTGAACCAACATTAAAATGTATGGAGAACTTGGGCCTTCTTGGGCCTCGGTTCCAATTACCTCTACCTTTGTTTCCTTGGTTGTGGATACCTCGACTAAAAAAACTCATCCTGCATGCATGATGGATTAGAGAATAGTCTTTTAAATAGCCATACATGAAAAATCTTAAAAATATGAAATATATTTGGCTCAACAATGTATTCGACTCATGCAATCCAATCCATACAAATTGTTTCATTGTTAATCAATGAGCAGGGGGTGAAAAAGGGTTTTGGGATATGTGAGGGTGTTGTATTGAGTGAAAATATGATATAATGAGGGGGAAAAGACATGGTCATTACTCAATGACAACAGCAATCAAATGAAAAGAAAACCGATAAAACATCACTACAATCCACACAAGACACTACCACTTCCAACTACCTTAACACCAAAATTATCTTGACTATAATAAATATCAAAACTGGGAGTGAAAAAATGAAATGGGGAGGTGATGAGATTTGTAATTAGTGGAAAATGAAATCATGGAAGGGAAGAAAGACTATTATTGTTCTTGAAATTAATTAAGTGATCCATAAAACATGTTGTGAAAAGAGATGCATCAACCATCAACAATTCCTGTGCAATTTAACTAGTTCACTGTTCATAATCAAATATCGAACACAATGCTACCGCAAGATAGTATGTAATCAACAAAAATTGTAAGAGGTTATGTTCCCTTCATTCAGATACTTTGCATTTTATAATAATTTACGAACAATACCCATTTCCAATCTGTAAACCATCAAAATCAACTACTTCCCATACATTCAATCAATCCACAATAATAGTCAAAAGTGATGTTTTCAAATTAACCATGAAGTCACTATCACTACAATCGGGCATATCATTGTAAATGAAATGACATTCATTAAATATATATAGGCAGTAACCCAATAAGCAAGATCAAATTGCCAAAACCCGAATTGACAATTAAACAAACAACAACCACCATTCCAACACAAGATATGCACCGAGTAATTCAATCATGCAAGTGTAACTCCATCACTATGCAAGCCCAAATCTAATGTGACTATAAGAGGGTGGGCCATTGATGTAGGAGCATCGTAAGAAGACAGCCAAGCGAGCATGAAGGTACAAGACAACTGGGAAAAGTGCAGCACACGTTTTTCACATTTTGAAATGTTTTTGAAAAAATAATGAATAGATGTTAATGTAGTAGCGAGAAGTGTACTTGCATTTATATCTAGCTATTGTATATAGATCAAGAGTGATTTTCTCTCATCTGTCAATGTAAAATGCATTTAATATGAGTTAATGAAAGTAGGTAGATTTGAATTCATAGATTAGACAGTTAGAGTGTAGGAGGGAGAACGGATATAGACACCCTCACCTTCGTATCATAGTAGTAGTTGTATCATTAGAACATTATCAACATTGAGAGATGTAGAAAAGAGATGAAGAGAAGAACCCATGTACACGATCTTTGAATTAATATATGAAGCTTTGAATCAGATTTCATGGTGTTATGATGTTTTCTGTTTATACATGGTGAATGGTATGCTTATGGTTGTTTTATTCTCTCTGTTATGCATTTGTTATGAGTCTATGCTATGTATGTATGATTTCATGTTGAATGTTTGAAGTCTGAGAGAGAGAGAATGAGTTTCAATTATTTCTCTTCCTGAGTGAGAGAAGTTCCTGCAAGGAGTGTAGTGAAACGTCCGCAAGGTGTGCATTGACAAGGGTTCTGAGTTTTATCTTAGAAATCTTAGGAGATATATCATTGTTCTCATTTCAGGAAAAGTGAAAGTGAAGCACAGAAGCCATGCAAGATGTGTGCAGGCTAGTCAAGTCCTTAAAGTTATCAACTAGGTTGAAAGGTAAAAGATTGTTGTTGCATAAGGTGCACAGAGTTGAAGGATCAAATACCTAAAAGAATTTGAAATTCTGTCGCAAGGAGTGTGCATAGGAGTCCTTTCGAGACTTAATTTTGTGAGTGAAATCTCAGAAGAGTTAGTGCCTTCAAAGTGTTAAAAGGGAGACAGAGTGAAGTTTCTTTGTAGAAGCCAAGTTCAGATGAGGAACACTGGTTCATTTCGCAGAAGTCTTCAAGGAACGAGCAGTTGAAATTCTCTATGGAGAACTCACGAAGTTGCGAGGACCATGGGATTCAGTGAAGCTGCAAGGAGGTTAAGCATTGAATGAACCCACCCTTTGGGAGGTAAGACTCAACGTGGACCGTTGATAATGATAATGGAGCATCAAGATCATTTCGGGGATTGTGGTGACAAGTGTTTTGGGGTCGAGATTTTTGAACTCCTGGTACCCAAAATCCTGAAATAACGTGGGTCGTTGGATCTAAAGGGAGGGTATCAACTGTTGATTCCATAGAAGGATTCATTTAGGAATTCGAGGTTTTGAAGTGGTAGGGGAAGATAGTCGAAGGCTTGTTCAAGTCCCGAAAGCCGGGAAGAGTGACAGGTGGCGGGAATCCACATCAGAGACCAAGGACAGTTGAGAAGATAGGTGGCACGTACTCATTGCCAGGTAGTGTCAATACTTGTTTACCATTTCAAGGTTTTGGAAGTTGAAGAGCCAAAAGCCTTGCATCGGGATTCACGAAGTTGCGAAGTCCGAAACTCCAAATCGACAAAAAGTTCCATTGGAAGCCAGCCTTTTGCTGAACGCATCGGGGTTCGGCATTTCGGTATTTTCGAAGACAAGAGGTCGGAGTTCTTTGTTCCAGAATTACCGAAGTCATGAAATGTGATACAACTATGGAGGAGGATGTGATGGAAGATTTCGGTGCTTTGGCATTTTGGGTTTCAGTGGGTTGAAGAACTGGAAACTCAGCAACATAAATCATGAAATCATGAAACCCGAAGTCCCAGTTTGACGAAAGGCGTGATCTTAGTGTGGTCAAGAGATTAGGGTGATGCCTAGTGTTTAACCATGCGGGCATACTCATAAGGACCTATCGAAATACACCGTCGTGTGTGTGAGGGATTCCCTGTGGGGAAAACCAAAGAGTCAATTAGACTCAGGAGGGCAGATTTAGAACGATTCTGAGCAGATCTTGGCCTGAGGGTCTAGGGTCATGCACCAAGTGGTATCAAATATTGATTTCGTCTATATATTTTAGGTAGAGTAAGATAGAGGAAAAGGAGTAGTCTGATACGCACCAAGTGGTATCAGAGCACAGAACAAGTTCTTTTTTTTCTGTAGCAGAGAGAACAAAGGAACATTTTACAACCATGATGCCGAGAAGAGGAGACAGGCCAATGCCAATGCCTGATCTAGCAATGGAAAGAGAAATGTGTGAGTTACGTGCCAGTATTGATGCCATGGAGACATCACAGAAGAACACAATTGGTGCTAGGGATATCAGCAAAGCTGGAAGTGAAAATGAAGCTAGAAACAAAGGAGAAGAAGTTGCAGTTGAGGATGTTGTGGATGAACACCTATTCATGGCTATTGCAAGGATAGGTGCCAGAGAAAAGATGGATATTCCCATGTATGATGGAAACTTGGATGTTGAAAAGCTTCTATACTTGATTAGAGCTCTAGATAAATACTTCGACTATGAGGATGTCGATGAAGACAAGAAATTCAAACATGTCATTACTAGACTTAAAGGGCATGCAACACTATGGTGGGATGAACTGTAGGATGATAGACACGACAAAGGCAAGAAAAAAATCAAAAGCTGGGATATAATGGTTGTAAAGATGAAAGCCAAATTTATACCCAAGGATTATCAAATAACTTTGTTTCAGAGGATGCAAAATTTGAGACAGGATATGATGACAATGAAAGAATAAACTGAAGAGTTCTACAAGATAAATATCAGAGCAGGTCATCGGGAAAGCGATGATAAAAAGATTGCCAGGTACATGAATGGTCTGTGGTATGACATCTAAGATGATATGAGCATGATGGTCATTCGAAATGTGGAAGATGCTTATCAGATAGCTTTGAGAGCTGAAGATAAGTTGAGCCGAAAGAAAAATCAAAGAGGCCGAGGTCAAAGTCAAGCCAAAGGCAAAACAATTGCCCAAGACAGAACTCAAAAATCTAAAGAAGGAGGGAGGAAACCTCAAACTTAACCTGAGAGAGGTAGAAGCTCAGAGAGAGGGAAGTATGCTGATAGAAACACTTTTCCTCGAGCCAGAGGAAGAGGAAGAGGAAGAGGTAGAAGAGGTGAAGTGAAATGCTTTGTCTGTGAAAAGATCGGACATACATCTTATGAGTGTCTAGATAAGAAGAAATATGGTGGTGAAAGTCACATTGCCGAAGCTCAAGGATGGAATGTTGAGGCAGAAGATGTTGAGGGCAGAAGATCCTTAATGATGAGGAAATTTCTATTAAATCCAGAGAAGGAGACAGAGAACCCAGCCCAAAGAAATAGTCTATTTCAAAGTGCTTGCAAAACCAAAGATAGGGTATGAAAAGTCATAGTGGAAATCGGTAGCACAGACAATCTCATATCTACAGAGATGGTAGAAAAGATGGAGCTGGAGACTATAGTACATCCAAGCCCATATAGAGTTTTGTGGCTACAAAAAGGACATCAGGTAAATGTCACTAAACAATTTATAGTTGAATTTAAAATATGAGGATATAAGGATGAAATATTATGTGATGTCATTTCCATGGATGTTTGTCATCTATTGTTGGGTAGACCATGGAAATATGACAAGAATGTGATTCATGATGGGATAAAGAACACATACACCCTGGAGAAGAATGGTATGACGCACATGTTGTTGTCGATTAAGGATAAAGAAGTGAAAACAGAAATGAGAAACATTGTATTTCTCATGAGTGGGAAGGAACTTCTTAAGGATGTTAAGAAGAAGGAAGATACACAATTTATTGTGGTTAGGAAGCCCAGAATTGTTTTGACCAGTACAAGGATAGATGATTTACCAGAAGAAATCCAGGATTTGTTGGAAGAGTTCACTGATATAGTAGTGGATGAACTACCTTGTTCGTTTCCACCTATCAGGAGGATAAGCCATCGCATTGATATTATACTTGGATCCAGTTTATCGAACAAAGCAGTGTACAGGTTGACGCCACAGGAAAATGAAGAAGTTAAGAGACAGGTCTAGGACTTAATGGACAAAGGATTGATTAGAGAGAGCTTGAGTCCATGTGTTGTTCCAACAGTGTTCATCCCAAAGAAAGATGGAGGATGGAGGATGTGTACAGACTCAAGGGAAACCAATAAGATTACCATCAGATACAAATTTCCATTGCCAAGGATGGACGACTTGATGGATTTCTTGAGTGGAGAAAGATTTTTTCCAAAAATTGATTTGAAAAGCGGGTATCATCAGATTCGAATGAGAGAAGGTGATGAATGGAAGACATCATTCAAGATGAATGAGGGGTTGTATGAATGGCTTGTCATGCCATTTGGCTTAATGAATGCACCTAGTACTTTCATGAGGCTGATGAATGTAGTCCTGAAGGATTTCATTGGGAAATTCATCATTGTATATCTTGATGATATATTAATTTTCAGTAATATGGAAGAAGAGCACTTAAAGCATTTAGCTGCAGTGATGAGGAGATTGCAGCAAGAGAAATTGTTGATTAATATGAAGAAATCATCATTTATGAGGACATAACTCATTTATTTGGGTTTTGTTATCTCTACAAATGAGTTGAAGATGGATCCAAAAAAGGTAGATGCAATTTAGAATTGACTATCGCCGAAGAGTGTGTTTGAAGTTCGAAGCTTCCATGGTTTGGCTAGTTTCTACAAAAAATTCATTCAAAATTTCAGTGGAATTAGCACACCAATGATGGTTATGGTAAAGAAAAGACACAAATCTTTTCACTAGACAGAAGAAGAAGAGAAGAGTTCCAACCTATTGAAGAAGAAGATCACGAAACAACCAATTCTAGTTTTACTGGATACTAGCGAGACATTCCTGGTTAGGTGTGATGCGAGTGGATTTGCAATTGGAGTGGTCTTGAGCCAAGACGAAAGACCAATCGCATATTTCAGTGAAAAACTGAATGAAGCGAAAATTAAGTATTCAACATATGACAAAGAATTTTATGCAATCATACAAGCACTGAAGAAATGGAGACATTATTTGGTTCCTAAAGAGTTTGTTTTGTACAGTGATAACCATGCTTTACAATTCATGGCTCAACAAGAGAAGTTGAACCAAAAACATGCTAAATGGGTTGAATTCATGCAGAATTTTACTTTTGTGACTAAGCATATTTCTGGAACTGCTAACAAAGTTGTTGATGCTTTGAGCATGAAATGTTTGCTTATGTAGGAATTCAGAGTCAATACTTTGGGTTTTGATAACCTCAGAGAAATGTATAGGGATGACCCAGATTTTAAGGAAGCATATGAGGCATCCGAGAATCCAATTCTCAGGGACAAAAGCCAGTGGAATGAATATATGATCCAAGATGTATTATTATTCAACGGAAATCAGCTATGTATTCAAAAATGCCCCATTAGGGAGAACCTGTTGAAGGAAAAACATAGTGGAGGATTGGTTGGACACTTTGGTCATGATAAGACATTCTCAAAGTTGAATGACTCATATTTTTGGCCAGGGATGAGGAAAAATGTTAAGAAATTTGTGGACAGATGTAGGATTTGTCAGCACATAAAAGGGAAAAGGCAAAACACAGGGTTATACCAGCCATTACCCATACCAGAAAGGTTGTGGGATTCAGTGAGCATGGATTTCATATTGGGACTGCCAAGGACACAAAGAAGATATGATTCAATCTTTGTGGTGGTAGACAGATTTTCAAAGATGGCACATTTCATACCATGCCCGAAAACCAGTGACGCAAATCATATTGCGAACCTATTTTTCAAGGAAGTCGTGAGACTTCACGGCTTGCTAAGGAGTATCGTTTATGATCGGGATACCAAATTCATTGGACATTTATGGAGGAATTTGTGGAAGAAGTTGGGGACAAGTCTGTCTTTTATCTCATCATATCATCCTCAGACAGATGGGCAGACAAAAGTCATGAACAAAAGCTTGGGAGATTTGCTGAGGAGCTTAGTGACTGAACACCACAGTCAATGGGATCACATTATGCCACAGGTGGAATTTGCTTATAATGACTCACTTAATAGAAGCACAGGGCAGAGTCCATTCCAAATTGTATATGGAATGCAACCAAGCGGAGTTTCTGAATTGAAAGATTGATAACAAGATGAATTTAGGAGTGCTAGTGCAGAGGACTTTGCAAAAGCAATGAAGGAGCTTCATAGCTGAATTAAGGAGCGATTGTAGAGTTCAATTCAAGAATACAAGTGGAGAGAAGATCAACATAGGTGAGAACTTCAATTTGAAGTTGGTGATTTGATTCTTTCACATATGAGGAAGGAAAGGTTCCCAAGGGGAACATATAACAAACTAAAGATGAAAAAGATTGGACCATGCAAGGTCATAAGGAAATTTGGGGCAAACGCATATGAGATTGTATTACCCGATGGGATCGAAATCTCACCAATATTCAATGTTGTGGATTTGTACCCTTCCAGAGATGAGGAAGCAGGAGTAGAGGAGGAACAGAAAGAAGTTCAATGGACAAAAAAAATGCCTGTAGCTGAAAAGCCATAGATGGAAAGTATAACTGACAAGAGAGTCAGTAGGAAGACCAGGAGAAAAGAGTATTTTGAATACTTGGTCAAGTGGAAAGGACACCCATTTGAAGATGTCAGTTGGGAAGATGAAGCAGAAATTCAGAAGCATGGACAGACTGTGCAAGAGCTCATGAATAGGAGTTCATGAAAATTTTCAAGCAAGGGAGTATGATGCAGGAGCATCGTAAGAATCTATCCAAGCGAGCATGAAGGTGGAGGACAGCTGGGGAAAGTGCAACACATGTTTTGCACATTTTGAAATGTTTTTGAAAAATTAATGAACAAATGTTAATGTAGTAGCTAGAAGTGTACTTGCATTTATATATGGCTGTTATAAATACATCATGAGCGATTTGCTCTCATCTGTCAATGTAAAAGGCATTTAAGCCCATTTAATGAAAGTAGGTAGATTTGAATTCATAGATTAGACAGTTAGATCGTAGGAGGGAGAATAGATATAGACACCCTCACCTTTGTATCATAGTAGTAGTTGTATCATTAGAACATTATCAACATTGAGAGCTATAGAAGAGAGCTGAAGAGAAGAACCGATGTACAGGAGCTTTGAATTAATATATGAAGATTTGAATCAGATTTCATGGTGTTATGATGTTTTTTGTTTATACATGGTGAATGGTATGCTTATGGTTGTTTTATTCTCTTTGTTATGCACTTGTTATGAGTATATCTTATGTATGTATGATTTCATGTTGAATGTTTGAAGTCTGAGAGAGAGAGAATGAGTTTACATTATTTCTCTTCCTGAGCAAGAGAAGTTCCTGCAAGGAGTGCATTGAAACATCTGCAAGGTGTGCGTTGACAAGGGTTTTGAGTTTTATCTCAGAAAGATCAAGAGAGATACCATTGTTCTCATTTCAACAAAAGTGTAGGGGAAGCACAAAATCCATGCAAGGTGTGCGCAGGCTAGTCGAGGCATTAAACTTATCAACTAGGTTGAAAGGTAAAAGATTGTTGTTGCAAAAGGTGCACCGAGTTGAAGGATCAAATACCTAGAAGTATTTTAAAGTCTGTCGCAAGGAGTGCACACAGGAGTCGTTTCAATACTTAAGATTGCGAGTGAAATCTTAGAAGGGTTAGTTCCTTTGAAGTGATAAAAGGAAGACGGAGCGAAGTCACTTTGTAGAAGCTAAGTTCAAACGAGGAACACTAGTTCATTTCGCAAAAGTCTTCAAGGAAGGAACGAGCAGTTGAAATTCTCTGTGGAGAACTCACAAACTTGCGAGTACCGTGGGATTCAGTGAATCTGCAAGGAGGCTAAGCATTGGATGAATCCACCCTTCAGTAGGTAAGACTCAACGTGGACCTTTGACCGTGATAGTGGAGCGTCAGGATCATTTCGGGGATTGTGGTGACAAGTGTTTTGGGGTCAAGAGTTTTGAACTCTCGTAACTCGGAAGCCCAAAATAACGTGGGCCATTGGACCTAAAGGGAGGCTATCAACCATCGATTCCGTAGAAGGCGTCATTTTGAAATTCGGGGTTTTGAAGTGGTATGGGATGGTAATCAAAGGCTTTTTCAAGTCCCAAAAGCTAGGAAGAGTGACAGGTGGCAGGAATCCATGTCAGAGACCAAGGACAGTTGAGAACATAGGTGGCATGTACTCATTGTCAGGTAGTGTCAATAATCATTGACCATTTTGGGGTTTTGGAAGTTGAAGAGTCGAAAGCCTTGCATCAGCATTCGCGAAGTCATGAAGTCTGAAACTTCGAATCAGTGAAAAGTTTTGTTGGAAGCCAGCCTTTTGCTGAATGCATTGGGGTTCGAAATTTCAGTATTTTCGAAGACAAGAGGTTGAGGTTCTTTGTTTCAAAATTCTCGAAGTCACGAAACATGATACAGCTGTGGAGGAGGATGTGATCGAAGATTTCGGTGCTTCGACATTTTGGGTTTTGGTGGGTTGAAGAAATAGAAATGTGGCAACAGAAATCATGAAATCACGAAACCCGAAGTCCTAGTTTGACGAAAGGCACTATCTTAGTGTGGTCAGGAGATTAGGGTGATGCCTAGTGTTTAACCACATGGGCATACTCATAAGTACCTGTGGAAATACACCGTCGTGTGTGTGAGGGATTCCCTGTGGGGAAAACCAAAGGGTCAATCAGACTCAGGAGGGTAGATTTAGAACGATCCTAAGTAGATCTCATCCCGAGGTTCTGGGGTCATGCATCAACCATCCATCCAACACGACGAGGTATCAACAACAATTCTATCTCAACAAATGATCGGGATGAAACAAAACATGCTCAAAAACTCTGTGAGTGTCCCTGAGTTTAAGAACCCAATCCATCTATGTTATACATAGTGCACAACCAAGAAAACCCCGTGATGAAACAATTCCACTTTAACAAAAACAAACACATAGTCACAGTAATAATTCAACATATCTTGCTGAGCCATTGATTTGATATAATATTGCTTGAATTTAGTCACACCGTGATCGACTATATTGTGCAATTTTAGGCTTATAAAATCAAACAACCATAAGGATGTAGTGGATATCATCTCTACAGTCATCCAGTTCAATATTCATTTGAACCCAAAGAAAAAGATAGTTTCCATGCCCATTATTTCATTTTGCAAAAACACCATACGCACAATGTGACATGCGTGAGAAACATCAAGCATTTGTAACCAATGCCAACTAATCATCCAAATAATCATTAGTGCCAATACTAGTGACTGTGTATCAACCAAAAAAATTTCCACTGTTGTAAAAAATCAATCAACCTAACAAGTTATGGAAACTACGCATACCCATTCACCAAATTGAATCAGAGTAGAGGCCTTCTCCATTAACAATACTGAGTTATTAACATAAGAAGAGTGACAATGTACTTTTAAAGAAAAACTGGCAATGAGGGATTTATCATTATTATCACAGAAGCAGTAACTAAATGTGAAACAAAGACAATTTCCATACAACCAACTGAGCGAGTTCGTATTCAAGGTAATTGACCATACATTCAATCCAAAATAACCCATAGCAACTTGACAGGCATGACAATCCACTCTATTAAACACTAGAATGGAGGTTTAAGGGTCTACTCTATAGCCAACACCAGGGGAACGAAGCCAACTCGTAATGGTGGAACCTTTGAGGCCAAGGGTGTGCATATAGATAGAGCCATGACTCATTTGTGGACATGTAACAATCCATGACAGCGGGGCTCCCATTTGGCCAAGATTTTTTTTTTAATGCATGCAGGGTATAACCCTCATGTTCTTCGTTTAAACTACCACAGTAATGAGGTGAAGAAAGGGTCGAATTAAGAACAAAAAACTCACTTTGTGACCCTTAGTGGTGGAAACAACTAATGTCCAAGTGAACAAAACATAGTTTTGTGGGATAACTTCAACTACTAACCCCATAAAAGACAAAGACTGGGTTTAGTGACAAATGTGTGAAAATATCCATCCACTCAAGAGAAAACAAAAACCCTCCAATGAAACAAGCAAGGATAATAGAGAGATACCACCGAGGATCACCAATAACTTCCAAAAATTCAATATTATTACAAGAAGAACCATCCACTCTTCATTCAAGAACAAAATTTCACACAAGTTCAACACTTAGGAAAACACAAACCCATACACCTGAGCCAGTAATAATTTCATAACCAGAGCAGAATCACAAATGGCCAAAAAATAGATACCTGTAATCTAATTCCTTAAAATGAGAGTTGGATGAGTAGTTCCTCCCTGCTAAAAATTCAAAGCATAACCATAGCAGGAAGATCAAACAATAGCCCGACTAAGGTGGTGGCTAATAGGAGGGGTAAAGGTGATGTGCAGTAAATGCACATCGCCTCCACCCAAAATGCATTAATTCATCAGTACATGCCAACTAGTTCTTCATTAACACAATCAATCTACCCATGTATTGAGACCATCACCACATTAAAACCCAATAGACCATACCACCCTTCTAACTTATGCCATAAGATATTTCCAGTTCCATATGACAATTTGAATAAACATTAGCAATATTACCTTTCCAAATGCGCCACCAACATTTCATCCCATATGCTAATTAACCATATAACTCAATCACAATTGCATAACCATTTACTTTTCTAGCTAGGATTTAACAATAATTGTTAAGTCTTTTATGCATGTAATATAGTGTATAGGATAGATTGAATTTCTTCCCCTTTGCAACTGTTTCTCATTTCCTTTCAATTGTTTGCATGTAGCATAGTAAAAACACAGAATTACATTCCTTTTCTTTGCACTTGTTATAATATCTTTTCTTTTCTCAAAACTTCCCTTGATGTAATTTTACTAACATGTTTTTTGTGCAGGTGCGATAAGAACAGATAGCAATGACATTAATAAATAACATAGGTTGTAGTAACATAAATAATCAGCACTTGATAAGATCAACTCATAACCAATAACAACAAGATCTCATCAACCATGTAATCCATGTCGCACATCATCACAACATAAAAAATGAACAAATCTGATCTCCAATAGTTCAAGGGGGTCCCAACTACTAGTATCATTTAGTTTTTTATAATAATAGGATTTAGCAATACTTTGCGGGAAAAAATTCGTTGACAATTTTAATCGTCAGCAACCTGACAACTCAATAGGAAAATTTGTTTTCAACAAATTTAGAACTCAGAACTCATGGTTTCACAGATCAAGAACAATAGTTTTGTAAGGTGTAACTAGAATAATTATGCAATAGGGGGAAGTGAGCAGACTTAATGGAAAGATGACCGAGAATTTGGGAATAATTGATGAAAAGTGTTAAGTATGAGGGTTTTTTACCACTGTATGCATAATCATTCAATTTGGAATATTCTCTTAACTTTCAAGGAGGAAAACTTATAGAATTTATGTTAAGATCTCAATGGATGAACAAATGGAAAAAGAAGTGGGAAATAACCAATTCCTTGTAAGACAACAGTGAAAATATGTAACAATTTCAAGGGCCCTTCAGAGGATACATCATAACAACTATGTAATCTTGATTGTTATTGACTAACAATGCTTTTCATGAGTGTCACTATGGCAGAATTGATCCAACATTCTATCTTGACCAAACATTATGTTGAGTCTCCATTTTGACACTTATAACACCCTCTATTACCCCGTATCCAAGCCTATTTTATCTATGTTATGAGTATAAAATTGATCATTACCTCTATAGATACACTTAATGACCTTGTTCATGTGCATAGAGAGGTAACTTATGGTTAAGGCATGTTTTGTTTGATTTTCTTGAGTTAATTCAATTAAAATAGTTGATTTTTCATGATCCTAATCATTTGATCTTAAGAAACACTAATCTGGTACCAAAAAAATTGCATAACATTGATTTTCTACTGACCTGTGCTATTCTGGTACTAGCCTGTGCTATTCTGGTACCAGTGTGACTCTGTGTATTCCGGTACTAAACAACTACCTACAGGATTTCGGTACTAGATTTTATCTTCGATTTCTGGAAATATGCAGATGAATCTCAAAATTTGGGGACATGGGTTTTGTCCAGAGAGATGTTTTCATTTGGAATCTTGTTCCATAATCCTAGGATACCACACATATGGACCTCCAACTCAGGGGGAACGACTCATCCTAAATTAATGCCAATTTTCCAGAAATTCCAGGATCATGCCCAGATTCGTGGGAAATACATTTCCTTGATTAGATAACTAGTTATACTCGACCTCCATTGATTTAAAATGGTTTTGATTTGGATGGATTGTCTATATCCAAATCTATAATATAAAATTCATATAAATTGAGTGATGGCTCTAAGCCAAATTAGAGAGGAATTAGTATGCTGGAAATTGGATTTCTGAACCAACTCCTTTTGTAAATTCATTTGTTGAAGATCAATGGAAGTTTGAATTCAAGGATCTTGTTTGTCTCTTAGAATTTAGCATCTACTGATCTAAAAGCTTCCATGTTGGCATCGGCAAGGGCCCACCGATCTAGCTTGGTAAGATCATTGTAAATTATTAGTATAGATTTCTATTTTCTGTACTTGTTGTTTTGATTTCATTTCTAATTTCACTATTAGAATTGATTGAAAAGTGTGGAAGAAAAGGAACATCTAGGAGTCCATCATTCAAGTTGCATAAGCCATCAAATGGAACATCTCATTAAGTCTTATGTTTCCTGTGTAGAAACGAAGTAATTTCCAGAATCGCAAGATTCTATTAAATTTATGTTTGTGATGCGTCAATTGATTTTGAAGAGTGTGCATAATTAGATAAGAATTTATTGCAAGTTTGAAGTGAGTTGTTACAGGAAATGAGATCAGACTTCATCTCTCACCTTCATGCACCATAGAATGAATCCTATCAATTATATTGACAATTTTCTATACTACACGGGTTTGATTGGAGTGAATAGAGTTATGATTGTTTTTTGTTTAAGAGTGAATTGTTGATTATAGTTTTCAATTCCTACAGGGAAAAAGATATGATTTCATCTCTTATTTTAACAAGCCTATAATAAAAACATCTGTTATATGAGAAAGAGACTTTTCAATTGAGTGTTTGCTTGAGCGTTTTACCATGAACTTTATCTTCTGTTATTTCTGAAGTGTGCCCAGATTTTCTTGCTAGTTATTGTTAAGGGTAGTAGCTATAGATAACTAAGACAAAGTCCATCTTTCCACTTCCTAATCTTGTAAATGGACCATGCATTATCTGATAAAAATCTTTTGACTACATGATTGCAAGTTTTGATTTCGAATTTCCAAATTGTGTGAAGAGCATTATCTTTGAAAATCGAGTATTTTGTTATTGATGGTTTTGTTATATAATATATACTAAACAGACATAGGAACCTATCTGTTATCAACACATATAGTGCATCAACTCTACTAATTACGAATCCGGGTTGATAATTTATGTTTGGTAATATATTATGCAAATAATTGCACCAACATTTTGGCGTCGTTGCCAGGGAGTTGTAAACGATAATAGGTAGTATTTGAATTAGATTGCTTTAGTGGTTTTGGATTGGTTTTATGGATGAACTAAGGGTAAATAGAAATTAGTAATACGTGTGGGAAGAGCCCACACATCCACTTTGGTGGGGTTGCTCCAAAGTTAGGTTGTCCTCTCTTCTTTTAATACAAGTGTCTTTTTCCTTTCTTTATGAAAAATTGTGTTTTCATGATGGGCTAACTTGTGAGAACCGATAACCTAGTGACAACAGGGTCCTCGTAATGCAAGGAGTTCAAGTTTGGTGTGTTTTATTTTTGAAAATAGTTTTAATTTCTTAGTTTTAATATTCAAATCTTTCATGATAAATCATTTTTGGGGTGCTCTAAGAACCCCTAAGTACTAAGTTGTGTTGTGAGACAGGGATCATCAACCAGCTAAAGTAATTCAAGGATGATCGAGAGCTTGAAGAATGTTCCTCCAATAACTTTGCCACATTCTAGCAGTAGTTGGGATATCCACCTCTCAAGAAGAGCATATATTGATAGCAGTCAAGAATTTAGTTGTCTCTCCACAAGAAGATTTACAAGTCTCATTGAATTCCTCATGTCAATTTGTTGAGGAGACTAAAGAATCATGGATAGAATGCAATGAAGAGAAACCATTGGAACCTAAGATTGAGGAGTTCTTAGCATGCCTCTCAGCAGATCATGTATGTACCTCAGAGACCAATCATCTTGAAGAAAATACTCTATGTGGCATGGAAAAGGAGGACATGTTGTGTGACCTAAACAAAGAAGGGAAATGAGAATATCTTGATCCTATTGAAAGATGGTTCCAATTAGTTGTCAGGTCAAACTACTCTTTTACTTTTCATTATTATTTGATCTCATCATCAAAGAAGTTGGTCCTTCATACTCTCGTATGCATTAAAAGTTATATTTTAAACCCGAGTATTGATATATTTCTAACCCTGTTATGCACATTGCTTCACTAGAAGTATTCTTATACTTGAAGGACATTTTATTTTATTCAATTAGAGTAGGATAGTAAATAAATAAATAAATGTTGAAATGCAACCTATCTTTCATACTTTTCATAAATGGGAATGTCAAAAGTTAATTAAGCAATCAGTTTAAGATCTTTTGTTCTCATAGTAGATCTATTTTAAAGTTATGATCATTTTGGGAATCTCTCCATCCTCTGAATGCACACATAATACTGGAAGGGTTTCAAAAGTGGAGAAGGAATCCTTGTCAATAGAATATGACACTTAAGGGAGTGCTTCAAGACCTATTTCTTCAAATTTCTTCTTTTTCCTTAAGTTGCTAAAAATGATGCATTTATGCTTTATCATTACCTATCTATTTTAAGACCAATATTTCTCAAGGATGATTAATTAAGTGATATTTTTAATAGCAGCTGAAAATAAATGTTAATTCCAAACTATTTTATTCATAGCTATAATTCAACTTTTGACACTTTCCCTAAATTTTCTATTTGTAAGCATGAATAAAAATCTAGTTTTAACTAGTTATATTGGTTTGTTTTTTAGCAGATGTCCGCAACCCTCTCAGCAACAATTTTCAACATATCACATTGTTTGCATGAGGCCATGAAAATCCTCAAGCATGGGGGAGTGGTTGTTGAAACCATAGTAGCTAGGTTCATCTTCTAATAAAAAGGAAGTGCCAACAGGAGCAGTGATCAACATGGTTCCAAAAGAGGAGGGTTCTAAATCTCAACATATGGTCATCCAATTACATAATACCCTCTTGTCACAGAGCTTGCAGCCTAGTCACCAAATTCCTTTGCATTATTTTGATGAAAACTCAAAGCTCCTACATCTAGTGTTGGTATTTGTTCCATCTACATGGTTTTCAGTTGAATCAGATCACAAGTCCTCTTCCAGAACACCAGAAAAAACCAACTACTTCTACAAGGTACAACATACAAAAGTTGCAAAAGCACTAGGTTTGCGCTCATCTGGTATTGAACAACATTTATGCGCTATTTTGGTATTGATCATAACCCTATGCTCATATGGTACTCAGGTGATCTGGTATTGGTAATAAGGTGTTGGTAGCTCTAATTATATCTTCAAGTTTTTTTGCTCTATTTAAGTACTAGGACATATAAATTCAACATTTTTTGTTTTACTAAAGAAATTAGACTAATTATGCAGTAAAGATATCGTTACTCTCAATTATTGCACACTACCTACCATGAACTTCTGCAATCCCTCATATACATATCATCATTCTATTTCTTCCCGCTGTTAATTATTTTCATTTTTCTATTCTAGTACTGCAGAAACCTGCTCTATTACTTATCTAGTACTGATGCCAAAATGATATGATCTTTGTCACATGCTTAACATTATTTTCACTTTAGGTAATTGGAGGTATGGGATAATATCTTCATGTTCTTTCTATCAAGGATCATTTAAGTCTTGTATTGAATTATTTTTACTCTCATGTGCATCTTCCTCCTACATTTCTACACTCAACCCTAAATGAATCATTCTTTCTACCCTTTAAAGAAGATATTTTTCACATTTAGTTCTATATGATAATGGGTGCATTTGTTTTATTACCTCATCATTTTGAGGAAGTGATTACTAATTGAAATATCCATTGAAAAGTGGTAGCACCATTATCTCAAATACTAACCTAGTTGATTCAAACAAGTTTTTATCGAAGTTTGTCTTTACAAGTTTTTCTTGGCGGTATTGATGAAAACATCATGTGGTGGACCGCCCTTGGAAAAACTACAATGAAATTTCATGAGAACTGTAATGATCCCAAGCCATTATGCAAGGATCATCACGGTTTTGGTGTATTTTTAAAACCTTTTTCTGGTTGTGGTATTTCGTCAAACAGTTTGTTGATCTATTTGTTTAGATGTGTTTATATGTGTGTATGCAGCAAATAACAGAAAGAGATAACCATGGAACATACCTCAACCATATGAAATAAGATAGAGAAGCCAAAACATCTCAATTCTTCTTTATTCATAAAATAGAGAAACCTGCTACAATGAAGATGTCGATCTGGAATGCTCAACAGATGGCCAAGAAGATAGACAATAGATAAGAGCTGCTACAAAATGATCCTGCTAATACAAAAGATGCCTCCAAAGGATGAATAATAAATGAATATCAATACAAGAAGATCTGAAGGCCAAACTCTCCAGCTGAAGAATGCCACACTCCAATAGAAGGCTAAAACCCTCAATAACTCGGCCCTGCTGCCAAAAGTGTCCAATCACCCTAAGAAATATGCCAATTAATAGATCAGGTGATGGTAAGAACAAACCAGGTGCCCAAATCTCCAATATCCCTCTCGATCTTTGTATATCTTAAATTCCCCACTGAATGGTGCACCCCACTCGATGACTGAAGCCCTAGATAATTGATCCCTGCTGAAGGAGGCCTCCAAATGCTCTAAAACTCTCCAGAAATATAGATCAGGACATTGTAAGTCACTAGGTGAAGTCTCAGGGTCAGATATGAAGTGTAACCCTCCAAACGGACTAGATCTGGATCTCAAAAATGCCCTCTTTCTCTTCAATTCACCCCACTGCTCAAGAAATAATCTGAGCCATAAAACTATCTCAGAAAGCTCTAGATCTGATGTCCAAGGATCTGTAATGAAAACCCAAGTGATAGAATCCTCAATGGCTTTGCCAATCTCCTACAACAAATCTCTCTCCAAGGATGGTGTGCCCACCTTGCTGGAAACCCCCAATGGTGTGCCCTCCTCCTCTTCCTGTACCTGTGGTTGTGTAGAACCTTCTGCACTGATGTAGATCTGATTAGAATGGTGTGGGAGAGTATGTCATATCTGAGACCAAGCTTGGGACAAGCTAGGTGGAATATTTCACCATCTAATCGTCCTCTAGGGTTTGTTATGTCAAAACCCTCAAAACCCCCAAGAGATAGGCTCACTAGCTAAAGCCAGATATCAAACTGATAAACATACATGAATGAATGAGAAGATTCCCTTTCCTTTCCTTTATATTTTTGTCTCACCTTGTCCCTCCAAAGTGACTTTCATTTTATGAACATTTAATTAATTAATTAAATCACTTTAATTAATTAATTAACCTTTTTACCTCTAAAAATATCCTTATCTCTCCTTGTGGCTTCCCTAGCCACTGAAAGTCACTTCTAACCATCCCATCATGTAGTGTTTCTTATCCCAATTCCAATGAGATATTACACTGAGATTTTCCTCCAAGTAATGTGCCCAAAATGACCTCTTCAGTGAATTTCATTGACTTATAGCTCAAAATAGTCAAAATCCTGGAAATCATCAGAATGCAATGAAACCAAAGCCATCCTGTGTGGAATGGATCATAATGATGGAATATTATCATCAATGCAATATGGACCCCATAATGCCTCTCAAATACCCCTGTACTCGCTATAGCATCCATCTGGCTACTCTGGTCATCATAAATCTTTGTCCTGTGATGATGTCCCAAAGTGGGGACATTACAGTCCTCCCTACTAGAAAATTGCTTGTCCTCAAGCAATAACCAAATCATCTCAAATAAAATACCAGGATCCCATGTCCACCTGTGGGATAAATAGTCGAACCCATCCAAAGACGAACAATAGTACAGTACACCCCTATGAACCCATATCAGGAAGTGAACTGCAATGCTCTGTGAAGCATAGTCCTGAAAAATATCACCCATGTGAACCTCCTACACATGACACATGGCCTCATATCAGAATGAGTCCATCCTCAAAATATCTATCAATATCCACACAGCCTCCCTCAATTGCACATGATGATGCCAGAGTGAGGTACTGCAAAATCTTTGTGAGACACCCTCAAGCGTTGTGCTCCCCTCAACACTGAAGCTAAATGGAAAATTAGAATAACTTCCCCTGAAATGGTCCACTCTCCCCTGTCGACCAATGAACTACTCAATCCTGCAATCCCTAGGTCCCATGCTAACCTCTGTCGAATATCCTCATGCTGAAACTGCACTACTCCAACCATGACTCTCTGCCCCCTACATACATCCTGAACCCTCCTCTCCTGGGTCCTCCTGCTAAAATACCTGTGACCATTGGACCTGTTGCACAAAAAATGTATCAGTGAAGATACCTTTGTATCATAAGTACCTGTCAAAACATCTACATGCCCTATCATGATGATCATGAGGGAGGAAAGATCTTGCCCCACAGGACAAGTACCTACAGGCTCCCTCCAAACCAACCCGAGGTAGAGTGTGTGGCTCTCTGGCGCCACCTGGGTCATCATGTAGTGAAACATCCTACTAACTAAGTGAAATCCGAGATCCCATGGCAAACTTGGAATTTTATCACTCCCAGTCTCTGCTAGCTTCTCCTGTGCTGGACTGATCACTGTTGGAAGCCCACTGCACTCATCTGTCATCACCTGATCTATGATGCTCACCATCACACACCGAGTCTCAAATTTATATCTAACATGGTCCACCTCTGACCTGTTGTATGCTGTAAAAGTACTCATGTCATGTAGTTTTGACCTACTCACTCTCCATGCCCCCAGCCACGGCCTATCCCTCCTCATGTTGTTGTCTGTGATAAAAGTATTAGGAAATGCTAATAAAGACATCTGCATACGACTGTAGGATGGAAATTCGTCACATGCTTGGGTCAATCCCAAGGATTCGACCAGAAGCTCGTCCATCAGTATCCATGATAAATACTCTCATGTGGACACCACTGAATCCCAACCATCTAGTACAACCAGAAGTAACTCCTCCAACTTCTTCTCAACCAACCTCCATCTCTCATCTCCCATGCAACTACTGATATGGTGAAGGTGATCTCTCATAACTAGGTGCTGCTGCAAAGGAGTGGAATCTGCATGCTCCCCTAGGTGTGTCTCCTCCCTGCAAGGCACTATACCCCTTTGAATGCCACCATACATCTCGGCATGTACCTGTGAGCTATCACTCATCACTATATGCTCCAGCATACTCATGTTATCTCCCATAGACTCATGTTGCATCATAGATCCTTGGCATACTCCTAGATCAACCTCTACATGGAGGTCAATCGCTCTTGGAACACCAATGGAAGTGACTTCAATCAATGGGTGCTCCTCTGCTAGATCACCAACATCCTCTATCAATGTGACTGAAAGATACATCTGAGGGTCCACTAAGTCAGATGAAGTGGGTCTCTGACGAATCTCCTCAAGCGACTCATCTGATCTAGACTCTAATTCTTGAAGGGTTGTATGTGTGCCTCTCAAGAATCCTTGAGAGCTCTCCAACTCCTGAGTGAGTTTGTCCATCTCCAACTCCTTCTCCCTCACAACCTCATGATATGTATCACTAATCCTCAATAGGTAGTCCAGGCCAGTCAACAACTGCTGGTGTTCGATCCTCATCACGGATACCCTCTCTCTGAGAGTATGAAAATCCTCCATGGTAATATACTCATCTGAACTAACATGTGCCACTGATGCTCTCCAGTAGTAATCTGCCATCACTACATGCATATCATCAGTACGTCTAGTGGCTTCCCTGATCATATCCTCACTAACTCTCAACTGTGCCACTGAGTGGTGTGACTCCTGATCATGGTCATACTGAGGTGCCACCTCAGACCCCTCACTGCTAACATCGGTCCTGCTAGTGCCAGCTCCAGAATCAACAAAAACATCCTTTGCATATGATGACGTGATCAACTGTCTACTATCTACGGTGCTACTGGGTCTGTCCATATGTAACTACACATCATTCTTAATTGTTATCTCCCTCTGAATCATATTGTATCCGGTGTGAGTGGCTATATCCTCCTGTGCACTCAACCTGCCACTATCATCTGTGCTTGGATCCCATATAGATGTATCTAGAGACATGCTATGATCATCCTGATGGCTAAAGAGTGCATCTTCATCAGTGTAGGCCAATCCTGGAAGTAAGTGCTCCATCAACCTGTAGGCCTCTATAATCTTCTCAACCAATGGAGTCTCCAATAGTTGTGACTCCATCTCCTTGGGCTGATCTGTAGGTGTAAGGTCAACTACCAGTACATCTTATACCTCCTCCTAGATCTATGGGTCTACCTGTCCATGGTGTGCATCCCTCACACTAGGCTCATCCATCATACCTGATGTGCCACTGATCTCCTAATGTGATGTGGCTATCATGGGTGTCTAAATAGGTGACAGATGTGTCAGGACCCCCATAAGAAGCTCATCATCTCTAGGTGCCAACACGTGCGAACCCTCACTAGTGTCACCACTCTGCTGAGGCATAAGGTCATCAATGGTATTTGACATGTCTGCTAAGATATTGGTGCCATCATCCTGTCCATCCAGTTGCCTATCCACTACACAAAGGTCATCATCCTCCTCAAGTGTGCAAGCATCACTAGCCTCTGTGCAAGAGTCATCATCACTATCCTCTGAGGTAGAGTCATTATCACTAGCCTCTGTGCCAAAGTCATTATCATCATCAGACTGCCCCAGATAATCCTCAATCGACCCATCCTCACATGCCTCATCATCACTGTCCTCTCGTACCTCAACAATATACTTCTTACCCTTAACCCTACACCTATGATCAGGTTCCCAAGGCACCTTGCAACTGTAGCAAAGTTGCATGCTCCTAATGGGTGTGGGGTTTCTCTTTTCTTCCGACCATATAACTGCTTCTTTTTTATTTTCACCTGCTATGATCATCCCCTGTAAAATATCCCAGTTCCTCCAATGGGGATTTCTATACGCTACATATTGTAGGAAGGTTATTTTAGCCTTAGTTTCCTTGCTAAGGCCATCATACATGATCTCCACACTTGATATCTCAAGGGATTTCTCATCCATTTCTTTCCCACTATCCATTTATCCCTATGAAAGACCCTTCAATTTTGCAGGGTTTAAGATCTGATACCATTGTAATGATCCCAAGCCATTATGCAAGGATCATCACGATTTTGGTGTCTTTTTAAAACCTTTTTCTGGTTGTGGTATTTTTCCAAACAGTTTGCTGATCTATTTGTTTAGATGTGTTTATATGTGTGTATGCAGCAAATAAAAAAAAGAGATAACCATGGAACATACCTCAACCATATGCAATAAGATAGACAAGCCAAAACATCTCAATTCTTCTTTATTCATAAAATAGAGAAACTTGCTACAATGAAGATGTCAATCTGGAATGCTCAACAGATGGCCAAGAGGATAGACAATAGATAAGAGCTGCTACAAAATGATCCCACTAATACAAAATATGCCTCCAAAGTATGAATAAGAGATGAAGATCAATACAAGCAGATCTGAATGCCAAACTCTCCAGCTGAAGAATGTCATTCTCCAATAGAAGGATGAAACCCTCAATAACTCGACCCTTCTGTCAAAAGTGTCCAATCACCCTAAGAAATATGCCACCTGATAGATTAGGTGATGGTAAGAACAAGCCAGGTGCCTGAATCTCTAATATCCCTCTCAATCTATGTAGATCTGAAATTCCCCACTAAATGGTGCGCCCCACTAGATGAATAAAGCCCTAGATAATTCAGCCCTGCTGAAGGAGGCCTCCAAATGCTCTGAAACTCTCCAGAAATATAGATCGGGACACTGCAAGTCACTAGGTGAATCTCAGGGTCATATCTGAAGTGTAACCCCTCCAAACGGACTAGATCTGGATCTCAAAAACGCCTTCCTTCTCTTCAATTCGCCCCACTGCTCAAGAAATAATCTGAGCCATAAAACTATCTCAGAAAGCACTAGATCTAATTTCCAAGGCTCTGTAATGAAAACCCAAGTGATAGAATCTTCAACGGCCCTGGCAATCTCCTACAACGAATCTCTCTCCAAGGATGGTGTGCCCCCCTTGCTAGAAACCCCCAATGGTGTGCACTCCTCCTCTTCCTGTGCCTGTGGTTGTGTAGAACCTCCTGCACTGATGTATATCTAATTATAATGGTGTGGGAGAGTATTTCATCTCCGATACCAAGCTTGGGACAATCTAGGTTGAATCTTTCACCACTAAATCGTCCTCTAGGGTTTGTTAAGTCAAAACCCTCAAAACCCCCAAGAGATGGGCTCACTAGCTAAAGTCACATGTCAAACTGATAAACATACATGAATGAATGAGAAGAGTCCCTTGCCTTTCCTTTATACTTTTGGCTCACCTTGTCCCTCCAAAGTGACTTTCATTTTATTAATATTTAATTAATTAATTAAATCACTTTAATTAATTAATTAACCTTTTTACCTCTGAAAAGCTCCTTATCTCTCCTTATGGCTTCCCTAGCCACTGAAGGTCACTTCTAACCATCCCATCCTGTAGCGTTTCTTATCCCAATTCCAATGAGCTATTACACTGAGAGGTTCCTCCAAGTAATGTGCCCAAAATGACCTCTTCAGTGAATTTCATTGACTTATAGCTCAAAATAGTCAAAATCCTGGAAATCGTCGGAATGCAATGAAGCCAAATCCAACCTGTGCGGAATGGCTCATAATGATGGAATATGATCATCAATGCAAGATGGAACCCATAATGCCTCTCAAATACCCCTATACTCGCTATAGCATCCATCTGGCTACTCTGGTCATCATAAATCTCTATCCTGTGATGATGTCCCAAAGTGGGGACATTACAAGAACCCTAATAGGATTAACTAGAGGGACCTCTTAGTCATTATCCGAGATGTTCCATTATACGTTGAATAGATGATATTTAAGTTGAATGTGGATGATGTCACCCTTGGGATAATTGCAAACAATTAATTATGTTCCTAATAACTCTAAAACACTCTCGTACCACTTGCCTTTCTTATACTCTAAAAATGTGAATGAACATTATACATCATTCTAAATCTTTTGAGTAATATAATAAAAAGGAAGTATCAGGAACTACAAGTAAACCCATCGAGGTACTAAACAGGCTCAGCGGGACCATGCTTGTATGGTACTAAGGTAAACCTGTCGGGGTACTGAATAGGCCTACTAGTAGCAGGGCTATGCCGGGTAAAGGGAGTTGAAAAACATAAAGTGGCACACCTAAAACTAAACAAAAACCCTTGGGTCTCATTCTGAAGCAATCACAATCAAATCAAGGCTAGGAGATGAACTTTATATCTCTCGGATGATGTTTCTAAGAACTTTCAAGTATCCACTTTAGAGT
>ML777494.1:2762237-2786738 GCA_009831015.1 Picea engelmannii
ACTTCTTTCGAAGAAACAACTTGTTTACCAGGGACTTTGATTGATACAAATTCCCTAACTTATCCCATAGTTCCTTGGCTGTAGATTCTCCCGAGACATTCAACAACACCGAATCTGCCAGGAAGAGTCGAATGGTACTCCTTACTCTTTTGTCCAACTTGTCCCAATCTTCCTTTGACATACCAGTAACTGGTGTACTAGTAGTTTGTGTACTGGTAGTTTGTGTACCAATAGCCTGTGTGCTTGTAGATGGTGTACCAGTAGGCTGTGTACTAGGATCCACATCGATCCATTGTTCTTTGTCTACAAGAAGGTCCTCCATCTTGAGCTTCCATAGCTCAAAGTTTTTATCATTGAACTTCTCTATCTCGATTCTAGATGAGCTAGCCATTCCTCTTACTTTACTCGAATCTCCAATGCAAAAGCTCCCACTGAACCCAGGTTTTTCACAGACCCAAGATAAACTTGATGTATCAAGACCGAGCCAAACCCTCAGCAACAAAGGCGTCCCTCTGAAGCAAAAAATGTGCTCTGATACCACATGTAAGTTTTAAACCTGTGAAGCAAAGCAATTCATATAGATTCTTAAGCAATACAGAAATTAATCAATGGCTCATACACAGAATACACAGAGGTTTTTACCAGAAACCCTCAACCGAGAAAACCTTTCTTATTTTCATTATATCGAATTTCACCATTCGTCATACAATATATACAATTTTTTTAGGTATTCCGTAGATACCAAAACCATAATCCCTTAATCCGGGATTAATTTACAAATCAACTAAAAATAGCAAAATCCGCTAAAAATAGCAAAAACCGCCCAAAAACAAATTTCAGGGCGTTGCCCCGGGCTATCGCCCGGTGTCGAATGTTGCACGTAACCAGGGGGGGGGAATACCTGCCCCCCCCTGGGACCCCCCTAGGAAGAACCCTGCACAACGACAGAGCTCTAGGTGAAGGGATCGTCAGACGCAGTTGTTGTATCTGACGCACCCACACACACACACATGCAAAGAATATAACACATACCCAACAATAGAAACCTATCTGTTATTGGCACATATAGTGCATCAACACTACTGATTACGAATACCGGTTGTAGTGACCATGTAAATTTAACATCCATTAATTCCATAAACTATAACAGTAATATCTACTTGATTTCAGTAACTCAGTAATTTCTTATAAATTCAGCACATATGCATATAAATTTATCATAAGGAATAATGATTCCATAATAGAAATAAAACAAATACTTAATTTAAATTACCTTGGTCTGACGTTAAACCTCTACTTTCCACTTGCCTTGTTGACCTTCCTGCTGTTGCCTTGCCCAACTTGAATCCACTTACCAACTCTGCACAAAACTGAGTTTCCATCTTGCCAACTAGGACAACTACCTAGCTCCAGGATACCATATGGATATCCTGCCCCCCGTGCCCAAAACCCCCGACAAATTGGTGCCCCCTGTACTAACCCTTCCCGACTACAGAACTCAAACTCCCCTGCACAATCCAAGAGAACCCTGCAAATTGGTTTAATTAGTTAATTAATTTAATTTTTTTTATTTTTTTTATTATTTTAATTATAATTATTTTAAAATAAAGTTTCAAAATTATTTTTTTTAATTTTAAATTCTTAAGTTAAATTGGTTGGTATCAGAATTATTTAAAGTTAATTTTAATTATATGTAGTTAATTATAATTAAATTGGTTAAGTTAAATTGGTTAAATTCTTAAGTTAAATTGTTTTAAATTAGTTTAAAATTTTAATTAATTTCATTTAATTAGGTCTTTACACATGCTAATTCAACCAATTTAATTAAGTATTTTTTCTTTTTAAATGAGAAAAACAATATATATATATATATATATATATATATATATATATATATATATATATATAATTATGAGTTTTAATTTAAATAATTTAATAATATAGGGCTAAGTATAAATTTTAGAGGTCCATGGGTTTTGAACCCAAGACCACCCACCAAGCGAACCCTTAAGAGGAACACTAATGCCAACATGCCCTCATAAGTCTTTACAAATAAATTATTATATTTAATTAGATTAATGGTAACACTGTAGGAATTAGAGTGGTATTATTATTAGGAAGATACAGTATAAAGATTAAAACTAACTGGCTTATTACCTAATCTATTGATCTGGAGCCAGCTAACCGAGTTGAATCATAATTAGTGAATGCACTGGGAATCAAGGTAAAGGCTTATTTAGCATTGCTGATCTTTGTATCTCAAGTATAAATTCTGATTGTCCAAGCGTCAGACTCACGAGACCGTACACAAAACTCATCGAGCCAAGCGCCAAGTCCCTCCACTCCATTCCACCAGTCAAAGTCAACGCTAAATCTCAATGCAACATTTGACAATGCCAACACTATGCGCTAGGGAAGCACCGGAGGATATTTAGTTGTAAGCAAAAAGTAAAAAGGACTTAGACTAGGACAAATGGGAAGGAGGCATCATATGCACTAGGAGAGTAAGCATAGGAAGTGACGAGTATGGCGCAAGGCTAGCGTAACTACAAGGCAAGGGAACCAATAGTTTTTTCTATAGGGGCGAAGAAATCAAGCTTAGACTCTTAATCCTAACCCTAAACTAGCCAATCCCCTAAAGGAGTAATGTCTGTTTATAGACAAGTAAAGAAAACTTACGCCTAACCCTGTTTCTAGTTTAAGTAGCACCAATTTGAAACATCCTGGAACTCACCCTAACAAGTTTGGTTGATGCAGGTTAAAGCATACAGGATGGTCAGGACTCGAGGGAGTCGAGGCAGGGGAGCGTCATCACAAGCACCGCTAACACCGCTAGCGCCACCACCACCATTGCCCGAACTAGCCCTCATACTGCACTCATTGGAAGCCATTAATGAGACTTTAAAGGGGCGACAACTGACAGGGACTAAAGTGGAACCCCCACCGTCTGGAACGGGTAATCCAGAAGCATCAAGGGATTCAGGGGGAGGACCTCCACCCGAAGACATCATGTGAGACTTGTAGAAGATCAAACTTCCAGAGTTTTTCGGGGGTCACACTAGTGAACACACGGAAGCATGGTTGGAAGGCATGACAAGGTGTTTTGCCTTAAGGGACTATGCGTCCAACTCAAAGGAAAAGATCACAATTTTTCAGTTAAGAGATAGCACCTTGAACTGGTGGGGAAATCTGGAAAGACAACTGCACCTTACCCCAGACACAGTATCTTGGGAACTTTTCGAGGAGAGGTTCCGAAGTAAATATCTACCAACATACTACGAGGAACAACAGGTAGGGTCATTTCATACCTTAGTAGAAGGAAACAAAACTCTAGAAGAATATGAGATCAGATTTATGGAACTGGTCAGATATGTTTCATATATGGATAATGACCAATGACAGGTAGAGCTCTTTGTCTATGGATTGAACCCTAAGATAAGAGCTATGGTGCGGATGTGGAAACCATCTTCAATAGCGGAAGCGATGGAAAATGTGCATTATGTGGAGGAACTCATGAACTTAACCAGGGGTACAAGAATGACTTTTCTGCATCATCTTGGATTCATAGGGAAGGCCCCAAGGACATTTCCTAGGGGAGGGGGCTCAAGGCCACCACCATATGGTAACAAATTCGCTCCAAGGACAGTAGTGGCAGGGATTTCAATGGAAGCGAGTGAAGCATCTCGTTCATCGCCAACAACATATACAGGTCCACGACCATCTTAGGAAACAACAAGTAGGGGCAGGGGTTCCAGGGGAAGGAACTCATTTTAGAGATAGTCACATAACAGTGCATAGGTTCAATCTCGTGTTACCTATTGGGGGTGCGGAGGACCCCATTACCAGCGTGACTGCCCAGAGTTACAATCAAGGTTTTTTCATAGAGAAGGAAAGGCATCGATGGGGAGATCAAGTAGCAGCCACCAGATTTACACAACGGTTAATAACCACCAAGTCGAACATCAATCCATGGTGGTCGAGTCATCAGGTACGCTAAATCATATCAATGTTAAGATTTTGTTTGATTCTGGTGCGACAGATAGTTTCCTTTCACCATCTGCATTAGAAAAGAGTGGGTTGGCAGCCTACGAGCACGATGACTTTAAACAAGTCGAGATGGATTCAGGGGAAAAAAAATTGGTAGGACCTAGTGTTGAAAATTGTATAGTAGACCTGGGAGTGTGTACTACCAGGTTGAAGGTATACGTCATTGCTCTTGGGACATATGACCTAATCATTGGAATGGATTGGTTAGCAGCTCACCGAGCTTTGGTAGATTGTTTCGTAAAGAGGGTGCTTTGTGTCGACGATGAAGGAAGACCAGTAGAGATCCAGGGTGTACAGAGAAAAGTGTCATTACTCTTTATATCCACTATGAAGGTTAAGTGATGCTTGAGACAAGGGTGTCGATTGTATGTAGTGGAAGCAGTGAATGAAAGTAAGGGACCCTCATTGGATCAGTACCTGGTATTGTCAGAATTTCAGGATGTTTTTCCGAACGAGTTACTAGGGTTACCTCCTGAGAGGGAGCTTGATTTTACTATTGAGCTAAAACCTGGTGCAAAACTGATCTCCAAGACTCTGTATCGGATGATAGTGCCAGAACTTTGTGAATTGAAAATTCAGTTGAAAGAGTTACTGGACTTAGGGTTAATAAGGCCCAGTGATTCACCCTGGGGCGCACCGGTATTTTTTGTAAAGAATAAGGATGGATCCTTATGACTGTGTATAGACTAAAGGGACTTGAACCATGCTATAGTGAAAAATAGGTACCCGATGCCACGAATAGATGACCTCTTCGATCAAATGAAAGGAGCAACGGTATTCTCAAACATTGATTTGTGATCAGGTTATCATCAGTTAAGGATTAAGGAAGGTGATATCCCAAAAACTGCCTTTCAAACTCAGTTTGGACATTACAATTTTGTTGTAGTACCTTTTGGATTGACCAATGCACCAACAGTATTCATGAGCCTCATGAACACCGTATTCCGGAAGTACTTAGACCATTTTGTACAAGTCTTTTTAGATGACATCCTCATCTATTCCAAGAATGAAAGAGAACATGAGGAACACTTGTGAATAGTGTTGTCTTGCCTTATAGATAAAAAATTGTATGGGAAGTTGTCGAAGTGTTCCTTCTTCCAGAAAGAGATCCACTATTTAGGTCTTATCATTTCCGGTGAAGGAACCTTTGTGGACCCAAAAAAGGTAAAGGCCATTATGAAGTGGGCAGTGCCGAAAAATTCCCATGAGGTGAGAAGCTTCATGGGGCTAGCAGGTTATTACCAAAGATTTGTGGAAGGATTCTCAAAAATAGTGAAACCCATCACCACCTTGCAGTGCAAGGGGGTCAGGTATGAATGGATAGTAGAGTGTGATAGTGCGTTCATTGAGCTTAAGAGGTTACTAACTAGTGCGTCAATTCTACAAGTGTTGGATATGGAAAAGGACTTCACAGTTTATATGGATGCCTCGAAGAAACGGTTGGGGGCCGTGCTAATGCAGGATGGAGGAGTGATAGCTTATGCGTCAAGGAAGTTGAAGAAACATGAGGATATATACGCGACTCATGATTTAGAGTTGGTAGTTGTAAATTTGGAGGCACTATCTTGTGCGGTGAAACTTTGAGCTCAAAATGGATCATCAAAGTTTAAAACATCTCTTCACTCAAAGAGATTTGAATGCCAAGCAAAGGTGATGGAGTGAGTTTATGAGTGAGTACGATTTTGGTATTTCGTACATAAAGGGAAAGGAAAATGTGGTTGCATATGCCTTGAGTAGGAAACCACGTATCTTCTCCTTGGTAACCTTAAAGGTCAATCTAAGGGAACACGTGTTGACACAACTCCCAGGAGACAGTTGGTATTTAAAGGTTACTTCAAACATCCATAGCGGGAGGTAGTTAGATCCAAATTATGAAGGATATAGTCTGGAAACAGAAGGACTGTTAAGATATCGAGGAAGGATGTACATCCCTGAGAATGGGGATATTTGAAGCATCATACTGAAGGAATCCCATAGAGCACTTTATTATGCGCATCTGGGTGTGAAGAAGATGTACGTAGATATGAGGAAGCTCTCCTTTTGGCTAGGCATGAAGCGCGATGTAGTCCATTTCTTCGCCAAATGCCTAGTGTGTCAACAAGTGAAAGACAACCACCATCACCTGACAGGCCTCCTACAACCACATGATGTTCCTATGTCCAAATGGGAAGTCATCTCTATGGATTTTGTTGTGGGGTTGTCGCTCACATCCCATAGAAACAATGCCATTCTTGTGACAGTGGATAAGTTAACCAAGAGTGCTCATTTTATTCCGGTTAGAGACACTTACGATGTCACTAATGTGGCACATGTGTTTGTAAGTGAGGTTATCCGTTTGCACAGGATACCTAAGAAGATCTTTTCAGATAGGGACTCCAGATTCACTTCTAGGTTTTGGACAAGTTTAAAGTCAACGTTGGGGACTCAGTTGAACTTAAGCACACCTTATCATCCTGAAACAAATCAAAAAACTGAGAGAGTAAATCAAGTCATGGAATATATGCTTAGGATGTATGTAATGGATAATCAAACCCAGTGGGAGAAGTACCTACATTTGGTAGAGTTTTCCTACAATAACAGTTATCATAGCTCTATCGGAATGCCACCCTACGAATCTTTGTATGGGAGGCCATGCAGAATGACATTGAGTTGGGATAGACTAGAAGACCGAGTAACAATTGGGCCAGAATTGATTCAGGAGATGGAAGAACAGGTGATTCAGATTAGGCAGAGACTAAAGGAAGCAGATGATAGGCAGAAAAGATATGCGGATGCACACAGGACCGATCAAAGTTATGAAGTTGGAGACCAGGTTTTCATTCGTATCAGGCCTAATAAGAGTACGATATGGTTCGAGAAGTGGACAAAGTTGTCACCTCGATTTATAGGACCATTCAAGATCCAAGAGAAAATTGGACCCGTTGCATATCGTCTCGTACTACAACCCCACTTGCATAAAACTCATAATGTATTTCATGTATCTGTTTTACGTCATTATGTTGCTGATGAATCACATAAACTAAATTGGAAGGAATTGCAGGTATCGGACGTGGGAAATCTCACGGTAGAACCATTACGCATATTGGACTGTAGAATCCGACATCTTAGGAACCGTCTAGTAGACCAAGTTAAGGTCCAATGGGACAAGTATAGTCCAGAATCTGCTACTTGGGAAGACTCTGAGACACTACGGCGAGACTATCCCTCACTTTTGTGACCACCTCGAGAACATGTTTCTAGGAGGTTGGGTGTATGTAACACCACCTTTTGACTTAGACAAACAGGATTACCTGAGTCCTACATACTTTATTTTCTAGTCACAATGAAACTATTAAGTGATACACCTAACCTTTAAATGTATGAACTTTTATGAATGATTAAATGTTATTGATGATGGTGTATGTAATGCGATCTATTATGTGAATGTAAATTTTACGAATGTTTAAATGTTATTGATGATGGTGTATGTAATGCGACCTATTATGTGAATGTAAATTTTACAAATGTTTAAATGTTATTGATGATGATGTATATGATGTGACATATTGTGAGAATGTGAATTTAATGAATGTTTAAATGATATTAGGATGAGGTTGGATATAATGCAATCTATTTTGGGTAAATGATAATATTATGAATGGGTGTCGAAATTGAATTATGGGATATTATGAGATCTATTTTTAACTGGAAAACTTTGATGTTAATTTATCGTTACAAGGATACCAAATTGAAATGATGGTAGTATGCAATTACATGATGATAATGCATAGAAATGTATGAGTTCGTGTTACAGACTAATCTGCATGTTAAGGGCTATGAAATAGCGAAGGAATAATGATGATGAAAGTGGATATCAGGGCCACTAACCGAGAAACACTATGGTATGAATATTGTATGTGGAATTTATATTGGTTTGGATGCATTGCTATTATATGTGGACCAGTGCAAGATTTCAGGTGATGATACTAACCAAAACGGAATAAACGATGACAAAACCCCTAGCAACATGGTGCTACTATGTATTCCATTGTAGGGTGTGGACCCTAGTCCTGTTAGGAGGGGTGGCGGAATTTCACACTATGTATCCTCCATTGTAGGGTGTGGACCCTAGTCCTGTTAGGAGGGGTGGAGGAATTTCCCATCGTGAATCCTCTGAAACCTAAATTCATGGGAGGACAATGTTAGCTCACGCTCCCCTAGATATGTGATGATGACTGTCAGTTGCCTGCTGAGGAAGCTTAGTCAAGATAGTGACACTTCCACTTACGGGTTCTATTTGGAGTTAGGTCAATATAGTTGACGCTCCAAGATAGTCCAGCAAAGGAAGGATAGGAATGGAGATGGAAGTAGGTTAGGGAGGAAAGATGAGTAGAAATAGTTGAGAGAGTATGGAGATTTGTCTGATGGTGGAATTTAATGTTTTCCCTTCAAAAAAAAAGAAGAGAAATGTGTATATATGAATATTCATAATTACGTAACTAAACCACATTTGTCTAAATAAAATTGTTGAACCGGATAATAACAATTAAAGAATTTCTCAAACAACTAATCGGTTTGTTGTCTTTTATAAAAGACTAGTCTTGCTGATTGGATTGGATGCATACATAAATTACTAAAGGATGGTATTTTTGATTATTAGTACATGCACGAGACTTGTATGTACTAGCTACACATACATTTCTTGTACATATACACTAGTATGTATGATTTTTCTTGACTTACTTACTGACAGTGTCGGTTAATTGTTATGAATGTGTGAATCATGTTTTTTTTCCTTTGTACCATAAGATACCTTAACTTCGGGATGAAGTTTCCTGAAGGGTGGGTGTATGTAACGACCCTGCTTTAATAGATGTATAGGATTATTAAATTACAATTAATTTGATAATCTGACTGTCCTAAAATGTTAGCTAAACAATAATTATTTCTTAAATAATATTAACTAATTAATTACTATTAATTACTTGTTCATATGTGTCAATGATTAATTAATTATTAATTGACTCATTAACTAATTGAGTAAAGAATTAAAAGGGGTTAATAAGTCTAATTTGTTAAAGACTTACGTACACGGGAAGTGATAAGACATTGAACATAAAGGGATAAGATATTCATTATAAAGGGATAAGATATTAATTATAAAGGGATAAGATATTAATTATAAGGGGATAAGATAATAAATAAATGGATAAGGAAGTTAATGAAAGGGGGGAGTCGGTGAAAGGGGATATGACGTGGGAGAGTCGGGAGGTGAAAGGATTCTTTTGGGGGAAGGAAGCATTTTGGGGGAGGGAAGCATATGAAGGGAGGAGGTTTACGATGGCAGGAAGGACCATTCTATGAGGAGAAACTTTTGCAGGGATCTCTTGGATTGTGCATGGGAGTTTGAGTTCTATAGTCGGGAAGGGTTAGTACAGGGGGCACTAGTTTGCTGTGGATTTTGGGCATGGGGGCCAGGATATCCATATGGTATCCTGGAGCTAGGTAGTTGTCCTAGTTGACAGGGTGGAAACTCGGTTTCGGGCAGAGTTGGTCTGTGGCTTCAAGTTGAGCAAGGCAACAACAGGAAGGTCAATAAGGAAAGTGGAAAGTGGATGGTTAGCATCAGACCAAGGTAATTTAAATTAAGTATTTGTTTTATTTCTGTTATGGAATCATTATTCATTATGATAAATTTATATGCATATGTGCTGAATTTATAAGAAATTACTAAGTTACTGAAATCAAGTAGATATTACTGTTACAGTTTATGGAATTAATGGATGTTAAATTTATATGGTCACTACACCGGTTGATAATTTATGTTTGGAAATATATTATGCAAATAATTGCACCAACACACTAAAAGACGATAAAGACAAAAATCGCAACAGAAGTAATAATGCAGAAATTAAAACAACAATAGTAAAAGACTCAATTGAAAAACAACAAGGAAAGAAAACTTAACTTAGAAGGAAGAAATCAAGGTACTGTAAGTGTAGAAAACAAGAACAAAAAAATGAAAGCACCGCTAGGCTACTTGTAATGTACCTCATAATTTACCAACCAAAAAAAATAAAAAAATATTCTTATAGAAGAAGAGGTCTTTGTTGTCATGATTCCGTTAAAAAAAAACCTAACCTTAACTTACTCTCTATTATCTTGTAAAAAATTTCCTAAATTTCTACTTCCACAAGATTTTCTTAATTATAATATCTTGACTAAAACGAGTAGAAGGGTTATAAGGGAAAGGTATCAACACTTTGGTGAGCCCCTTTCTGCCTCATTTCCTTACCTATCTATGTAGGGCTATAGATATGATTGTCGTCTCATAAAACATGATAAAAAACGTTTAGCATAAGGCTCTATGTCTACGCCTGGTCCACTTGTTGATTTTTAACCTTGGAGACTTTAACTAGTTCCTAATCATAAAAGTCATGGGGTTGAGTCTTAAATGCCAGGTAACTGGTCTAACTACCACGTCTCGATTATTTGTTGGTTCTCGGAACTGGTCGTTTAATTAGAGTTCTAAACATCTACACTATTGGGCAATTTGACAAGTAGGATCGAATTATGATCCAAATTAGCACAGAGGGTGTGAATTCACATTTAACTTTCATCGAGTCATTAAGGGGTCAAATATGACATTCTTTAAAGGGAAGGGTTAGTTCGTGGTCCAGGTAGTTAAAGCTGTGTGATTTAATTAATGGCAGTTCTGTGCATTTCAATGAATTGAGCGGGCTCAATACCCAAAGTGTCATATCGACTCTACCCTTGTCACATGGTTAACTGTCCTCCACACTCTCCAAGATGAAAAGGCATCTTTAGGGTTAGGGTGGGTTTCCAGTTTTCCATTGTTCAGTTTTGCGAAGAGGTTTTGTGTAACAAAATTTTGAGGTGAAGTTTTTGTCAAGGTGTCTACTCCATGGTTGTAATAGATGGTGTGGTCTCCATCGCTAGTAAGTTCTTTCCTTATGTATGATACTATGGTTGATAAGGTAATGGTGATGTAATTTACGAATCTTGTCTTTGTTTGGTGTAATCTCTGAAATGCTTTGATGCCATCCTTAATCCTGTAGGAGCGATTTTTCTTTTTAGTTTGTCGTTGTTCCTCCTCTAGTTATAGAGAGGGTTCACTAGCCTCATTTATATATGTTTCAGGATCTAGAGTTTATATGGTGGATTCCTGTTATGAACTAGAGTCCATAACTGAATTAATCGAGGGTCTGAGGGAGGGTTCGATTTGGAGGGATAACCCTACTGTTCTTTTTGTTTTACTTGCATGGTACCTGTGTAAACCTACCTCCATAGCGTCCAAGAGACTTAACTATAGCTTCACCTTCGTTACTCTTTCTTTTCTATAATAAATCTTTTCCAAAAGTATACTTTGTAAAAAATATGGTCAGAAGACCTTTGTATTACTGTTAGCTTATACAGTTCTGTGTAGTTTGGTCCTGGCTAACTAGACTCAATTAGTTAGATGTATTCCCAGTTACGAATAAAGGAGTTATAGTCTGTTTAGGCCAAGGTAAAAATTGCAGTTTATGTTTCACATGGATTTTAGTATAATTGATTACTGTATTCCATTATTTGTTAGTTGTTGTGTGTAGCTCTTTCTTATGCTTCCTTTTAAGTCATTTGGAGGATTGAAACATAACACTAATGATGGGCCCTGTTTGATATGAGGGTACCCATCAGTGAGTTATGGAACTATCCACCCTCGGCCCTAGGCGTCTATCCCGACAGAAAGCGACAAGAAGAAAGAAATCCCAGGAGCCGTGAATCAGAAGTTAAGTAACATCTTGGTATGATGTATTGATATTTGTATGCTTATTAAAACTATTCCTCGTATATCATATGCTAACCTTCGACTGTGATAATTTCTCTAGGTTTTGTTTACGCAAGGATTCCAGATGTTTATTTGTGAGCCTGATACAAAAGGTAATCAAATTCCCGTTTTTAACCCCTCCCCAATTCGAAAAAACACAATCACAAAAGAAAGTAGTCACTTAGTATCTTTTTTCTCAGTTTCTTATCGGACTTGAAAGGGGGAAGAATTCCCAAATGTAACATAAATTTTGGGTCCAGTTATTATAGCATGACTCTTGTATCGATTTATCTATAGGATTGATCTCTATTTTTTGAATGAATGAAAAGACTATTGAGTTAATCGTTCGGATCTCTCCTTACTCCAAAACTTGTTTACTGTGATTATATCTTAGATCGAATGTTCTATTTAGGTTCTGAATGTTTGAAATTCGAAAGGTATTAGATCTAAAATACCACATATATATCATTTACTTTCATTTGACATTATTTATATATAATTTTGGTATGCTTCATTCTGGGTTTGTAATAATTAGATTGGCTCTAATAATTATCTGAGTAAGGTTACGACTTTGTGTTGTATTTCCAGAATGTTGATCTAGAAATATATAAGTAGATTTATGTACATCCATGCCCATGCATCTATCATTATGTCACAGGGGTTTCTAATAAATGGGTAGGAAATTTTGTAATTGCAAACTATATGTATAGAATTGTAAGAAATTAATTTCCCTTTTTATGCATCTCCTTACCCTTACTCTTACAGAGTATCCTACTTCTGTAATATCCTACAATTGAACAGCGTGACTTATTCAAATCTTATCTGGTACTGTACTGAGTTTTTAAGGAGAAGTTCTAGACTCTCCGGTTCAATATTTTTTTTATATCTAAGGGATTGATTGCCAATTTGGTATCATCTATTTAACTATACAATGTGACATCAGATTTTTGTATAAGTATGTCATGTTACAATTACATCATTTTTGTTTAAATAATGATACCACACAAATTATCGACTGTAATTAAATAAATATATAATTATATAAGTAATATCTTTGGTTATGAAGCATCCATACCGTCCTGTGTCCCTTCCCTTTCGGTACTATCCAAGAAGGGAAGGCTCAGCTATAAAATATGAACTCTCAGAGATCCACTTTTATAGAGAAATACATAAACTTATTGGATATATAGATTTGTTCAGTTTCCAAATTATACATCGATAGTTACCTAGAATTCCAATTACAGAAGTGGAAATTCCAGAACTAGGCTATTTGTTATAAAATTCACATAATGACTAAATTTCATCCATGGAAAATTATTTCACTTTAGCAACAACTGCTACATTATAATAGATGTATATATAATCATTCAAAAATAGAGAAAGAGAAGAATACATATATGAACCAGTTGCAGGAAAACAAAGGGATCAACCACATTCCTCCCAACAGTAGAATAGGGTAGCCAAATCACTTGCCCAATTCACCCCCTAGCCTGACCATGAGTCCATGAGGGATAACTCGGAAAACTCCTCCTCATAAATTTCTTTTCGTCTCAGCAGAATTCTCTTGCCTCACACTCCAACAAAAGTGTTCATAACAACAAGAGAAAAGAAGTAGTCTCTCTTCCTAGCATACTTGGAAGTGTCATGCCTCCTCACATATGCTATTTAATCCAAAATCCTTTTTGCCTAGGTATTTTTTTCCTCCCTTGGGAAATTTCACAGCTTTCTAAATCCCTGATTTTTAGGGGTTTTGAATGGCCAAATATCTGATTTGCCACTTGTAACAATCATCCCATAGGTATTTCCAACATGTTCCCCACTCATGGAGTCATGGTCAGCTGATTTTAACATGGTTGTTCCATTTGTCCTCCTGCAATCAATATAAAATATTCTATTTTCATACAAGTGTCATGGTCAAATAGTTAGTTGGGTCAAATCGGATCTTTTCCCAACAATCATAATAATTAATTACAATTATCAAATTCAAAATTCGGAATTGCCATAAATGGCAAAAAAAATCCAAATTCGAATTTACTAAAAACAAAATAATTTTCCAGCAATTTTTAAATTTCAAAAATACTTTATTTTTGGGGATGTCACATCCTTTCCCCCTTCAATAAAACACTGTCTTTAGTGTTCATTCCTTTCTTGGAACAGGATTGGATGATATTTCCACAAATCTCCCTCTAACTCCCAAGTGGCCTCCTCAAGACTAAAGTGCTTCCATTGCACCTTTACCTGAGTGACAATTATGTTACGAAGTGTTATTTCTCTCTAGTCCAGAATACACAGGGGTTCCACTTGGAACGCACCTTCGGGTTCCACCTGCACCAAGTTCCAATCAATCATATGAGTAGGGTCATGAACATACTTTTTCAACAATGAAACATGAAATACATTATGAATTCTTAGATTAGATGGAATTGCAAGTTGGTATGCTATGGGTCCAATTTGAGCTAGTATATCGAAGGGCCCAAAAAACCTGGGTGCCATCTTGGCATAGTTTCCTAACTTCAATGAGGCTTTTAGAGCTTTGACCTTCAAATAAACATTGTCTCCCACTTGAAATTCCAAGTGTCTTCTTTTCTGATCTGCATAGCTCTTCTATCTATCTTGTGCTTCTTTTAAGTTCTGTTGTACCTTCCTTACCATGTTCTCCATTTCTTGGAGCATATCTAGTCCAACCATGAGTCAGTCAATTGGTTTATCCCAGCTAATTGGATTCGTACACTTTCTGTCATACAGTACCTCGAAAGGGCTTAACTTAGTCGAAGTTTGGTACCCATTGTTATATGAAAATTCTACCAAGTGTAGATAGTCTTCCCACTTGTTTGGTTTTGTTCTTACATACATGCAAAGCATATCCTCTATGATTTGGTTTGTCCTTTCAGTATTTCCATCCATTTGTGGGTGATAAGTTGTACTTAAATTCAAATTAGTATTCAGCCCTACAAACAATTCCTTCCAAAAAGAGGATGTGAATTTTACATCTCTATCTGAAATCACCATTTTAAGAATACCATGCAGTCTGAAAATTTCTTTCATAAATATTTCAACAATGTTTATAGCTTTAAAAGTAGACTTTACAAGAATAAAATGTGCATAGTTACTAAGTTTATTGATTACAACCATAATAGAATTATTTTGTCTCTGAGTTTTTGGCTAACCTATTATAAAGTCTAGTGATATGGTCTCCCATTTCCATTCTGGTATTGGTAATGGTTGTAATAGGCTGGTTGGATGCTGGTGTTCGACCTTAACCTATTGACAATATTGGCACATAGCCAAGTATTCTATTGTTTCTCCCTTCATATTAGGCCAGTAAAATATTTTCTAAGTGTTGTTATCATTTTTGAGTATCCTGGATGGCTAGAATATGGTTTCTTATGCACTTCGTCCAAGACTATTAACTTTAACTCTGTTGAGTCTAGTATGTAAAGTCTGTTTTTAAATCATAATAGTACCTTCTTGTCGATACTTAGATTAGGTTTATCTGAGTTTGCGGTATTGTTTTGTACTTCTACCATTATCTTAGTGTAGTTTTCATCATTAATACATGTCGTCCTTATTCTTTGTTCCAGGTCACTTTCTTCCCTGCTGATATTTATTTCAAATAACCCATGGACTCTTCTTCTTAAAGCAATTGCTACCTTATTTTCCTTACCCTTGATGTGTCTGATCTCGAAGTCGAATTATTTCAAGAAGGCTAGCCATCTTGCTTGCCTTACATTAAGATATGGTTGGATAAACAGATATTTCACGCCGTTATTATCCATCAATAGCAGAAATTTTCTTCCCATTAAGTAATGTCACCAAATTTTTAAGGCATGTATTACCGCCACCAATTCTAAGTCATGAGTGACATAATTTTTCTCATGTTCTTTTAATTTCCGAGACTCATAAAAAATCACATGTCATTCTTGAGTTAGGACACCACCTAGTTCTTCTTTACTCGCATCGACACAGATGGTAAGGTCTTTATCAGGGTCTGCTACCTTCAAGATGGTTGCAGTTGTCAATAATTCCTTCAACTTGTTAAAATTGTCTAGGCACTTCTATGACTAGATAAACTTGGACCCTTTCTTTTGTAATTTTGTGATAGGGTAGGTTGTTTTGGAAAATCCTTCTATAAATCTGCGGTAATATCTGGTGATTCCCATGAATGACCAGATATCCGCTACATCCTTAGGTACCAACCATTCTAAAATGGATTTGATTTTGTCAGGGTCTACGACAATGCCTTTTGCTGAAATTACATGTCCTAGATATTTTATTTCCTTTTTATAAAAGCCACACTTATCAAATGTGGCATACAGTTTGTGTTTCCTGAATGTTTGCAGAACTATTCTTAAGTGTTCTTCATGTTCTTCCTCTGTTTTTCAATAGACCAGAGTATCATCGATAAATACTACTACAAACTTGTATAAGTACTGGCTGAAAATATTGTTCATCAGGCACATAAATGTGTCTGGTGCATTAGTGAGTCTGAAAGGTATGAATACAAATTTGTAGTGTCCATATCTTGTTCGAAAATATGTTTTGTTTATATCTTCATCCCTTATCCTAACTTGATGATAACCGGATCGTAAATACAATTTTGAAAAGATCTTGGCCCCACCTACTTGATCAAATAGGTCGTTTATCCTAGGTAAGGGGTACTTTTTTTTAATAGTCATTTTATTCAATTATCTATAATCGATACAAAGTCTTAGAGTGTTGTCTTTCTTTTTCAGAAAGAGGACTGGTGCCCCTCATGGTGAAACACTCAGTCTAATATACTCTTTGTCTAAAAATTTCTGTAATTGTATTTTTCATTCTGTCAATTCTGGTAAACTCATTCGGTGAGGTGCTTTTGAGAAAGGGACTAAACCAGGTAGTAGGTCTATGGAGAAGTCTATTTCCCTTCTAGGAGGTAATTCTGGTATCTCATCCACAAAAATGTCTCTAAATTCACGTAGGACAACAAAGTCTTCTAACTTTGGCTCATATCCTTTTTCTAACATGTTCATTACTTGGATGGCATAAACTTGACATCCCTTTCTCATACATTTCTTGAATTTCATTGTTGAAACTTGTCTAACTAATATCGGTTTTGGTATACCTTGGGTTGTTCTAGTAGTGCTAAAATCATCTTTATAGTTAAGTATCTTTATGTAACAATCTAGTACTGCTTTGTGTTGTTCCAACCAATCCATCCCAATAATAATATCGTAAGATCCTAGTGGTAGGATGTTCAAGTTTGTTATATTTTGACCATCTAAGATGAAATCAAAATGAGGAATAAAGTTAACTACTTTCCTTTTAGTTCCTGTTGCTAGTTGTACTAGCCATGATTTTGCGTGCTTCAGCTTCTTAAGTTTATTTGACTCTACCACATCAGGGGTAATATAACTTAAAGTAGCTCCAGGGTCAATTAAAACAAAAATTTGAGTGTTATTGATTTTACCTTCGATCTCTACCATAGAGGACTGGTGGTCAGCTTGTCGACCATCTATGGTTGCGTTTATTCGATGCAGGCTTCTGCCGAAGTCACCAACCATCAAGGCTTCCTTCAAATTATGAAAAACAATTATGTTTGTTGAAATTAAACGTGGACAGTTTCTCCTTAGATGAGGTTCTCCACATTCCCAACACTTTAATGGTTCGCGGGGGCTATCCCCAAACTTATTCATTCCCAGATTTAATGGTTTTCTACTGCCTTGCGTATTCAGATGGTTGGAGTGAAAATATTTCCTTGGAAAGCTTTTTGCTATATTCTGATAAGGAGTTGGTTGGTATCCCTTCTTCCGTTGGTTCATTCGATCTTGTTTCTTATCTTTCCAGGCTTTGGGAAACTCTATCCACTGTTTGTACTGGTCGTAGCACATTTGTGCTTTCCTGAATACTTCATTCAATGATTTGGGGTTGTCAAACTATATTTTGTCTCTATAGTACTGTGGTAAACATCTTAAGAATTGCTAGATTTTTACCTTATACTCCCGGATATACAACACGAACCTTAGTAGTTCCAAAAATTTCTTTATAAGGTCATCCATCATCATCTATCCAAGTCGTAACTAATAAAATTCTTTCATTTTCCTTTCATAGTATCTTTCTGAAAGATATTGTTTCTTGAAATACTTCTTAAAGTCAGACCATTCCAATTGTTTCTCTTTTAGGCCCTTGGCCAATTTCATGTCTTGCCACCAAATATTAGCCTTCCCCTTCAGATTGTAGATGGCCATTATGACATTTATATTGCTGGAATAGTTGTAGACCTGGAAGTATTTATTGATGTCCAACAACCAGGCCTCATCTTCTTCTCCTGTCCTGGATTCTCCATCAAAGGTAGTTGGTTTAATGTTTTTAAATTCTCCTTCAAGGTGGTCTACTTGTTTTCTTTTTCTGTCAGCTTTATTTTTTTCCTCAGTTGAAGGTGTACCTTCAAATGATCTGTCTCCTTTTTTTGTTTCAGGTCCATAATTTTTGGAGGCACTTTTGCTGACCTCTTTGTCCTGATTATCGTCCTTTGGGATTTTCTTGGTCACTATACTGTGTAGAAAGACTTCATTTATCTCTTTTTGTTCCTGTTGTGCTTTCTTTAGTTTCTTGTTGTCATCTTTGAAAACCTGCAACTCAACAATGAAATTCCTCATTGTTTCCAGCACTTCCATGGGTGAGCTTTCGTCACTGTTCTGTCTCTGATTTTTAGGAAGTCTTTGTTTAGGATTTCCATCGATTCTAATTTCCCTGTCATCTTGTGCTACCATGATAAACACAAAACATAAAGGTTTTTTGTTTCTAACAATGAAGGTTTATTAGTTTTGCATAAGTAAAAAACAAAAAAATATATATGCCAAAAATTTAATGTGGCCCTGTTCAAGGCCCGCTATTGTAAACTTTTCTCTGATACCATATGTAATGTACCTCATAATTTACCAACCAAAAAAAAAAAATATGTTTATAGAAGAAGAGGTCTTTGCTGTCATAATTTCGTTAAAAAGGAACCTAACCTTACCTTACTCTCTATTATCTTGTTAAACATTTCCTAAATTTCTACTTCCACAAGATTGCCTTAATTATAATATCTTGACTAAAACGAGTAGAAGGGTTATAAGGGAAAGGTCCCAAGGCTTTGGTGAGCCCCTTTTTGCCTCTATTCCTTACCTATCTAATTAGGGCTATAGATATAAGTGTCATCACATAAAACATGTTAAAACACATTTAGCATAAGTCTCTATATCTACGCTCGGTCCACTTGTTGATTTTTAACCTTGGATACTTTCACTAGTTCCTAATCATAAAGTTCATGGGGTCGAGTCTTAAATTGCAGGTAACTGGTATAACTACCACATCCCGATTATCTGTTGGTTCTTGGAAATGTTGGTTTAATTAGAGTTCTAAGCCTCTACACTATTGGGTAATTTGACAAGTAGGATCGAATTATAATCTAAATTATCACAGAGGGCATGAATGCGCATTTAACTTATGTCAACTCATTAAGGGGTCAAATATGACATTCTTTAAAGGGAAGGGTTAGTTTGTGGTCAAGGTCATTAAAGCTATGCAATTTCATTAATGGAAGTTATGTGCATTTCAATGAATTGAACAGGCTCAATACCCAAAGTGTAATATCGACTCTACCCTCGTCACATCGTTAACCATCCTTTGCACTCTCCACATTTACTTCAATATGACAAGGCATCTTTAGGGTTAGGGTGGGTGTCCAGTTTTCCATTGTTTAGTTCTGCGAAGATGTTTTGTGTAACAAAATGTTAAGGCAAAGTTTTTGTCAAGGTGTCTACTCCATGGTTGTAATAGACGGTGTGTTTCACATCCCTAGTAAGTTATTTCCTTATGCATGATACTATGGTTGATAAGGAAATGGTGATGTAATTTACAGATTTTTTCTTTGTTTAGTGTAATCTCTGAAATTCTTTGATGCCATAATGAATCCTGCAAGAGAACTTTTTCTTTTTAGTTTGCTGCTATTCCTCATCTAGTTATAGAGGAGGGAGCACTAGCCTCATTTATCTATGATTCAGGATCTAGAGTTTCTCTGTTGGCCTCCTGTCATGAACTAGAATCCATAACCGAATTAATCGAGGGTCTGAGGGAGGGTTTGGTTTGGAGGGATAACCCTACTGTGTTCTTTGTTTTACTTGCATGGTACCTATGTGACCCTACCTCCATAGCGTCCAAGAGACTTAACTGGACCTTCGCCTGTGTTACTCTTCCTTTTCTATACTAAAGATTTTCCAAAAGTATACTTTGTAAAAAATATGGTCGGAACACCTTTGTATTATTATTATCTTATACAGTTCTGTGTATTTTGGTTCTATTCAACTAGACTTTGTTTAGGCCAATGTAAAAAGTGCAGTTTATATTTCACAGGGATTTTAGCATAATTGATTACTTTATTCCATTATTCCTTAGTTGTTGCATGTAGCTCTTTCTTATGCTATTTTTAAATTCGTTTCGAGGACTGAAACATAACACTAATGATGGGCCCTATTTGATACGAGGGTACCCATCAGTGAGTTATGGCACTATCCACCCTCGTCCCTAGGCATCTGTGCTGACAGAAAGAAATAAGAAGAAAGAAATCTTAGGAGCTGCGAATCAGAAGCTAAGTAATGTCTTGGTATGATGTATTGATATTCGTATGCTTCTTAAAATTCTTCCTCATATATGATATGCTAATCTTCGACTGTGATAATTTCTCCAGGTTTCGTTTACACAAGGATTTCAGATGTTCATCCATGAGCCTGATACAAAAGGTAATCGAGTTCTCGTTTGTAACCCCTCCCGAGTTCGAAGAGACACAATCGCAAAATAAAGTAGTCACTTAGCATATTTTTTCTCAGTTTCTTATTGGACTTGAAATGGGGAAGAATTCCCAAATGTAACATAAAGTTTGGGTCCAGTTATTATAGCATGACTCTTGCATCAATTTATCTACAAGATTTCTCTCTATTCTTTGAATGAATGAAAAGACTGTTGAGTTAATCGTTCGGATCTCTCCTTACTCTAAAAATTGTTTACTGCGATTATATCTTAGATTGAATGTTCTATTTAGGTTCTGAATGTTTTAAATTCGAAAGGTATTAGATCTAAAATACAACATATACATCATTTACTTTCATTCGACATTCTTTATGTATAATTTCGGTATGCTTCGTTCTGGTTTTGTAATAATTAGATTGGCTCTAATAATGATCTAAGTAAGGTTACAATTCTGTTTTGTATTTCCAGAACGCTGATCTAGAAATATTTAAGAAGATTTATGTACATCCATGCCCATGCATCTATCATTATATCACAAGGGTTTCTAATAAATGGGTAGGAAATTTTGTAATTGAAAGATATATGTACAGAACTATAAGAAATTAATTTCCCTTTTTATGCATCTCCTTACCCTTAATCTTACGGAGTATCCTACTTCTGTAATATCCTACAATCGAACAACGTGACTTATTCAAATTTTATCTGGTATTGTACCGAGTTTTTAAGGAGAAGTTTTAGACTCTCCGGTTCAATATTTTCTTTATATCTAAGGGATTGATTGCCAATTTGGTATCGTCTATTTACCTATACAACGTGACATCAAATTTTTGTATAAGTACATCCTGTTACAGTTACATCGTTTTTGTTTAAATAACGATACCACACAAATTATCGACTGTAATTAAATAAATATATAATTCTATATGTAATTATATAAGTAATATTTTTAGTTATGGAGAATCCATACCATCCTGTGTCCCTTCCCTTTTAGTACTATCTGAGAAGGGAAGGCTCAGATATAAAATATGAACACTCAGAGATCCACTTTTATAGAGAAATACATAAACTTATTGGATATATAGATTTGTTCAATTTCCAAATTATACATTGGTAGTTACCTAGAATTCCAATTACAGAAGTGTAAATTCCAGAACTAGGCTATTTGTTATAAACTTCACATAACAACTAAATTTCATCCATGGAAAATTATTTCACTTTAGAAACAACATATACGTTATAACATATGTATATATAATCATTCAAAAATAGAGAAGGAGAAGAATACATATCTGAACAAGTTGTGAGAAAACAAAGGGAACAACCATGTTCCTCCCAACCATAGAATAGGGTAGCCAAATCACTTGCCCAATTCACCCCCTAGCCTGACCATGATTCCATGAGGGAAAACTCGGAAAACTCCTCCTCAAAAATGTCTTTCTGTCTGAGCAGACTTCTCTTGCCTCACACTCCAACAGAAGTGTTCATAACAACAAGAGAAAAATAGTAGTCTCTCTTCCAAACATACTTGGCAACATCCTGCCTCCTCACATATTCTATTTAATCCAAAATCCTTTTTGCCTAGGTCTTTTTTCCCTCCCTTGGGAATTTTTGCATCTTTCTAAATCAATGATTTTCAGGGGTTGCCAATGGCCAAATATCTGATTTTCCACTTGTAACAATCAACCCAGAGGTAGTTCCAACATGTTCCCCACTCATGGAGTCATGGTCAACTGATTTTAACATGGTTGTTCCATTTGTCCTCATGCAATCAATATAAAATATTATGTTTTCATAAAAGTGTCATGGTCAAATAGTTAGTTGGGTCAAATCAGATCTCTGCCCAACAATCATAATAATTAATTACAATTATCAAATTCGAAATTCGTAATTTCCATAAATGGCAAAAATTTTCCAAATTCGAATTTACTAAAAACGAAATAATTTTCCCGCAATTTTTAAATTTCAAAAATGCTTTATTTTTGGGGATGTCACACTACTAGTATACAACAAAATCTAGACATCATTAGAACTTTTCATGTTGGTTCCTCGCAATATTTCAAAAGAGGGTCGTTAGCGCTCCAGGGAAAAAATTCCTTCTGCAAATATTTTACGATATAATAGTTAGTGTTGAAGAAAAAAGAAATTTGGAAAGGACCAATCACCTTGAAATATGATGTAGTCATCAGTCCCTTGACATGCACAATTAGATCATCAAGATAGATATGGATAATGACCAACTCATCGAGAGTCATGTGCATAGGTTTTTTAAAAGAAGTACCTGTATCAAGTAAGCTAGAAAGATGGAATTTGTAAGGCATGGTATCACAATTAGTAATAAAAGTGGTTTTGTGAACATTTCCCCCTTTTACTTTGATTCTCTTTTAACCAAAAAAATTGTCAAGTAAGGGTCTTAACTGTGACTCTACAACCTGTTGCAAAAACATTTCCATATTGAGAGAGGGAAATGGATTTCTCATAATCGCTTGCCTGAAATTTCGAAGATTAATACAAGTTCTGATATTATCATTGGTCCTCAAGGCCGATTCCCAAATTGAGACCCGTTCAGGGTGGGCTGGAAAAAACACCATAGCCCTTAATAAATCTCTCAATTCCCTTTGAAAGGGTGCTTCCAATGCAAAGTTAACAAATTCTTGTTTTTACCTAGCTAGTTTTATATCATGTTGAATAAGACCAGGATCAAAACCACGAAGATCCTCATAAGACCAAGCAAAAACCTTTTGATATTCATCGAGTAGCCCGGTGGACCCCATCTCTTTTCTATCAGAACATTGGACATTTATTTTAACATTCGTTGAAGGTTCAAATGTCCTAATGTTCAGGAGGATGATTTCAATCACCTTCTTCTGTAACTCCTCTTCTTTTTGTTTTTCTTTATTTCCTACAACACTCAAATAAAATGAACTCTCAAAAGGATTCAAGCCCTCAGGAATCTTATTATTTTCTATAGATATAATCTCCTTGGGCTTAAGATGTTCATTTTGAATGACAGCACAAATTCTCTCATCATTATGGATGGCCTTCCAAGATCCTTCCATTTCAGGGATGTATGGACGATGTAGACATTGAAAGGCACAATCGGGCCTATTAGGAAAGTGTTGTTAGTTAGGAGAGGCTATATTACGTATCAAGTTCACAACAAGATCATAATTTCATAAAACATAAAGTTGACCACAACCAATATTAAGGGCGTTCTCAATGCCTAATAATAAAGCTTCAAATTCAGCAGCATTGTTTGTACAAAAAAACTCCAACCTGTATCACAGATTATGAATTTTTCCTGCAGGGGAAACCAAGACAATACTAGGCCCATTACCTTCACTAGAGCATGAACCATCAAAGTGCATATGCTATAAATCATCATCTAAATCATTTTTTTCCAAAGGAATATCATCTTCTTCAGTAAATATGGAATACACTCCTAGGTCTTCTTCGATATAGTTTATGCAAGATTGTGTAACATTCTCTATGTAGAATGAAATTATTCCCTCTCTAAGGAATAGAATATTCTTTCCATTTCAAGGAATGTATAAATGTGTCTCATCAAGAGAGAGGTATCCACATGTTAAGGATTTCCAATATCTCCCCAAGATAATTGATTAGTTTCTTACAAGCATATCAATTACCTGAATGTTGAGGGTTGTCTTTATCTCAGGATGAGCGCATAAAACCAAGGTTACATCCTTAATCTCACCTGTGGTTGTTTGTTGTAGACTATTATGGGAGAGCATGCTTCTAGCATTTTCATTTGTACAATACAAGCCTATCTCTTCCATAATAATATTCGACATGACACTTGAGCCTGAACCACCATCTATGAGGCAACAATGGGCAATATTATCCATGATCTTTAAAGAAATATA
>ML777494.1:2786763-2804879 GCA_009831015.1 Picea engelmannii
AAATTTATGTACACCTACTGTATTTAGAGAAGAATCATCTTCATCTACCTCTTTGGAAATATTGTCTACAAAGGAAGCTTTTCCTTCCATGAATTTTTTCAAATGCATTTGTTGTTCAGGGACGAAAACCATGTCTAGGAGGGTTGCATATTCCTTGATGTTGGCCAATTGATTCTAGATATTGTATTTAGGAGAGGGAAGAGGGGGAGTGATTCTTTGACTCTTAGGACTTTTAGGAACCTGGGGCGTAGCAATGGTTGAGGATGAGCTCGGTGTAGAAGAAGTGTTGGGGGGGGAATCAAATTTTCCCTTGGGTGCATATGCTTTGTTTATAGTATTAATGACCATGACATCTTATGGCTCTAGGAAATCTAGGACAAAGATAGTAGCTTCTGGTATTTTACCAATGATCTTATCTCCGAAACTCTTCTTTACCTCACATGTGGTTTCTTCATGGTGTTCCCTGTAAAGGTTACACCAACTCTGAGGAAGGATAGCCTTAGGCTGAAAATTGTTTTCAACCGGATTTCTAAAAGGTAGTGCAGAAGAGGATGAAGCTCCAGGGGTGAGAGGGGAGACTATACGTTTTCTCTTGAATGTTATCATACGATTTTTCATATCTTGTACTAGCTGGAAGAGTGAAGACATGTTTGTTTATCTAACCGATTCCCCCTAGGGAAGACCAGTTCTTTCAAGATGTTCTTCATACTCTGAACAGATGTAGAGCGGAAATGAGATTATCAATGGATTTTTCCTCAATCCTATCATGGTAGGGAGAAGGCAACACATTGTAGTAAAGCATGAAAGCAACTTGGTTCTGAGGGAGGATAAGTTCGGGGATTTGATTGTACAACTTGTTGAAACACAAGTTGAAAGACCTGATGGTCTAACCATCTTTATAAATGATGTTATTGTATTCCCTTAACTTTTCAGGAGGGCTTTTGGATTTCCCATAAGTAGATCGAAACCAATAGATTAACTCCTCCCAAGTAGACAAAATCTTAGGAGGAAGGTAAAATAAATTGGTCGCAGCCTTTCCTTCCAAGGAATTGATGAACAAGTGCATGCAACTATCATTGTTGTTAGCCCCTATGTTATGAAAAGCATTCAAAAATTCTACCAGGTGTTCGTTTGTGCTGACAATGTTGTTTCCTGAAAACTTAGGAATGTTCTCTTAAACTTTGGAAGTGAGCGAGTAGAAGATGTTAAGTTAAGAGAAGAGGACACATGCCATGGTGTGGTTGTGGCATCTTCTTTGAAATGAAAAAGTCCATACTTTTTGATGACTTTGGTGGGACTTGTGGTAGATTGGACCTGGATATGGTGGATGTACAAGCTACCAATCACTGATGACAATGAATATTGAGAATATGAAGCACCTCTAGTGCCACCAGAGCCTCCAATAGATTCCATATTGTGGATGATAGGTGAGGGAAAGAAAGACGAACTAGATGAATCAGATAAAGTTCTCCTTAGAGAACTTTGTTGGGAAGATAACAAAAGGTTTCTTCTTCCTATTTTATAAATAAGATTGATTTTAGGTGAGAAGCCTCTTCTTCTTCTAGAAGCACGAGAATCTATGGACATGAAAGAAGGCCAAAAATAAAGAAACAAAAAGTTATTGTTGATTTCTAGGTTGCCTACATCTAGATTCCAATTGTTCTTGAACACTAATATCTCATTCAATTACTTCCCAAGAACGGTTAAGCTCAACATGGGTCATGTCAGTGTCTATAATAGTATGAAACAAGTTCAAAGCAATGCTAGTCTGGTCTTGAAGTCCGGGCTCAAGATTAGGTCACCTTGCAACATGAACAATCATTAATAGTAAGACGGTCAAAGAATATTTTTCATAAAAGAAATATGAAAAATTGAATATAAATATTAACTGGAGAGATATCAAGGATCTCCCCAGTACGGTCGGCAAATAAATGTTGAGGAAAATATATGAAATGATCTTAGTCAATTATTTTCAGACTTTACTTGGCTAAAGAAAAGTATACGAGAATATCACCCTATGTTTATAGCCAACAAAAATAACATCTTAACTCACAAGTATTAATTCCGAGTTCTTAGGCTAGTCTTTTATCAACAAAAAGCTTGTTGAAAATTCACTTTTTATGTAATTTTATGAATATAACAGTTGTTAAAATAAATGTAAGAACAGAAGTAAAGATACCAAGATGATAATCAACATAGATGAGACATAAAGGAATCCTTTATTTCATTCCAATCACCAAAGAGTCATTTTCTTTACAAAATCTCATACAAAAATATTGGACCAAAGTCAAACTTAAACATCACCGATGGAACATACAAAAGGACCTCTCACAAAAAACCAAAACTAAACTCTAAAATATGGATTAACTTGCCAGAGATTGTTGCCCACTCGACTCTACACAATAGCCTTTATCAGTCATGAAAACTAATTCACAAACAGACAAGTCTACACAAACTATCAAAGATAGATCAACACCTCTAAAAAACAAGTGTCTGAATTATTTGATTCAGCCCTGAATATTGTTGTCTACAATAAGACCCTTCTATCATAAAACATAATTAGGCTTGTGATGAATATATGAATGAATTAAACTGAACTATATCAACATAAACTCAAAGAGCAAACCTTAGTATGTGTCTGCTTCTATCCGCCTCTGGTTCCTCCCTTTCCTTTTGATTTTAACAAATTAGAATTGGTTGAAGAAGTTGAACCAATTCATTAGTTAAGTTAATTGAAAGACTCAACTAACTTTATTTAGGGGGAAGAGTAATAATTATAATAAGGGTCATAAATAAATAATAACTAGTAGGTGGAACCCGTTGTGACTCCTTTTAGTTCATAAAAATCATAACAATCATAACATAACCATTGGTTGAGAAAAACACACCTCCTTGTGTCTCCCATCAACATATTCACTTTTGGTAATTTAAACTCATGAAATTTGAAATTATTTCAAAAATAATACTGATATATCCAAAATAAACATGTTGTCCAAAGATCCCTGAAGTCAACTGTCATAAAAAAAGAGATATAATAAAAACTCAAAATCCATATTTCGCAGTCTGTGATGAAACTCTTCCTTGATTGTTGTTGTCACCTCTTGATTTTCCTGAATTTGCCTTTGGCTGTGCAGATCCTTTAGGCCTAATCTCATTGATCACGTGGGAACAGTCGTCCCTCAAACGCCTCCGAGAAGACACAGATTTTTCAGAGGCATTGAACGGTGAGGAGGGGGCAGTAGTGGCTTTTCCTTTATCAAGGGCATGGTGGGTCTCCATTTTCAATATCTTGCTAGCATGCGAAGATTTCACTAGCGAGTGGTTAGGGGCAGCTTGGGAAGTGGGGTTAACCGGCGGAGGAGCAGGCAAAGACAAGTTGGTCCAACCACGATGTTGGGAGACTGTCAGGTGGACAATCTCGTACCATCCATCATTTTCACGGACCTTGAGTTCTAATGAGACATGCAAAGGTATAGGGATACTTGGTTCTTTTAGGGCTTGGAAAGGAGGCCTTTCAGGCCTAGGTTGGACTATTCCCTGTCCAATCCAATTAAAGAATTCGGCATGAAAAAATTGGCCGAGCTCTTGTAAATAAGCGTCAAAATTTATGGAGAACCTGGGCCTCCTTGGGCCATGGTTCCAATTACCTCTACCTCTGTTTCCTTGTCCATGGCTACCTCAACTGAAAAAACTCATCCAGCATGCATGATCGATTAGCAAATATTCTTTTAAATAACATAAATGACAACTCTGAAAAACATGAAATAGATTTGGCTCAACAATGTATCAGACTCATGCAATCCAATCCATACAAAGTGTTTCACTGTTAATCAATGAGTAGGGGGTGAAAAAGGGTTCTAAGATATGTGAGGGGGTTGTATTGAGAGAAAATATGATATAATGAGGGGGAAAAGACATGGTCAGTTCTCACTGGAAACAACAATCAACTGAAGAGTAAACCAATAAAACATCACTGCAATCCGCAGAAGACACTGCCACTTCCAACTTCCTTAACACCGAAATTCTCTTGATTGTAATCAATCTCATAATTGGGAGTGAAAAAATGAAATGGGAAGGTGATGGATTTGTAATTAGTGGAAAATTAAATCATGGAAGGGAAGAAAGATGATTATTGTTCATGAAATTAATTAAGTGATCCATAAAACATGCTACAAAAAGAGATTCATCAACCATTAACATTTCCTGTGCAATTTAACTAGTTCATTATTCATAATCAAATATCCAACACAGTGCTACCACAAGACAATATGTATTCAACACAATTTGTAAGAGGTTATGTTCCCTTCATTTACATACTTTTCATTTTATAACAATTTACGAACAATAACCATTTCCAATTTGTAAACCATCAAAATCAACTACTGCCCATACATTCCTTCAATCCACAATAATACTCAAAAGTCATGTTTTCAAATTAACATGAATTCACTATCACTACAATCAGACCTATCATTGTAAATGAAATGACATTCCTTAAATATATATAGGCAGTCACCCAATAATCAAGATCAAATTGCCAAAACTTGAATTGACAATTAAACAGACAACAACCACCATTCCAACACAAGATATGCATCGAATAATTCAATCATTAAAAGTGTAACTCCATCACTATGCAAGACCAAATCTAATGTGACTTTAAGTGGTTGGGCCATCCATCCAACACGAAGAGGTATAAACAACAAGCCTGTCTCAACAAATGATCGGGATGTAATAAAGCATGCTCAAAAACTCTGTGAGTATCCCGTGATGCAACAATTCCACTTTAAAAAAAAAAAAAAACACAGTCACGGTAATAAATCAACATATCGTGGTGAGCCATCGATTTGATATAATATTACTTCAATTTAGTCACACCGTGATTGACTATGTTGCCCAAGCTCAGGCTTATACAATCAAACAAGCATAAGGATGCATTGGATATACTCTCTATAGTCATCCAGTTCAACCGTCTTTCGGCCCCAAAAAAAACCATAGTTACCATGCCCATTATTTCATTTTGCAAAAACACCATACACACAACACGACATGCATGAGAAACATCAATAATTTGTAACCAATGATAGCTAATCATCCAAATAATCATTAGTGTAAATACCAGTGACTGTGTATCAAACAAACAATTCACCACTATTGTAAAAAATCAATCAACCTAACAAGTTGTGGCAACTACGCATGCCCATGCATCAAATCGAAACATGACAGAGGCCTTCTCCATTAAAAATACTGATTTATTAACATAAGAGGCGTGATTGTGTACTTTGAAAGTGAAATTGGAAATGAGGGGTTTATCATTATTATCAAAAAAGAAGTAACTAAATGCCAAACCAACACGATTTCCATACGACCAACTGGGTGAGTTGTATTCAAAGTAATCGACCATACATTCAATCAACAATAACCTGTAGCAACTTCACAAGGACAACAATCTCCTCTATAAAACTCCAGACTTGAGGGTTAAGGGTCTACTCTGTAGCCAACATCAGGGGCACAAATCTAGCTCCTCATAATCGTGGAACCTTCGAGGCTAAGGGTATGCACACAAAGAGAGCCATCATTCATTCATGTATAGGTAACAATCCATGGTAGGGGGCCATAACAAAAGGTGAGGCTCACATTCAGCCTGACAATTTTATTTAATGCACACAGGGTATAGCCCTCGTGTTGTTCATTTAAACTACCACATTACTGAGGTGAAGACATGGCCGAGGTAAGAATAGAAAACTCACTTCGTGACCCTTAATGGTGGAAACAACCAATGCCCAAGTGAACGAAACACAGTGCTGCAGGAGACCTTCAACTACTAACCCCATAAAAGAAAAAGATTGGGTTTAGTGACAAATTCATGCAGATAGTCATCCACTCAAGACAAAAAAAAACCCTCCAACCAAACCAACAAGGATAATAGAGAGCTACCACCCAGGATGACCAATAACTTCCACGAGTTCAATATTATTATAGGAATAACCATCCACTCTTCACTCAAGAAGAAAAGTTCACAGAGATGCAACACTTAGGAAAACACAAACCCATACACTTGATCTACTAATAATTTCATAACCATAGAAGAATAATGAATGGTCAAAAAAGACATACTTGTAATCTAATTCTTAAAACGAGAGTTGGTCGAGCGGTTCCTCCCTGCTAAAAATTTGGAGCATAACCACAGTAGCAAAATCGAACAATAGCTCGACTAGTTTGGCGGTTAACATGAGGGTTAAAGGTGACGTGCATTAAATGCACGTGGCCTCCACCCAAAATGCATTAATTCATGAATACATGCCAATGTGTTCTTCATTAACGTCATCAATCAACCCATGTATCAAGACCATCACCACATTAAAACCGAATAGACCATACAACCTTTCTAACTTATGCCATAACATAATTTCAGTTTCATATAACAATTCACATAACCATTAGCACTATTACCTTGCCAAATGCACCACCGACATTTCATACCATATGCGTATTAACCATATAACTCAATCACAATTGCATAATCGTTTACTTTGCTAGTTAGGATTTAACAATAATCGTTATGTATTTAATCCATGTAATATAGTGTATAGGATAGCTTAAATTTCATCCCCTTTGCAATTGCTTCTCATTTCCTTTCAATTGTTTGCATGTAGTATAGTAAAAACGCAAAATTAGATTTTGTTTCTTTGCACTTGTTATAATATCTTTGCTTTTCTCAAAACTTCCCTTCATGTAATTTTACTAACATGTTTATTTTGTAGGTGCGATAAGAAAAAATAGCAATGACATTAATGAATAGCATAGGCTATAGTAACGTAAAGAATCAACACTTCATAATCTCAACTCATAACCAATAACAACAAGATCTCATCAATGATGTAAGTCGTGTCACAGATCATCACAACATAAAAAATGAACAAATCTGATCTCCAATAATTCAAGGGGGTCCCACCTACTAGTATTATTTAGTTTTTTATAATAATAGGATTTAGCAATACTTTATGGGAAAAACTTCATTGACAATTTTAATCATCAACAAGCGCCATGATCAACATCAGGTGCCACACAAGTTTTAGGTGGGAGATAAAGTTCGGTTGCACTTGAATAAACAACACCTTATGGGGCCCCATTAGAAGCTTCAGCCACTTCGTTATGGACCTTACACCATCACCAATGCTATGGGTGATAATTCTTTTGAGCTAAACATTCCCCCTTCCTTGGATTGCATACAATATTTAATGTGGACCTACTTCGGCCATATTTTCTACCATTATTGGATACCTAAGAGATAACAATACAATTGACACCCACAAATCTCAACCCTAACTACATGGAACAAGAATCTATTAATCAGAATGTGGACACATAGGTCAAGGGAACTCGCCAAAAGAGGATTCAACTTTATCGAGTTGTCAAAGTAGGGAAGCTCCTCAACCAAGGCAAGTGGCTCACCCGGGATCAAATTCAGTAGAAATTTTCCTCATTTAATGGGGGAACTGAACGTAATGGAGACCATTTATTCCTAAGGAGGTGGATTTATATAGTTCTATATCACTGGACACCCACATTTTCAAACTAGCTCACTTACAGATTTCATCTTGGTAGTTTCAGTTTTCATTTGGCAGTTTTTTTCTAGCTTTTCAGGTCCTACACTTCCAGGGTCATTTTCAGGCCCTAAACAAAGTTTTTTTGGGGCAAACCATAGTCACACTATAGATAGAGTTAGAGTGTGATGTAATAATGTGTATTCCTTGGATAGACCTTTCCAATGAGATACTGTGCGCCTAAAACGAAGATCATATGCCAAAGTTACGACCCTGGGAAGTTGATGTACAAACTTACCCGAATGGGCCTACATGAATTTTGGTGCTTCATCTCTTAGGGTTAGGTTTTTGGATGTTTAGGGTTTTGGTATTCATGTTTTATGTAAAAAATCCTTTGGATCATCATCATACTCATATTCTTGTGAATGAGTGCAACCGTCATATCTCTTCTTAAAGATAAGTCACCACCATTCTAACAATCTTGTTTCAGTCTGCATTTTACAGTTTCAACATATTTATTTATTAATAGAAGCCAAGTTTTATTGTATCTCTGTTATTGTTCATTGAATCTTTGTGTTAATAATATAGATATGTATTCATTTTGTTTTTCTCATAAAATATGGATCAACCAACCATGGTTAACAATCATGTTTTAAGAATTGCTAATCGAGGTAAAACATAATCAAGCATGCTCAAAACATCATTAACTATTGTCAATCATGGTGAAGCATAATCAACAATGTTAAACATAGTCAACACTAGTTAATTGTTGTCAACCATAATCAACCATGGCCTACAAACGTCGACAAAACTTAATGATACAAAACCCTTGATGAATGTCACAATGAAACATAGAAATTCATTTGAAACATGGCCAACAATGGTCAAACATAATGAACCATAGCACAACATGGTGAACCATTGTCAATTGAATAAAACATTGTTGACTATAGTCAATCATACTTAAACATAGTTAAATATTTTCAACTATAGTAAAAAATTGTCAACCATAGCCAACCAAATTTAACCATAGTCAAACATGATAAACCAAAGGCAATCTTATTCAATCATTGTTAATGATCTAATGAATCCTAATAAACCATAATCTCTCATAGTCATAATCAAACATCTCCAACCATCTTTAAGAATAATGAAGGTTACCATAAATAATTTTCAAATATTTAATTGGATTCATAATATTATAATAAATTGCAATATAAATTTTAATGTTAATATCTTTAATAAAAAATTATATTAACTCTTGTTATGAGAATTGAAAATAATAATTTAATATAATTTGTAATATTATAATATAATATTAGAAATAAAAATAATATTTTTTTAATTGATTTTTATTATTAAAGATAATGGTTGATATTAATATATTTATATGTAATATTGAAAATATTTATATTTACTAATCCATTGCTAACAAACAACCATATTAATAATATTAATGTATTTCTATATTTACATAGAGATATATTTGAATATTACATATACTTCCACATCTTTAATACAATCCTCTTTATTGAAAATTCCAATCATTAAAACACTTAGCTATCAATGAAAACCTTCCATACTCGTATCCACGGATTATTACATCGCAAAATCTCATTTCCTAGGTTTATGCTTGTTATGTAGCGGAAGAAAAACATAGCATATAACAAAGCATAAAATAAGCAAGATCAAACACACATTAAACCAAGCACAACAATCCCACAATTTGACACAGTGATTTATGTGGAAACCTAATGAGGGAAAAAACTACGGGCAATGATAATCAATATTCTTCTTATTCAAGGGAGAATTACAATAGCCAACTCAACCATACAACCATCCTCTCCTCTCATACACACAACACCTCAGTATTGCATCTTGCTCTTACACACTCACTACACATTGCACTCACCCCTCTATGGGTATGCTCACATATATAACATTTATCACTCAGTTACACAAACCAATCATGATTATATCACATACTTAAATGAACAGTTCATAAACAGATTGCATGCATGTGCATTAACATAGTTGCATGCATGTGCATGTGACTGCATGAGTAAATTTGTTGGCATCTTTCCAACAATCTCCACCTTGACAACAATTTACCTAATATAACAATAATGTTACATGAACATGCCTTCATGATTCACCCCAATATGGACCATTCTCTCTCTATCAATAACATGTCTAATAAACCGATGCACTTGTCCAAATCTCATGAATCATAACCACAAACCAAATCACTGCAACCATTGTAGGTGATACTTGTGCTTCTGTGTTTGAAGTACCCATTTCCATGCTCCTTACCTGGTTTTTCCATGTGTTTACTGACAACACCCACTACATGTAAAATCATGACTATTTCTCCATCGAAATCATCAAACTGACTACTAGCATAAAATACTCGACACATATAACCCTTTTCTTCTTCATCAATTCAGACATAAACTTGAAGGGAACTTACAATGGAAAGCCAAATCGATTTTACCAGTTTCACATTATTCATACTGAATTTCCTGAGTATCTTCACCACATGCTTCTGTTGTGATAATCAACCTTACCATATTTCACGTCTCTGTGTATTTTCATGCCCAAGATTTATTTTGCTGCTCCCAGATCCTTCATAACAAACGTCATCACCAACTAATTCAACCTGTTGACCTCAACTATGCTTGTTCTTGCAACAAGCATAACATATAATACCAAGATAATGAATATACCATAAATACAATGATTATAATCACTTCCTGTAAAATTTGGCTCACCATGAAGGAATCAAACATCTTGTACTATTTGTGTGGCATGCTTGAGGACATACAATGATTTTTGAGTTTACAAACAAATCTTCTATTGTGATTTTGAATTAATCGTTCTTGTTGTTCCATATACATCCCCTTATCCAAAAAAATCCATGTAAAATAATTTTAACATCTATTTGTACTAACACAACTAGTGTTAAGACAACATGAATATAAAAAAGATTCTAACAACTAGTGAGAAACTTTCATGGAAATCAATACCTTCCAAATATCTTTCTGCTACCAACCATGCTTTGAACCTTTCATATTTTACTATGTTTGATTTTATAAAAGGGGATTCATTAAACACTGCATCTTTGTCCATGATGATTCTGTGGGTAGTAGGATTCCAGAATATGCACCAATTAACATCATTACCATATCAAAGATCTACATGTTTGATCTTGGTCCTACTTAGACTACTGATAAAAAAAATAAGCATCACAACCGAATAATTTCACATTTGAGTAATTACCAAATGACCTATTCATACCTCTTCCTGAATCTTCCTGTCTTTTGCAACCGATGGTGATCGAGTTACCAGATAGCACAACCGCTTATGTCCACAACTATTGCCACAACTTGGCATTACTGAACATGCATATTCAATCCCAACTTCCTTGCAATAGTTTCTAAGTTACATGGATATAAAATTACCTTCATCATATATTCTCAAACACTTGATTGACCTATCAACACATCAGCCTTTCTAGAGACCCACATTTCTAAACTCGACACACTACTCCACCTCGAACTTTGCATTCGAAAAACTTTGACCAAATCTGACCAAGACGACCAAGTAAGCCTTCACCGCTTACCTCCATGCCCATTTACAATGGAGTTCTCCAAGCCTTTTATATGCTTCATTATATTCAATTGATGGACACAATACCATGGGATACCCAAAACACATGGACCCAAAAAACCACCTGCTTTGACATAAAAACAGATTTAACTCATTAACTCTTTCACCAAGCTAAGGCTTACTTAACATACATGACTCCCCACATATTCAATCTACCTAAATCTATGTCTAGATTTTCCATAGGTGACATGATAAACCAAGGGGAGGCATGCCTATACAGATCTTACACACATATGCCCATTTACATGCAATCAATAATTTTTACAACTCCAAAATAAATGCATTTTTTTTTTCATGGTGACTCAACCATCACCACTAGTTTCCTTGTTGTATGAGCAGATATTCTTACCACTAAACTTTTCTACCTCAAACTTACAGCTATGCACTTTGGCCATTAGAAAAAAAAACTCCAAAACCACTACTTATAAAACCAAGTCTTCTATAATATGTGGAGAAACCAATCTTAAAGTTCAAGGTTAACCCAAAAATAAAAATATTAATTTAAAAAAAATTAAGCCGAAATATAATGTATTATATACCTTAGAACCTTTTAAAAACACAAACCTTCACCTCAAATTCACCATAAAAGCGATCTCCATAAAATATGACTTGATCATAATGAAAAACCAAAAAAATGGGTTTCATACCACCGGCACTATGCATATATCTGGTGCTCTATGCTTACTAACTCCATACCTCGTGTGAGTAATGTAACCAACAGTCCACTTTAGAAAAAAAAAAACACTTTAATATCTGCTTTCACTAATATCCCGCCTCTCACCAAACCCGATCAACCATTGGTTATCGCCCCTCTCAAGAGGTTCAGGACCGATTATCGCCTTTATCTACGGATATCGCTTTTATCTGCGATGCTATCCAATCCAGGAGAAATTATCGCCCCCTCTTCAATGGGTTGACCTGCGATAGACCAGAAGATATTTTGCGCGGAACAAATCCGTCCACGAATCCGCTTTCTTCCTTTTTCTTTTCAGACGCCAAATCTCTTTCAATGGCTTTCTTTTATTCACCCAGATTTGTTTGGCTCGGCTCTGATACTCAGAGACCGGATTCCTCATACTTAAAGATTGGATTCTCTTCTCTTTCGTTTTTTGTTTCTTCAATTCTAAGCTCTGATACCACTTGTTAAATTGTGGAAGCAAAATATAGCATATAACAAAGCATAAAATAAGTAAGATCAAACACATGTTAAACCAAGCACAGCAATCTCATAATTTGACACAGTGATTTATGTGGAAATCTAATGAGAGAAAAAATTACAGGCAATGATAATCGTTATTCTTCTTATTCAAGGGAGAATTACAATAGCCAACCAAGACATACAACCATCCTCTCCTCTCTCTCACACACACAACCATACAACCATCCTTCAATATTGTGTCTTACTCTCACACACACAACACCTCAATATTGTGTCTTACTCTCACACACTCACTACACATTGCACTCACTCCTCTATGGGTATGCTCGCATATATAATATCTATCACTCAATTACACAAACTGATCATGAATAGATCACAATTCATAAACATATTGCATGCATACACATTAACATAACTGCATGCATGTGTATGTGACCGCATCAAAAAATTAATTGACATGTTTGCAACCTCACAGGTAATCCCAGTCCTGCTATAATTTCAGTATAGAAAATGATAAATGCAGTAATACATGCTATAATTTCAGTATAGAAAATGATAAATGCAGTAATACAAAAACAGAGATATGCATACAGAATACTTCACTTTTCTTTATTGCAGATACCTATATTTGTACATATAGGTAATACTAAAATTTTAGTGAAAGACTTCAACAGCAATTAACGTTATTAATTTAAATCGTTAACTTATAGAGAATAATTTCTAACGTCTCATATATTTGAGCTGTCTACACTCTCAGACAGAATCCCTACAATGATAACTTATTTCATTTATGTGTTTCCGCGTTAGCATTACAGATATACTCCGGATAACAAAGCAGGGACACAGGCAGAATTCATTTCGTAGCATTGGGCATTGGATTGTTTTCCAGTATAGAATATTATGGAGTATGGAACCAAACATAGAAAATTGGGTGCTTGCTGTTTTGACACAAGTGGAGAAGAAATCTTAACAGTTTAGCCCATAATTCATGCTGTTAACTTTTACGTTAAAGAAAAGTCTTCACTGAAAAGGAAATCTATTTACGGTGAATGGACCCAAAAAAAAATAGCGCCCATGACCTGCAATTCTGCCGTTCCCGATCTATGCACAATATCTTGATCCATTGTTCCAGCTCGATCAGGCCGCTATTATCTCTAACATTTAAAATCGGTAATCAGTTTAGTATATGAACTAGATTAAGGGCTGTATAAATGAGGACTCCTAATTCTAATAAGTAATTTATAGGCAAGACGGGTATAAACCATGTCGGATGTTCCAGGTTGGACTTAGTCCTGAATGTATAAATTTGAGAGTACCTAGAAAAAAAGGCTTATTCTACCCAAACGGTTTCAAACCAATCATTGCTAGTAGCCTAAACCAGGTTGTGCGCTATAAGAGATCAGGGACAGCTCAGCCCAAACCTCATTAACGCTATAAGAGATCAGGGACAGCTCAGCCCAAACCTCCGAGCTTCTTAGTCTACTACAGATATAATGACTTTATAGCAAGTTTTAGCCAGAAGGAAATATTAGGAATGGAAGCGACAGGAATCCTGAAATATACAATGGATACGAATGTGAAAATAAACTATTTACGACGAAATACAAGCGACATCGAAAATACCAAACATTGAATATTAGTGGAGGAGACAGGGTTTGAATATCGAACAGTACTGACGAGAAGGCGGAGTGCCCATTTTTTATGGGTTTAGGAATTATCTCTTCATATGGAAAAAGTGCAAAGTAACTAACGTCGGTAACTACTAGAAAATAATGTGATGCGCACATCCCAATATTGCGTCTTTTGAAAGCACAGAAATCTTTATAAAAGTTTTAACGGGAAAATTTGAAAGATGGGATTTTAACTTGAAAATTAAAGTTAGATCACGTAGTACTATTACATATACAGCACTTTGTTTTGTAATTGGATCGCATCGTCCTCTTCTCTAAGAGGATGAGAAAAAACCACTTCCTTATCGGATCTCGAACAGTTCCGGCGGGTCTGATTTCCTAGCCAAAGAGCAAAATGAGAAAAGGATGATATAAAACCACTTCCTTATCGGATCTCAAACAGTTCCGGCGGATCTAATTTCCCAGCCAAAGAACAAAATGATTTGGGTCGTTGCTGATTTGTTGGCGCGCGACGTCTTAGCCTTCTAGAATTTCCAGCTCTATCGGCTTTGTAATAACTTAGACAACAATCACTGAAATGTCTCCACCAACAGACTTTGCTAACAGCGTTGGCCTGGCCAGAAAAGTTGGCATCTCGTCACCGGCCATGATCACAGTCACTTGTCCCTCCATTTCATTACCAGAGCATGAGATAACCACTACGTCATTCTTCTGTCCATTCCCATTCGATTCTTCAACCGTTCGGACACTTTCGTTTCTAACTGCTTGGACAAGACGAGATTTCTTCCAGTTGGAGAAGGCTAGAATGATCAGAGCAACTGCCACCAACAGTATCATGGCAAGGACTCCACCCAACAAATATGGAACTGGCGATTGCCATCCTGAAACCATGCCACTACTTTCTCTGTTGTTATCCATCAATGTAGCCGCACCCTTCTCACAAATCAGTTGAATCCCCAACTTTTCAATGAATACAACGCTGATAACCTACTGTCTCCTGTATATATAGACAGATACTCATAGAACTGATTTTTGTAATGCCTCCAGACTCAACACGATAATTTAAGAGAAGCATAAAGCGAAAATCCAAATATTCTGCGGGGGCCTATCTGTACAACTTGGAAATAAAGGAAGAACAATAGTGAATATAATATAACTAATCCATAACAGTAAAAGACAATTATCTCAGTCTTATTTTACTGGCTAAACCTATGCGCGAAAAGTGAGAATCAAAGTGTTAATATTCTGCCATTTTGCTTTCTTTATATATTCTCTAAATCTGTTACCAGTTGCCTGCGGTCGGTGTATTCATGATTCTTTATATTTCCGAAACAGGTCACTAATATTGAATGCTTAGGGTGCACACTAACTTTTACATTGGCGAGCCTTAGGGCATGCTAAAGTGTGAGAATGATTGTGTTTCTTCGCGCGACGTGTTCACCTTTGCATGATCGATTACAGAATCCATAAAAAAAGATATGTTCCAATCCAATCGCATTAAGAATCCGCAATCTCACTTTTGAAAAATTAAATGCACTCTGAAACAATAGAGAAATTTAAGAGAATAGCTCACTTTTGAAAAATTATAAAGAATTATTTTTAATAATATATTTAAATATTTTTTTTTAATAAAGAAAACTTGGATGTTCATCCTCTTAATTGTCTGGCATAAATATACGCCTTTTTCTGGGTGTTTAATGGGCCCTATTAACCAAATAATGGAATACTTTTTTTTATTGTGTATATCTCATTTCGCTATTTATTTCTTTGCTGATATTTGTCCATAATCTACAAGTGAAGCTTCATCCTTCACGCATTACATGCCCTTATCAAATCAAAATATCAAATATTTAGAAAAACGTACCTCCGTATTTTAACATTTGTTTTGTAGATATGCTTAAGTCCATAAATTCGCTATGTATGTGATGAAAACGAAATCTAGGGTTCTTTCGTTTCTAGTTTTCAATGATCGCGATCCCTGGACCTGTGAGTTATGGATTTACATAAGGGACAGTGTCCATATCATCACGACTCTAGTGTACTTCGAGTCGCGGTCACTATGTTATGACTCGTGCACTTCCAACCCCTAATGGCGAACAGGCTCTAACTCCTCCCTGGCTCCACTTATTACTTCCGCCATAAGACCTAATCCTATGACTAGATGCTCAGCATTTCAGGCGCTGAGTACTGGCGCGAATCTCTGTGCTATGGGGGCCCGAAATGTATAATTCTTTGACGCATATCAATATGTTGGACGGTCGGGATCATTTTGGGAGGTCGACCTCTCGTTTAACACCCTAGCTCCTTCTTGGCCCGAAATGGAATATAACCATTGATATATTCCTCCATTAGACCGATCCAATTATCCTCGACTTCACTGGATCATCGTCGATCCATCTTGTGATCGACGGTGGACCTTGTTAAATATATTGTATCCTCAACAGAGTAACCGTACACTGCCAGCTGTACTGGACAGTTGTACTTTCTATTTCTGTCTTGCTCGAGCATATATAAGCTCAGCTATTTCCTATTGTTTGGGACTCTTCAGTTATGTTCTGTATTTCTTCATACATTTGAATATACTATTCTTTTCTCTCTGCATTTCTCTGTCCTTCACAATTTATCATGGTATCAGAGCTACAATAGTAATCCTCTTCACACAGTCGGGAGAGCAACTCGATCCTCTCAGCGTAGAGCCTCACAGATCATGAGAGCACGCGTCACAGACTTTTCACAAGGTTTGGAAAGCTGTCTGCAATACTCTTTAAAGATCGACGTGAGAAGCTAGCGGAGGAAGCAGAGATCGCAGAAGAAGAAACCTGCACAATTTTCTCAAAGAATCGTCAAAGATTGACGTAGAACAGCTGCAGAACGAAAGAAGTTTAAAGAACTTGAAGATTTCTCTTCAATTCATTAAAGATTCAAGCAGAAGGATGAATCATTTAAATATTTTTGAAAATAACTCAAATCTGTCAAAGACTGTAGCAGATCATGAAGAAACCGTGAAACTCTTTCAAATCTTTGAAAGATTCGCGAATCTTTTCTTCCACAGGATAAAATTCCGTTAAATTGGGGAAAGATCGCGTCAAACAAGCCAAGAATAGCCATTAAGACTGCAAGATTCATCTTGTGAACAGATCCGAGGTGGGAAACCAGTCCAGAAGGGAAGAAGCAGAGCACGGAAAAGGCGAACACATTTCAGCCGTCAGATCTTGCGCAAAGGACCGAGAGTCGTTGGATCAGCAAGAAGGTGCACGACGGTTAGTCGTTCGGAGTGCACAGGAGGATTTTTCACTTGAGAAATCCCGACGTCATCTTGACTGTCCGTCAAGAGACACGTTCCGAGATCCTATCCCATCGCACAATCGGGAATCGGGAGTTGGAGGAGCGAAAGAATCCTCTCTCCAAAAACTCCGATACGCGAAATCGCGAAATCCCGAAATGATCACAGCCATCCATTTCAGAGGACAGGTGGAAGCAGATCAACACATCGTCATATCGGCATTTCGGAGTTCGGGGTTTCAAGTTGTCAAAGAAATTTGACATTGCAACTCGCGAAATCCCGATACGCGATATAGCGATACGATCTCAGCCGTCCGTTTGTTAGGACACATGGCGAACATCGTAGCGCCCGTCGGCATTTCGGAGTTCGGGGTTTCAAGTTGTCAAAGAAATTTGACATCGCAACTCGCGAAATTGCAATACGCGAAATCCCGATAAGATCTCAGCCATTCGTTTGTTAGGACACGTGGCGAACATCGTAGCGCCCGTCGGCATTTTGGAGTTCGGGGTTTCAAGTTGTCAAAGAAATTTGACATCGCAACTCGCGAAATCGCGATACGCAAAATCTCGATAAGATCTCAGCCGTCCGTTTGTTAGGACACGTGGCGAACATCGTAGCGCCCGTCGGCATTTCGGAGTTCGGGGTTTCAAGTTGTCAAAGAAATTTGACATCGCAACTCGTGAAATCGCGATACGCGAAATCCCGATAAGGTCTCAGCCATCCATTTTTGACCGGACACGTGGCGGACATCAAGGGCACCGTCAGCGTATCGACATTCGGGGTTTCACCTGACAGAGGTTTGGAGCATCGCAAGTCGCGATATC
>ML777494.1:2808938-2829861 GCA_009831015.1 Picea engelmannii
GATTATTGAAAGACATGTCACAAACAGAGAAGGATCCAACTCCTATCTTCTGTGACAACACATCAGCAATTGCATTATCCAAGAACCATGTGTTTCATAAGAAGAGTAAACACATTGACACTCGGTTTCATTTCATACGTGAGCTTGTCAATAATGGTGACATTTCACTACAATTTTGTGGTTCTAGAGATCAGCTTGCTGATATTTTCACAAAGCCACTAGGAAAGTCAGTTTTTTACTTCCAGAGACAGCACTTAGGCATAGTCAGTGTTGCTTATTGTAACTGTTGAGTCTAAGAGGGAGTGTTAAATATATTGTATCCTCAACAGACTAACCGCACACTGGCGGTTGTACTGGACAGTTGTACTTTCTATTTCTGTCTTGCTCGAGCATATATAAGCTCATCTATTTCCTATTGTTTGGGACTCTTCAGTTCTGTTCTATATTTCTTCATACATTTGAATATACTATTCTTTTCTCTCTGCATTTCTCTATCCTTCACAATTTATCAGACCTTGCTTCTCGCTGGAGTGTGCGATTTCACATTGATTTCAGATTATCAACTCTCGATTCTCCTCAATTGCACATTCAATATACAAATTTGATAGGGTTTACACCCTAGATTAAACAAGTATAAATATAAATTTGAAATACTGGGATATCACAACGAATTATTAACAACCAAATCAATTATGAGGAAAATCTGGCAGGTTTCAGCCCTCACTGGTCCACCGTCTAGAAGGTTGGAGAATTGAATTTGACTTGGGGGGAATTAATGCTATTGCATCAGACTCCCGAGGTACAGGATTTTATGACCTCCTAAGCATATGCTTTCTTCATCTTCTAGTAATAAAATTAATTTGTGAGTGCAAAAAATCCTCTGCAGTAGCAAGCCTCCTCCTTACTACACGATACCTCACTAAGCTTCTCTCCTCTCAGCTCTGTCTTTTGGCATCTTTCTGGTTCTCTCCTCTAGAACCGTATGAGTCCTCCTTGCTCTAGGCTGCTGCAAATATTCCCACCTTCCTCTCCTGCTACATGCACAAAACAAAGACCATACACTTACGAGTCCTTCTCATGCTTGTACCACCTTCCACTGCACACATAATCTTCTTCTTCTCTGATACCACTTGATGAAAACGAAATATGAAGGTCCTTCATTTCCAGTTTCCAATGCTCCTGATCCTGAGACCTATGGGTTATGGACCTAGATAATGGATTGTAACAATGTCCATATCATGGCAGTAATGTCGCTTTCACCCATATGTTCCATACGACCACGATCGAAGTTCACAACTTAATATGGAGTTATGATGGATGATTCTAGTGCACTTCCAGTCCTAATGGAGAATATTCACTAACTCCTTGTTGGCTCCATTTATTACTTTCGCCATAACACCTAATCCTGTGACCAAGTGAAGGGGCTGAGTACTGGTGTGAATCCATGTGCTATGGGGGCCCGAAATGTATAATTCTTCAACGCGTGTCAATATGTTGGATGGTTGGGATGATTTCGAGGGGTCACCTATAGTTTAACACCCTCGCTCCTTCTCAGCCCAAAATGAAATATAACTATTGATCTAATCCTCTGTTAGACATCCAATTATTTTTGGCTTCAATGGATCACCATTGATCCATCCTGTGATCGACAGTGGATCTTACTTCTCGCTGGAATGTGTGCTTTCACACTGATTCGAAATTATCAATTCTCGGTTCTCATCAATTACACATTCAACATACAAATTTGACAAGGTTTACACACGATATTAAACAAGCATAAAGATAAATTCAAAATACACAAAATACAAATATTTTATTATGATCGAGCTCTATTACACACTAAGGGCACTTTAGGCCCCATACCCGATCTTACATGACTCTAAAATCACTCACGATCCCTGAAAACTGGGATATCACAATAAATTATTAACAACCAAATCAATTATGATGAAAATATGGCAAATTTGTGCCCTTGGCACGTCCACCTTCTAAAAAGTTAGAAAATGGAATTTAACTTGGGGGAATTGATGCATTAGTCTGATTTTTGCTAGTTATGGTTTTGATTCAGTAAATTATTCATCTATAGTTTTTTTTGTAAATAAATGATTGGATAGAAAAATGATTTAAAAGTTGTAAATAAATGCATAAAATATGAACAATATTTTATGAGCTTTATTAGTCCTTGCTAAAGGCATAGGGACTATAGCAATGAGTTTGATGTTGACCCACTATTATTAATGATGTGTTTGAATAAAAATTTCATTAATCTGGAATTTCAAATTTAGAAAAATTTCAATAATTATTTTATCAAGATTAAAATAAATAAATAAAATTTATTTTTCTAACATGTTATTGGCTTTCAACTTGAAAGCGTTATTGCCACTCGGGCGGTGCGCATTAATAATTTTTTGTTTGATTTATATCAGATTTGATCGCCTGGCTCGAAAACTCTGCATCCCTTTGACAGCTTTGCAGCCACTGTTGACAGTGTTGCATTGATAACCACCATCCTCGTCCTCCGCGTCTTTGATGCTTGAACTATGGATGCTCAATTCAATCAATCACTGCCATGTCAAGATTTTGTTTGCAGATTATCGATTTCTGCACCTTGTGACAAAAGCTTTACGGAACCAACCATATGCCCGGTCTGGTACTCATCCATGATCTTAGTGACACATATCTCATCTTTAATCTTTAAGTAATGTAGCCCTCATATATTTATGTCGGCGTTCCCTTTACTTGTGGTATGATAGTTTTATTTAATGGATCATTGTCAAATATTTCATTTTATATCGAATCACCCATTGATATTTTAGCCTCCCGACTAGGCATTCACATTTAAGAAGATGTGACGTCGCGCAATGAGGAAGAGATAACAAATTTTAGGACATAAACAAAAATATAAATACATAAAACATGTGCAGAGGCAGGAAGGAAGAGCCAGTGTGAAGCAACAACTTCACCTCGGGTTTGGATTGGTGATCGAGAGATCAAATGCCTAATGAAAGTATGCAAATTAGGGCAATTTTAGCGTTTCAAAGTCATTCCAATCGTCTTGAATGCTGCAATTTCGGTTGAATTGAGTGTGTGGAATCAACTTCTGCTTCAAAAATGGTCGTTGAAAGGTTATTCCAATGCCGGAATCGTCTCACAATTCAGTGAAATAATGACGTAGTACGACATAATCATGACGGGCCGAAGGCCACATGCATGAAATTAGGACGCAAATGCTCTAAAAAGAGGCTCATATTTTTTCCCCTACGAGGGGTTTAGGCCGCTCAATACGATCTTCTCTACTAATCGCACTTTCATTCTTTGTTCGAATACCGCCATCACATCCACTCATAGGTTTCTACTATTTTCTTCTCTACATTGTTTCGGTTTTGTTAATCTCATTATTCATATGAAGTAAAGGCATAAATATTTAGAGCTCGAAATATTTAAATCTTTACAAATTATTTATTACACATCATATGGTCCTGGGAAATGCGAGCTCCGATAGTGTTCTACTTGTATAAATAGCTCTCAAATAGCCCTTTTGTTCCATGAAAAATTTAATAACTTGGCTGAAGATTTTACCAATGATTGTCATTTTAAAGATCAAAACGTAAATTTCTTTTTTAATCAAACACCGAATTTGTGTTTTTCAGAAGTTATTTATTTTCCCTTCCCCATAGAGCCCATGTTTCCTTTAAAATATGTCTCATTTTGTGAAGTTAGACACAAATATCTGGGACTGGTCCAGTTTTAACTTGGGTTGTAACTTACGTATGGAGTCTTATGTGTTAAATATATTGTACCCTCAACAGTATAACTGTACACTGCCAGCTGTACTGGACAGTTGTACTTTCTATTTCTGTCTTGCTCGAGCATATATAAGCTCAGCTATTTCCTATTGTTTGTGCGCTTCAGTTCTGTTCTGTACTTCTTCATACATTTGAATATACTATTCTTTTCTCTCTGCATTTCTCTGTCCTTCACAATTTATCATTATGGAGTCTTAATTCTTTTTGTGATGTTGTATTCGAAGATCCTTTTCAAACCTTTTGGGCCCCCCACTCCTATGTTTATTATTAAATCTCTAATCAAGTGGAAGAATAATGATATTTTCATTTAAATTGATAGACATTTCAGCACAAGCAGGGCATATTTTAGTTAGGGATCAACAAGAAGAATCCAATTTCATTTTCGGATTATATTTTTCATTTGGATATCAGGTAATCTGATACTTATAAGGCAGGTAATCTGATACTTGTAAGGAAAACACGTGGTATCAGAATGCTTTTTTTTTTAAGTAAAAGATTTTTTCTAAGTGAATCCCGTGGTATCAGAATTTTTTATTAATAGGTAAAACTTTAAAAGCTTTTGTTTGATATGTGGGAGAACGAAACTCATCTTTGGTGTTAACACATTAACTCACCTTTTAGTACTATGAGATTTGATCTATGTGCCTCAACCTTGAAAATATGTGTGCTTTTACCAACTTGTTATGGGTAATCCCTAGTCTGGTATCACGATCTTATCAAAACCTAACTAAATTAATTGTTGATAAGGAGGAAGACAAAATTGCCACTAAATGTGTTGTCACTTGCCACCTCCCAGCCTCAGCGCTTTCCTGAGGCTCCCAACCTCACCACTTTCACTTTCACATCAACTGATCGACCTTACTTCTTAAAGGCTCCCAGCCTCACCACTTTCACTTTCACATCAACTGATCGACCTTACTTCTTAAATTAGCATCTTTAGATTAAAAGTAAAATCATTCAAACTATGAATTGGATAAAAACACAATATTAATTGGATAAAGACACAATATTAATTATTAATGAATATTTTGGTTTAACATTCTTTACTTTCCTATCATTTCACGTATTCATGTAATTCATATTGTAAAGAACCAATCTCATCATTATCATCGAAGATGCCATAATATAATATTACATTCATCGAAGAGTCAACATAGAAAATATTATGATAACAAATATATAATTATATTGTTGTTTAGATCAATTTTAATTTTTATTATATCATTCTTAAAATATTTATTTTTTATTGTATTATTCTGAAAATGCTGCATGGAAGCTTAGTTCATTGAGTGGCAGGACTAAGCTCCCATGCACCCCTTGTTTTAAAAAGATAGATGATTTTAAAAATAAGAAATTTAAATACATATGTTTCAAACTAGCTTTCAACATATGTTTAAGGATAGCAAGATATGGATTTTCTTTGTCGTGGCGATGCTAGCCCTTTTTGGTAACATAAATGGCATAAGATCATGTAACATTTGACTTTATCTCATATCTTTTCATGTCACAAAATACAAGTAAATAAAAATATTTTAAATGTATATAATAATATGTAAGTATAAACATGGTATTTTGTATATATAATTTTAAATTATTGAGATTTGTTTTTAAAAACAATCAAACTTATTAAGGACATGGGTTGATTGATTCTAGATGAATATCTTGTCATGTCATAAAATACATGGAAATGTAAATAATTTAAATGTATGTAACCATGGGGTAAGTGTAAGTATGGTATTTTTTATTAATATAATTAATATTTGTTTTGAAAAATAATTAAAATTATTAAGGATATTGGTTGATTGATTTTAGATGGGTTTAAATTGACTTGTAATAATTGGAATATATGGGGTTTAAGTTGAGTTGCAATAATTGGATACATGGAAATGGAAATAATTTAAATGTATGTATATTAATATATATATTACAAGATCATTAATATTTGTTTAGAAAAATAATAAAAATTATTAAGGACATTAGTTGATTGATTCTAGATGGGTTTAAGTTGAGTTGTAATAATTGGAATAGTACAATATCATTACATGGAAATGGAAATAACTTAAATGTATGTAATAATCTGTAAGTGTAAGCATGATTTTTTTTATTAACATATATATGTTACAAGATCATTAATATTCATTTTGAAAAACAATCAAACTTATTAAGGACATCGGTTGATTGATTCTAGATGGATTAAAGGGTTAAAGTTGAGGTGCAATAATTGGAGTAGCATAATACCATTGATCATTTTCATTATTACGATGAGTTTCTAAGGGTTAAGTCGATTTAACCAACTAAGAATAGATCATGTCATCATGTCTAGGGATGAACGTGATTTACATATGTGCTTATGTAACGTTAAATGTATTTCATTTAGGAGTTGTTTATATTGCATATGGTTAGATTTTTTGGTGTGAGGAGTATGGTATAGAAGTGGGGATGCCTAAGGTTGAATATTAGTGCTACAGATTTAAATGAATTTCTTTTTCTTGCAAAATTTATTCATGTAAGAAGGTAAAAACATGTTGCTTTGAGGACCGCCTAGGGTTCTAGATCTGAAGTGTCTCAACTGCAGCAATGGCAACATCGGGAGGAGGGGATGCCCCACCCCCTCCTTCAACTAAATCCTCCTTCCACAAGCTCCTAGCCGCCCAAGGCAAGAAGCTTCTATAAGTTTTAAACCTACGAAGTAAAGAAATGCATATAGATTCTTAAGAAATACATAAATTAATCAATGGCTCATACACAAAGTACACAGAGATTTTATAACGGAAACCCTCAACCGGGAAAACCTTTCTTATATTCATTATATCAAATTTCACCATTCACCATACAATATATACAATGTTTTTAGGTATTTTGTAAATACCAAAACCCTAATCCCTTAATCTGGGATTAATTTACAAATCTGCTAAAAATAGCAAAATCCACTAAAAATAGCAAAAACTGCCCAAAAGGAATCGTCAGATGCAGTTGTCGAACCTGATGCGCCCCCCCACACACATGCAAAGAATATAACACATACCCAACATTATCCCACTTGTTGTATTCTTTGCATCCAGGGGTCCATGGGATTATATAGTCAACAATCCAAGGCAATAATGCCCATTGTTACTCTACACTAGGAGAACGTTTTTGTGCTCACAGACTTTGCCAATGAATCTGCAACATTCTTCAAAGTGTCAACCTTTTCCAGTGACACCTTCTTTTCCTCAACCATGTCTCTCACAAAGTGATACTAAACATCAATATACTTTGTCTTCGAATGATAAGTTGGGTTCTTTGCCAAGAATATTGCACTTTGACTGTCACAATATAATCTCACTGCTTGTTGTACCAACCCAATACCTAAACACAATCTTTGTAACCATATTGATTCCTTGCTTGCATGAGTGGCTACCATGTATTCAGCTTCTGTAGTTGAGAGTGCCACTACAACCTGTCTTTTGCTCATCCAACTGATTTATCCTCCAAATAGGTTAAACACATACCCACTTGTGGATCTTCTGCAATCCAAATCTCCAGCCTAGTCTCCATCAACAAAGCCATGTATGTCCACCACTCTATCCAATCCCAGTCTTCCTTGGTAGCACAATCCATAACTAGTGGCGCCACGAAGATACCTAAAGACCCTCTTTAGTGTTGTCCAATGCTCCTTCCCTAGTTTTGACATATACCTGTTCAAAACTCCCACTACATGTGCAATGTCTAGTCTAGTACAAACCATTGCATACATCAAACTGCCAACTGCACTGGCATATGGAACATGGGACATGTCCTCTTCTTCTTCCTGTGTCTTGGAACACTGATCTGCATATAACTTTACACCTATAGGAATAGGAACCTTGACCGGTTTACTTCCATGCATATTAAACCTCTGCAACATTGTCTCAACATATTTTCTTTGATTCAACCAAAGTTTCCTGTTTGCACGATCTCTTTTAATCTCCATTCCCAGAATGAAGCTAGCAGCACCAAGATCCTTCATGTCAAATTTGGAGGATAGCTGTGATTTCACCTCCTTGATAACATCCATGTTATTTCCTACCAACAACATGTCATCAACATACAACACTACATAAATGAAGTGATTAGCAACCTTCTTGGAATAGACATAGTGATCATCCCTGCTTCCTACAAATCCTAATCCAAGGATGTATGTGTCAAACTTTTGGTACCACATCCTAGGTGATTTCTTCAGACGATATAGTGACTTGTTTATCTTACAGACCAACTCTTTCTTTCCCTTCACTACAAAGCCTTCTGTCTGCTTCATGTAGATAACTTCTTCCAGATCCCCATGTAGGAATGTTATCTTCACATCCATTTGTTCCACTTCAAGATCAAAAGCAACAACAATAGATAAAACAAATCTAATAGAAGTTAACTTAGCAACAGGAGAAAAAATCTCACCAAAGTCAATTCCCTCTACCTGGGAATAACCTTTTGCTACTAACCGATCTTTCTATTTCTCCACTTTACCTTGTGCATTAAACTTCTTCTTGAACAACCATTTGCTACCAACCGATTTTCTTCTAGCTGGAAGCTCAATTATATCCCATGCCTCATTCTTATCCAAGGCATCCATTTCTTCAACTTTGGCCTTCTTCTAGAGTTTACTATCCTCTGAATTCACTACTTCCCTGACAGTTCTAGGATCATCATCAGTAATAGATAAAGCAAAATTGGAACAAAAATCAAGTGGACTATACCTTTCTGGTTGCCTTCTATCTCTCACTGATCTCCTCAATACTAGGGTATGGGGTTCTTCTTCTTCTTCTTCTTCTGCTTCCTTTGCTTCCTCTTTTTTAGATGATTTAGATTTTGCATCATCCAACTCAAGCTCTATTTTCTCAGGTTCATCTTACATTGGTGGGAATTCCTATTTGGACAAATCTTTTACCTCTCTAAAAATAACATCTCGACTGTATATAGTTTTCTTGGTTTCTGGGTTCCAAAGCTTATAACCTTTCACACCATATTTATAACCAATAAAGATACACTTTTCAGCTTTATTATCCATCTTACTCCTATTTTCCTTTGGAACATGTACATAAACATCATAACCAAACACTCTAAGATGTTGAAGAGAGGGTTTCTTTCGAGGCCATACCTCGTGTGGAGTTTTATCATCCAATGCTGATGAAGGTGATCGATTGACCAGGTAACATGTTGTACCCACTACCTCTACCCAGAATTCTTTTCCTAACCCGACACCGCTGAGCATGCTCCTTGCTTTTTCCATCAGTGTCCTGTTCATCCTTTCTGCAACTCCATTCTATTGGGGAGTGTATGGAGTAGTATTCTGCCACTTCTTATAGAATTATTCGAATTCATTTCCACAGAATTCTCCACCATTATCTGTTCTCAATACCTTTATTTTCTTCTTTGTCTGATTTTCTACCAGAGCCTTAAACTCTTTAAATTTAAAATACCTCAGATTTCTTTCTAAGAAAATAAATCCATGTGTTCCTTGAAAAATCATCTATGAATAAAACATAATACACAGATTTACCTAGGGATGGAACAGGAACAGGTCCAAACACATCACTGTGTATCAACTCTAAGATCCCTTTTGCTCTTGTAGCACCAGATGGGAATCTTACTTGATTATGTTTACCATATATGCAATTTTCACAAAAATCAAAATCTAGAGTGCAATTAGACATACCTTCAACCATACCTTTACCGTGTAGTGTTCGAAGGCCCTTTTCTCCAATATGCCCCAGTGTTTGATGCCACAACATGGTCTTCTTTTCTGGTACAATATTGATCTTGTCTCCTTCATTTTTCTGCTCAAGGACAACATAACTGTTACACCCATTAGTATAAGTTCTTCCCAACAACTTGTACATAGTTTCACAATGAAATCCCCTCATGAACACCATTTCTCTTCGTACCATCTTGCAAGTGTTCTTTTCAAATACAGTTTTCACTCCTACATCACCCAACTTGCTTACAGATATGAGGATCTTGGCTAGTTTTGGAATGTGTAGAACCCCAGGGAGAGTTCTAATCCTTCCATCGTTTAGCAACAACTTAACCCTTCCACGTCCCAAGATTTTTTCTATCGAGTCATCTCCTAGGAATACATCACCACCACCATATTTTTCATATTCAGAGAACCACTCCCTGTGAGGAGTCATATGATATGATGCACTTGAGTCAATCAACCATACATCATGGTCTGCATGTGTACTTGTAGATGTTAGGTAAACATCACCTCCTTCTTCAGTGGAGGTTTTCTCCTTTGTGGAAGAGGTACTATCGGATCCCTTTGGTTTTTCAACCTTCTTAGACTTGTAATCTTTCTTATAATGCCTTGTTTTACCACACTTCCAGCATTTCTTCAAACATTTTCCTGGAGACTTAGATCTACCTGTAGATTTAGATCTCCATTCTGAAGGCTTACCAGGGTTCCTGTCTTGGGTACATCCTCTTACAAATAAAGCATCTATGCTGTGACCATCCATGATTTTTTGCCTCATCTCTTCAGATAACAAGGATGAAACTACATCCTCATACTTCAATGTAGATTGATTGGTACTACCTATTGCTACAACCAGATTATCCCAAGAGACTAGCAAAGAACATAACAAAGTAATACACTTATCTTCTTCTGCAATCATAATATTAACAGATCCAGGTTGACTTACCAAAGTATTAAAGGAATTTAGATGTTCTCTCACAGAATCTCCATCTTCCATCCTAAGATGATACATCTTCTTTCAAAGAAACAACTTGTTTACTAGGGACTTTGATTGATACAAATTCCCTAACTTATCCCATAGTTCCTTGGATGTAGATTCTCTTGAGACATTCAACAACACCGAATCTGCTAGGCAAAGTCGAATAGTACTCCTTTCTCTTCTTTCCAACTTTTCCCAATCTTCCTTTGACATACCAGTAGATGGTGTACTAGTAGTTTGTGTACTAGTAGGTTGTGTACCAGTAGCCTGTGTGCTAGTAGATGGTGTACCAGTAGGCTGTGTACCAAGATCCACAGTGATCCATTCTTCTTTGTCTACAAGAAGGTCCTCCATCTTGAGCTTCCATAGCTCAAAGTTTTTACCATTGAACTTCTCTATCTCGATTCTAGATGAGATCGCCATTCCTCTTTCTTTACTCGAATCTCCCACTGAACCTAGGTTTATCACAGGCCCAAGATAAACTTGATCTATCAGGACCGAGCCAAACCCTCAACAATAAAGGCGTCCCTCTGAAGCCAAAAACGAGCTCTGATACCACATGTAAGTTTTAAACCTGTGAAGTAAAGCAATGCATATAGATTCTTGAGAAATACATAAATTAATCAATGGCTCATACACAAAGTACAAAAAGATTTTATTCCTGAAACCCTCAACCGGAAAAACCTTTCTTATATTCATTATATCAAATTTCACCATTCACCATACAATATATACAATGTTTTTAGGTATTTCGTAGATACCAAAACCCTAATTCCTTAATCCGATATTAATTTACAAATCCTCTAAAGATAGCAAAAACCTCCCAAAATGGATCGTCAGACGTAGTTGTCGAACCTGACGTGCCCACACACACACATGCAAAGAATATAACACATACCCAATAGCTTCCCCCAGCTGCTCCCCGTAGCTTCATTAAGATGCTCAAATCGATCCCTGAGATTGAATTACCTCCAGATCATCCTATGTAGGTAGGAATGTCTTTTTCTAATCGTGGATTGGTAGGGAAATTCATGGGCCTTTGGCTGTCAACCAGATCTAGAGATAATTGGATCCAAAAGAGCTAACGTTCGTTGATATAGAACAACTTAACTTTCTATGCAGTGGGAAGATGATTCTTCATCTTTGAATTCATCTCTCAGGAAGACAGAGATCTCATTGTCAGGAATGGCCCGTATTTTATGGGAACTCAAGGGATATACCTGAATCATTGGACTCCAAGCTTCGATCCTGCAGTGGAAGTGCCCAAGGACATCCTAGTCTTGGTCAGGCTACCTAATCTCCTGATCCACTGTTGGAACCCCAGTTCTCTCCAAGCAATAGGGAATGGGCTAGGGAAATATATTGACAGAGTAGACTCTAAAGACCAATACTCCTACATGCACATCTGCATGGAAGTGGATATAGATTTCGGTCTTCTTGAGGTAATCAAGTTAAAATTTGGAGAATGGAAGCACTACCAAAATCTCGACTACAAACAACTGCTGTTCAAATGCAGGGGATGCCATGAGTACGACCACTTTCAAGGAAATTGCCCCAAAAACACAAGCAAGGAGAAGGAAGATGGAGAAGGTTGGAAACAACCTAGGAAAGGGAGAGCACCAGCCAAGGAAAAAGGACCGTGGAATGAAAAGACAATCCCTGCACATTCCAAGGAGCAAGGAAATCGTCTGGAAGCAGTGGCAGAGAGCAATTTCAGAGTACTAGAACAAGAATGCCCAGAGAAAATGACCATTGAATATCCAAAGGAAGCCCAACCAATTGGAAAAGGAAGACAAGAAAAGACACCCGTAGGAACCCAAGAGAAACCAGGGGCCAAAAGGGAATAGGGGAAGGTAAAGACTGTCGCTAAGAAGGAGAGAGGCCCAGACGTGGAATCCAGAGAGGTATTGATGCAGACGCACACTCTGCCTCGGCAAAGGTCTCTGCACTGACCTCCTGGTCTTAAGGATCGTTCTAATTCCAACTTCGAGCCAAAGTGGGTCTTTGATCCCTCCTCAGAATCTATGATAAAATCAGCCCACAGGGTTTTTCTGCTCCTTACAGCCTTTAGGCCTAATCATTTTTCCATTCACCACAGAAAAGTAGAATTCAGACTTTTGGGTTTTCCAATCCCAGATGCCATAAACCTTTGCCTTTCCGATTTTTCAATCTCCGATATCCCGAGATGCTTCGACATCGGTTAGTCCCCTAGGCTAGACTCCTGGTCCACATGACCTCCCCTTATGTGACTGCAGTCCTATCTCCTTTCGGGGTTTCGGGCTTTCAAATTCCAAAATGCATGGACACTTTGTCCTCGGAATCACCGATATCCCGATATGACGTTAGCTGGCCCTATAGCGGAGCTTCCCACCTTATCGAGATTTTGGAATTCGCATTTCCAAAATGCACGAATGCTTTGTCCTCAGGATTCCCAATTTTCTGAATCTCGTAATGCCGATAGATGGATTTCTTTTCGAGAATTTCCCGAATGCTTAGATCTCCGCTATGCATCCTCCTATGATGGACGGTCCTGATCACTTCTCGCAGTTTCTCGAAGTCAAATGCCGGTGTCCTCCTGTCCTCCTGAATCCCGAAAATCTGACATGCAAAATGCTGATGAGCTCTTGATTATTGCCACCTGTCTCAACAAATGGACAGTCCAGATTCAGTCTTGGGATTTCGTGACTTGTGATTCCCCGATGTTTTAGTTCCCTGTCAACTTGAAACCTTAGTAGCCGAAATACCGACGGGTTCTTGATATCCACCACGCGTCCCTTCAAGATGGGTGGTCCAGATCAAAATCGGGGTTTTCACCCTAAAGTAACCCGATCCCCTATCGACAGGACTCTCGATATCCCGAGCTCCAACACCTCGATATCCCGCCGCCTTTCGAGACCTTCACTCTATTTGTGAGAGTTTAACCCTCATGCAACTCCAGTCAGATCCTACGGTTGATGGGTAATTGGGTGAGGATCCAACGTTCATGATCTCGTGAACTTGAAACTCTGGAAATGGCTGTAACCTCCTTGCTTCTCTATCAGATCGGATGGCTGACGGGATTTTGCAAATCCTCCACATAGGATTTTTGACCGTTCATTCCTTCCCTTCGACGACTTATCTGGTTTGAATCCTTCTGAGATATTCCACTACTTCAAAACCTTTTGAGAACCTCTTGCATGCATTCCTTGCGGCAACTCTTCCAATACTTCAAGTGTTGAACACCTCCGACTTTGCACACTCCTTGCAGCAATAGTCTATCAGCAACTCCTCAGGTTTCAAACCTTGAAACTATCTTCAACCTGCGCACACTTTTCACGACTCTTGTGCCCAATTTCACTCCCGAGGAATGAGAACAAAAGCTATCTCTCCTGATCTTTCAGAGACAAACCTCTGAGCACTTTGTCGATGCACTCCTTGCAGACAAATTCAACTATACTCCTTGCAGGAACTCTTGCTCAGATAGAGAAACAATTGAAACTCATTTCTCTTACTCTGTCTCTCTCTCTCAAATTTCATACATTCAACAAGAAATCATTCATACATAACATAAAAAAAATTGCATGACAGAAAGAGTAAAACATTCATGAGCATAACATTCAAAAATGCATACACAGAGAATACATGAACACCATGAGTCTGAATCACATCTTTCTTGTATTAATTCAGAACTTTTGTACATGGAGTCTGCTACACAGCTCTTTGCTTCTCCTCTATGCTTTTGCTCTCTTTTCCACAATGGTACAAGTGAGGTTGTCTATATCCTGTTTCCCTCATTCCTTCTAAAACTATCTAATCTAAGGAATCCAATTCTACCTACCTGCATTAACTGTCATAAACACTTCTATTTACTTCATATGAGAGAGACACACTCAAGGTCTGTTTACAATATTACAAGTACGCCTCCCTCTTTAATTATTACATTTATGTTTGGCACATCAAATTTTTAAAATGATTCAAATAACTTTATCATATGTCAAAATGTGTTGTCGCCTGCCCCACGCTCGCTTGACATTGGCGATGATCCTACATTAGTTATCCTCAGACAGTGACTACGAGGGCACTAGTGACTCCATTGCCACTCATAAAAAAGCAGGCAGAGGAAGGAAATCAAAGAAAGAAGAAAGAGAAAATGAGACATAAAAAGACATCCTGAGTGGCTCAAAACCAACAATCAGACAACTAATCAATGTTAGGACAACAAGGAAACACTCCAGGGCTCATCAAGGAGCGCATACCCCCAGGTAAATCTTGAATCTAACATCCTCGAATTGTAGGGGTTTTGACAACAAAATAAAGGAAGAAGCCCTCAAGGATATAATCAAAATGTCAAAGACTAAGATCCTTCTAATCCAGGATACCAATATGGAGGAACAAGACTTCATCCAAGCAACAAAATCCCTATGGAAAAAAATACAAGGAATAGTTGTAAGCGCAAAAGGTGTCTCAGGAGGTCTTGGAACCCTCTGGGACACCATGAAATTGGACCTAATAAGAACCGAAACATGCATGCATTGGATCTAAACTAGTTTATTACACAAAGAAACATGCCATCTAGTAAGTCTTTTCAACCTCTATGACTTGGTATTATTGAATAAAAAAAGGAACTGTTGGGATTGAATTAAATATTTTCTACTCTCAAATGACCTAGAAAACATCATTATTGGGGGGATATCAATGTGACACTAGCTGCGGTCGAGAAAAAAGGTGGATCAATTGTGAGAGACCCAACATGAGAATGGGTATAAGACATCATATCAGAATGGGAGTTGGAGGATACCAAACCAACTAAGGGGGAATACACATGGTGAAACAAGAGCGTAGGACCAGGGCATATTGTAGCTAGACTAGACGGGTTTTTAATCCAAAGCTCCTTTATGTTCCTGGGCCTCCAACCATCAACTTCTATCCTTCCAGAAAGTGTGTCAGATCATAAGCCAATCTTGTTAGAGGTTTCTCATGAAATAAATCCTGGGCCTATCCCATTCATATTTATCCCAACCTGGCTACAATATGAAGGATTCCAAGACTTGGTTACCAAAATTTGGAATGAGAAAATTATAGGATCAACTTTTTTTGTTTGGGAGGAAAAAAACAGGAGGCTTAAGGTAGAGCTCAAATCCTAGGAAAAAACCCAAAAGAATCCAATTATTAAATGTCAAGAAGCCCAAAAATAGCTCGAAAAGCACCAAATGGAAATGGAAGAACATGAGACAACTCAAGAAACTCTACAACAAGAGGACCACCTCCAAAGGAAATGGCATCAAGCCTGTAGAGAGGAGGAAATCTATTGGCAACAAAAATCCAAAAGCCTCTCACTGGAAGCAGGAGACAAAAACACCAGTTACTTCCACAAACAAGTTGAGGAAAGAAAGCAGTTCAAGACAGTCAATGAAATTCATGTTCAAGACCAAATTATATCATACTTTGAAGGCATAAAAGCAGTTGCAACAGAAGCCTTTGAAACTCTTTACATGAAGACTCAAATGTCCTTAATAGACTCAAAGTCCTACACGCTCTCTCTAGTTCCGAACGTCATTCAAGAAGATGCCAACAAAAAATTGGTAAAGGAAGTAAACCAGAAAGAAATAAAAGAGGCCCTCGACCAGATGTCTTCACTACAAGATTTTATCAAAAGTGTTGGGATATTATAAAAGCCGACCTAATAAAACTGATCAGAAAATCTCAGAACTACAACAAGATATGAGGAGGAACTATAATGATCCCAATCCATTATGCAAGGATCATCACAGTTTTGGGTGTCTTTTAAAACTTTTCTAGTTGTGGCATTCCATCCAACACTTTGTTGATCTACTTGTTTACATGTGTTTACTTGTAGGATGGCCTCTCGATTTCATCCTTAGGATTTACTGATGTGTTTATATCAATGTTTGCAACAAATAACAAGAAGAGACAAACATGGAAAATACCTCAACCATATGCAATATGATAGACAACCCAAAGCTTCTCAAAACTATGTTTATTCATGAAATAGATAAACCTGCTACAATGAAGATGCCGATCTAGAATGCTCAACAGATGGCCAAAACATAGGCAATAGAGCTGCTACAAAATGTTACAATAGAAGACTACAATAAGCCTCCAAAGGCTGGATATACAATGAAGACTGAATATAAGTAGATCTGGGCCGTAAGAATGCTAAACCCCCTAGTAGCAAGGTGCCACGCCCTGCTGGATAGTTGAAGCTCCTCACCAATTCAGCCCTTATAAAAAAAGTGTTCAATCACCCCAAGAAATATGCCAACTAATAGATTGGCCAACTGTAAGGACAACCCAAGTGCCCAAATCCCCAAAGTCACTCTCAAACCATGTGGATATGAACTCCTCCACTAAATGGTGCACTCCCTGGATGCCTGAAACACTAGATAATTCGGCCTGGATGAATGAGACCTCCAAACCTCCTGAAACTCTCCAAAATGATAGATCGGGAAATCACAAACCCGTAGAAGAAGTTTCAAGGTCAGATATGAGGTACAACCTCCTAGATCTGCAAATCACTGAATCACCAAATCATCCTCTCTCTCCCAAAGATGTCCCAACCTATAGATGATGATCTAGCCATGGTAACTCCTCAAGAATGTACTACATCTGATGTCTAAAGCCTTGCAATCAATACCTAGGTGATAGAATATCCAAAATCACTGCCAATCACTTGTAATGAATCTGTCTCCAAGAATGGTGCACCTTGCCTTGTTGGAAACCCCCAACTAGTGTGCCCTCTCTCTATTTGCATAGGTAACTGCTATGGAATCCTCCTACAAGTGAGTAGATATGGAACTAGAATGGTGTGGGAGCGTATTGCATCTCCAAGACCAAGCTTTGGACAAGCTAGGTGGAATATTTCACCACCGAATCATCCTCTAGGGTTTGTTAAGTCAAAACCCTCAAAACCCCCAATGATGGGATCACTAACTAAAAGTCAAATATCAAAAGATAATCATGTTGAAATTACTAATACAACTGAGAGGGGGGGGTGGGGGGGATGAATCAGTTGTCTTTGAGCTTAAACAATTATAAGTCTATTAAAAAAATTCTTAATCTTTCTTCAAGTGATCATCAACATTATACAACATATGGACAGTAAAAGTAAAAATCATCAGTCACACATAAGGTATACGCAGAGACAGATTTTCAAGAGGAAACCCATAAAGGGAGAAAACCTCATCTTCTTCGAAATGATAGGCAGTCTTTTAAGTTCTGTACATCATCTTTAATTGAGAACCAACTCAATGTGAGGCTGCTACCTCTGTTTTAGAAGCTGCAACTTGTTTGAGAGCACCAACTCTCTAGTTTTTATAGCACCCACTAGAAGGAAGCACCAACTCCCTAGTTTCTCTAGCACCCACTAGAAGGAAGCACCAACTCCCTATATGTTCCAACATTAACTGGATGGAAGAACCAACTTTCAGTTACACTCGCTCCAATCTGTATAATAGAGAACACTTGTTCTCCCTTGCACCACCCTGCCACCCTGGTTTCTCTAGTTGCAACTAGATGGAAGCTACAACTTCCTGTGTTCAAGCTCCCACTTGAACCTCTGAGGACAACAGTCCTCCCGAGCACCTCCCAACCTCCCTAGAACATAAATGAACATATAAACATTCAATTACACAGATATATCCAATTCTTACCAATCTTTCTTTGTTCTGTACATCTGGTCATCTTTTAACTGTTCTGCAATTCATTTCTTCCTCTGTCTGTTCAACAGGTCTGCTCTGCATCAACTTGTTCTGTCATTCTGCTCTTCTTCAACTTGTTCTGTTATTCTACTCTGCGGTTCATCTCACACTGCACATATTCTCAATCTCCTCCTGTGCATCCTCTCATTTTCCTTTTCTAACAGTTTTATTCCTTTCTCATACCGAACAACCACACGCACACAATCTGTCTCATCTTCTTTTATACACACCTACACGAGGGTTCAACTTCCCAACTCCTTAGGCAAAAAGACAACTATCTAAGCAACTGAAATGCCAACTAATCGACAATCATGAATCCGTTTCACTAACAGATTTGTAACTGAGGGGTTAACTGTGAGAGAGAACAGTAACCTTCCGATCATATTCCAATTTATCTGCGTCGTTGGATGAATTTTATTGACATTGCCTTTAAATCGGGTTTCGGCATTTCGACAATCCTATGCTGAGTGTCTCTACACTTCATTTCGCGATCCCCAAAGTTTCGATACAGAACTTTTCTGCACTAGCTCCTTCCCCAATATGACTATGGTCATAATCAAGCGCCTATGCAAAAAGCACTTTCGCGATTTCTTATTTCGTGATTTTCGACACTATCCTCCGTTGACCCCAAGTCAGTGAAATTTCGATCACTTGCCACATGTCCTGTGATTCGATGGTCTAGATGTGATCTTGAATCAATGGCTATGATTGAATCACGATTTCACGATTTCAACATTCTTGCTGCATTGGGTTCTTTGCCTCTCCATGTCATGATTCGCGAAACTCCGATATGGAGTTAGATCAACGGTCCAGATCTGATCTCTATTCAATGGCTATGATTAAATCGCGATTTCGACATCCTTGATGTCCAGTGTTTTTGTCACTTCAAAGTCCTGATTCACGAAACTCCTTCATGGACTGGAATCAACGGTCCAGATTAAACCTTGATCTAACAGTTCATATTACATCACGATTTTGCATATCGCAATTACGCCCGTTTCTCCTTGTACCTTAAAGGGCGTGCGGGTTCTTCTTGATCCAACGATGGTCGGATCCTGTGCTTGGATCTAATGACTGAGATCTGTCCTCCTCTTCAACGATCTCTTTTTGTCTACATTCAGATCTGACGATCCTCGTTCTTTTGGGAATTTTGAATGGAATCCAACGATCAGAGATTCTTCTCAAGCTTTACGAGTATTCGATCACTCGATCAATCTTCCGTTTCCTTCGATCATTCAACCTTCCTGAACTTATCTTCTGTTTTCTTGTCGATTACAAACTTCCTGTACTCATGCCATCTTCACTGGTGTACTTGCCATCAATGACAAGCATTTGATGTTTGTTAAATATTTGCCATTAGCTGTCTGTTAAATATTTTCCAACAGTCTTTGCTCTTCCCCGATTATCACTACATCGTTGATCATCGCTGCTGTACTCAAGCCATCATCACTACTGTACTTTCCATAAATGACGCTTCCTGTAAAACATGCCAACAATCCTTTTTACATTCTTCCTGTACTTATGCCATTCGTTGTTTGTTAAATATTTGCCAACAATCTCCCCCTTTGGCATTGATGGCAATACAAGCACCCGCATGCATTCAAACTTAAATCTCCTTTTGAACTCTTTTCTCCCCCTTTGACATCAATGTCAAAGAAGAAACATTCTTCCCTTGATCTTGTTGCAAAACATACTCCCCCTGTCGACTATAAGCACCTTGAAAATACACCAGATATTCAATAAGTACTCCCCCTGACTAGGTGAACAGATTAGACACGAGAAATTATAACCCCCAATTTTTTACGAAGATATCCAAAAGGGGTCGTTGCTAATGGTTTAGTAAATATATCAACAATCTGTTCTATAGAAGGTATATAATTCAATTGAACAATTCTATTTGTAACTTGTTCTCTGAGAAAATGGTACTTGATTGGAATATGCTTATTCTTGGAATGAAGAACAGTATTCTTGGAGACACTAATGGCACTGGTGTTATCACAATGAATTGGAATGGGATCAGTGTAATTTATCTTTAGATCTACAAGAGTTTGTATCATCCATAAAATTTGTGTGCAGCAAGTAGCAGCAGCAATGTATTCTGCCTCTGTAGTGGATAATGAAATGGATCCTTGCTTCTTACTAAGCCATGCAACTAATGAGTCACCCAAAAAAAATGCTCCTCCACTGGTGATTTTTCTCTCATCAACACAGTTTTCCCAGTCTGCATCTGAATAAGCATTTAACTGGAAATTCTGATTTCTAGGATACCACATACCATAAGTCATTGTTCCCTTCAAGTATTTAAATATCCTTTTGACAGCTACCAAATGACTTTGTTTAGGAGCAAACTGAAAACGACCTACCATTCCAACAACTTGCATTATATCAGGATGGGATGCTGTGATGTACAAAAGACTGCCTATCATTGAGCGATATGTCCTTTGATCAACATCAGGTGAGATATCATCTTTACTTAGCTTTCAACCAACCACCATAGGTGTGCTAACTGTAGAGGAATCTTCCATCTGAAATTTCTTTAACATCTCTTTCAAATATTTTTCTTGAGAAATAAAAATTCCTGCAGAGCTTTGTTTTACTTGTAAGCCAAGAAAATATGACAGTTCTCCTATCATGGACATTTCAAATTCTGTTTGCATAGAATTAGCAAACCACTGGATAGATGATTCATTAGTACAGCCAAAAATAATATCATCTACATAAACCAAAACAA
>ML777494.1:2832916-2861094 GCA_009831015.1 Picea engelmannii
CTTCATAACTATTAATAAGTTTATCCCACATTGCTTTGGCAGTATCAAGATGCATCACCTTTACAAACTCAGCTTCAGCAAGTCCATTCAAGATAGCATTCATCCCCTTAGCATTAAAACTAAACTCTAACTTATCAACCTTGGACGCTAGCACAATAGGCTTTGTATATCCAGTCTCTACTACATCCCAAACATCAACACCCAAGGCCATTAAGTATGTTCTCATTCTAATCTTCCAGAAGGAAAAATTTGTTCCATCAAACAGAGGGGGCTTAGAGGCTGAAGTTCCTTCATGAATTGTCATGTTTAAGCTTATAGATCTACCTTTGAATAAAAGGAACCTGCTCTGATACCAATTGTTGAAATTACTAATACAACTGAGAGGGGGGGGGGTGAATCAGTTTTCTCTGAGCTTAAAAAATTATAAGTCTATTAAAAAAATTCTTAATCTTTCTTCAAGTGATCATCAACATTATATAGCATATGGAAAGTAAAAGTAAAAATCATTAGTCACACATAAGGTATACGCAGAGATATATTTTCACGAGGAAACCCATAAAGGGAGAACACCTCTTCTTCTTCGAAATGATAGGCAGTCTTTTAAGTTTTGTACATCATCTTTAATTGAGCACCAACTCAATGTGAGGCTGCTACCTCTGTTTTACAAGCTGCAACTTGTTTGAGAGCACCAACTCTCTAGTTTTTCTAGCACCCACTAGAAGGAAGCACCAACTCCCTGGTTTCTCTAGCACCCACTAGAAGGAAGCACCAACTCCCCATATGTTCTAGCATTAACTGGATGGAAGCACCAAATTCCAGTTACACTCGCTCCAACCTGTATAATAGAGAACACTTGTTCTCCCTTGCACCACCCTGCCACCCTGGTTTCTCTGGATGCAACCAGATGGAAGCTAAAACTTCATGTGTTCAAGATCCCACTTGAACCTCTGAGGACAACAGTCCTCCTGAGCACCTCCCAACCTCCCTAGAACATAAATGAACATATAAACATTCAACTACAAAGATACATCAATTCTTACCAATATTTCTTTGTTCTGTACATCTGGTCATCTTCTAACTGTTCTTCAATTCATTTCTTCCTCTGTCTGTTCAGCAGGTCTGCTCTACATCAACTTGTTCTGTCATTCTACTCTTCTTCAACTTGTTCTGTTATTCTACTTTGCGTTTCATCTCACACTGGACATATGTTCAATCTCCTCCTGCACATCCTCTCATTTTCCTTTTCTTACAGTTTCATTCTTTTCTCATACCGAACGACCACACGCACACAGTCTGTCTCATCTTCTTTTATACACACCTACACGACGGTTCAACTTCCCAACTCCTTAGGCAAAAAGACGACAACTGTCTAAGCAACTAAAACGCCAACTAATTGGCAATCATGAATCCTTTTCATTAACAGATTTGTAACTGAGGGATTAACTGTGAGGGAGAACAGTAACCTTTCGATCATATTCCAATTTATCTGCGTCGTTGGATGAACTTTATTGACATTACCTTTAAATCAGGTTTCAACATTTCAGCAATCCTATGCTGAGTGTCTCTACACTTCATTTCGCGATCCTTGAAGTTTCGATACAGAATTTTTCTACACTAGCTCCTTAACCAATATGAGTATGGTCATAATCAAGCGCCTATGCAAAAAGCGCTTTCGTGATTTCTCATTTCGTGATTTTCGACACTATGCTCTATTGACCCCAAGTCGGTGAAATTTTGATCACTTGCCACATGTCATGTGATTCGATGGTCTAGATGTGATCTTGAATCAATGGCTATGATTGAATCACGATTTCGTGATTTCAGCATTCTTGTTGCATTGGGTTCTTTTCCTCTCCAGGTCGCGATTCGCGAAACTCCGATATGGAGTTAGATCAACGGTCCAGATCTGATCTCTATTCAACGACTACGATTAAATCGCGATTTCACATATCGTGATTTCAACATCCTTGATGTCCAGTGTTTTTGTCACTTCAAAGTCCCGATTCATGAAACTCCATCATGGACTAGAATCAACGGTCCATATCAAACCTTGATCTGACGGTTCAGATTACATCGCGATTTTGCATATCGCAATTACACCCGCTTCTCCTTGTACCTTAAAGGGCATGCGGGTTTTTCTTGATCCAACGATGGTCAGATCCTGCGCTTAGATCTAACGAATGAGATCTGTCCTCCTCTTCAATGATCTCTTCTTGTCTACATTCAGATCTTAAGATCGTCGTTCTTTCGGGAATTTTGAATGGAATCCAACGATTAGAGATTCTTCTCAAACTTTACGGGTCTTCGATCACTCGATCAATGTTGTGTTGCCTTTGATCATTCGCCTTCAATCATTCGACCTTCCTGAACTTATCTTTTGTTTGCCTGTCGATTAAAAACTTCCTATACTCATGCCATCTTCACTGTTGTACTTGCCATCAATGAAAAGCATTCGATGTCTGTTAAATATTTGCCATTAGCTGTCTATTAAATATTTGCCAACAATCTTTTCTCTTCCCCGATTATCATTGCACCGTTGATCATCATTTTTGTACTCAAGCCATCATCACTACTGTACTTTCCATCAATGACACTGCCTGTAAAACATGCCAACAATCCTCTATACATTCTTCCTATACTTATGCCATTCATTGTTTGTTAAATATTTGCCAACAAATCATACATGAATGAATATAGTAGAGGCCCTTGCCTTCCTTTTATAATTTTTGGCTCACCTTGTCCCTCCAAAGTGACTTTCATTTTATTAATATTTAATTAATTAATTAAATCACTTTATTTAATTAATCAACCCTTTTACCTCTGAAAAAGCTCCTTATCTCTCCTTGTGGATTCCCTGACTAATAAAAGTCACTTATAGCCATCCCATCCTGTAGTGTTTCTCCTCCCGATTCCAATGAGCTAACACTAAGAGGTTCCTCCAACTAATGTTCCCAAAATGAGCTATTCAGTGAATTTAATTGACTTATAGCTCAAAATAGTCAAAATCATGGAAATCTTCGGAATGCAACGGAACCAAAGCCAATCGATGTGAAATGGCTCATAATGATGAGATATGATGAGAAATTCATGTTGGACCTCACAATGCCTCTCAATAACCCTTTTACTCACTATAAAATCCATCTAGCTACCCTGGTCATCATAAACCTCTGCATTGTGATGATGTCCCAAAGTGGGGACATTACAGTCCTCCCTGCTAGAAAATTGCTTGTCCTCAAGAAATAACCAAATCCCTCCAAGTAAAATACCAGGATACCATGTCCACCTGTGGGATACACAGTAGAACCCATCCAAAGATGAACACTCATGCACTCTACCCCTTGGGTCCCATAACAAGTCATCAACAACTGCTAGCCCCTGGGAAGAATAACCCTGAAATATACCAACTCCAGGAGTCTCCTGCATGTGACACATGGCCTCATCCCAGAATGAATCCATCCTCCATGTCTCTACCAAGATCCATATGACCTCCAACAACTTCTCATGATGATGCCCAAATGAGGTGTTGCAAGACCTTTGTGAGACACCTGGAAGTGGTGTGCTCCTCTCAATATTGAAGCTTAATGGAAAGTTAAAATAACTTTCCCCTGCAATGGTCCACTCTCCCCTGTGAGTCAATGAAATGCTCAATACTAAAGTCCCTGGGTCCCATGCTAATCTATGTCGAAGATCATCATGTTGGACCTACACTACTTTGACCATGACTATCTGCCCCCTGCATACATCCTGAATCCTCCCCTCCTAGGTCCTCTAGTTGAAATACCTATGACCATTGGACCTGTTGTCAAGAAATTGTATTAGTGAAGACACCTCTGTAGAAAATTTACCTGTCCAAACATCTCCATTCCCCATCATGATGATCAAGCAGAAGGAAAGGTCTCACCCCATAGGACAAGTACCTGCAGGCCCACTCTAAACCAAACCAACGTGGAGTGTGTGGCTCTCTAGCGCAACCTAGGTCAACATGAACATCCTGCTAACAAAACAGACTCTCGGGTCCCATGGAAAACTTTGAAGTTTATCACTTCAAATATCCTCTAACTACTCCTGTGTGAGACTGATCACTGCCAAAAGCCCTATGTGCTCATCTTCTAGCACCTGGCCCATGATGCTCTCTATCACCCACCAAGTCTCAACTGGATGCCTATGACGATCCATCTCTCTCCAGCTGGATGCCATAAAGATACTTATGTTAGGTGGGCTCGGCCTAGGCACTCCCCATGCCCTCTGCCACTATCTACCTCTCCTCATGTTGTTGTCCATAATAGAAGTGTCAGGAAAAGGTAACAGAGATCTATGTGGCTGACTATAGGGCTGAAAAATACCACCTGCCTCGGTCAATCCCAAGGAATCGACCCAGATCACGTCTACCTGTACCCATGATAACTTCTCACCTATAGCCATCCCAAAGCCCAACCTTTAGGTACAACTAGAAGTAACTCCTCCCACTGTTGGTATACCAATCTCCATCTCCCATCACCCATCCAACTGATGAAATGGTGAAGGTGAGATCTCATAACCATGTGTTGCTGCAAAGGAGTGGCATTTTAATTCTCCCCTAAGTGTGCCTCCTCCATGCAAGGAAATACACCCCTATGAATCCCACCATACATATCGGCATGTACCCTTGAGCTATCACTCATCATTGTATGCTCTGGCATACTCATGTCATCTCCTGTAGACTCATGTTGCATCATAGATCCTAGGTATATTGCTGGATCAACCTCTACATGGAGGTCAACTTCTCTCAGAACACAAATGGAAGTGTCCTATATAAACTGGTGCTCCTCTGCCAGACCACCAATATCCTCCAATGATGTGACTAAATGATGTATCTAGGTTTCCACTAAGATAGGTGAAGTGGATATCTGACGAATCTCCTCAAGGATCTCCTTTGATCTGGACTTTGATTCTTGAAGGGCTATTTGTGTGCCTCTCAAGAATCCTCGAGTTCTCTCCAACTCCTGAGTAAGTCTATCCACCTCCAAATCCTACTCCCTTAGAGCCTCATGATATGTATCACCAATCCTCAATATGTATCCCTTGTCAATCAACAACTGTTGGTGATCAGTCCTCATCATAGATACTCTCTCCCTGAGAGTATGAAAATCACCCATGGAAAATCCCTCATTTGAACTTCCATGTTCTAATGATGCTCTCCAACAGTAATCTGCCATCACTGCATGTAGGTGATCAATACGTCTAGTGGCTTCCATGATCATAGCCTCACTATCTCTCAATTGTGTTGCTAAGTGGTGTGATCCCTGATCACAGTCATGATGAGGTGCCACCTCATACCCCTCACTGCTAGTGTCAGTATTGCTAGTGTAAATTATGGAATCCCCTAAAACACCCTTTGCATAAGATAACATGTTGAACTGTCCATTGTCTACTGTGTTGATGGGTACTCATGTATGGCACTGCATCCCATCACTAGATGTTATCTCCCCCTATATCACATTGTATCATGTATGGGCATCTGTATCCTCCTATGCACTCAACCTGCTACTATCATCTATGCCCAAATCCCATATAAATGTATCTAGACATGTTCTATGGTCATCCAGACTACTAAAGAGTGCATCCTCATCCGTATAGGACAATCCTAGAAGTAAGTGCTACATCAACCTGTCAGCCTCCACTAGTTGCTCAACTAATGGAGTCTCCAAAATCTATGACTCAATCTCCTCATGCTGATCCATATGTGTAGGGTCAACTATCTATATGTCTTGTACCTCCTCCTGGATATGTGGGTCTACATGTCCATGGTGTGAAACCATCACACTAGGCTCATCCATCACATCTGACATTCCACTGATATCCTCATGTGATGTGGCTATCATGGGTTTCTGAAAGGGTGACAAATGTGTCACAAACCTCATAGGGGGCTCATCAACTCTAGGTGATAACACGTTTGAATCCTCACTAGTGTCACCACTCTATTGAGGTGCAAGGTCGTCAACACCATGTGATATGTCTACTGAAGTACTGGTGCTATCATCCTGTTCGCCTGACTGTCTATCTACTACACAAGGGTCATTATCCTCTTCAAGTGTCCTAGAATCATCAACTTCTATGCAAGAGTCACTATCACTAGCCTCTGTGCAAGAGTCACTATCATAATCGAACTACTCCAAATCCTCATCATCATTGTCATAGTGCACCTCAATGATATGCTTCTTACCCTTACCCATACACCTATGATTTTCTTCCCAAGGCACCTTGCAACTGTAACAAAGTTGCGTGCTCCTAATGGGTGTGGGGTTTCTCTCTGCTTCCCTCCATCTAGAAGCTCTATCTCTGTTTCCCTCTACTATTATGGTCCAATATGTCACCTCATCTTCGCTCCCACTGGGGTTTTTCATGGATATAAAATTTTGGAGTGTTATTAGAGGCACAAGTCTCTCACAAAGTGCATGATATTCCCTTTCACAACTCACCGCTTCTCTAACAAAATATATAGACCTCATATTTCCTTATGGAATATCCCTCAGGATGGCAGGAGTCTGAGCTATGATACCACTGTAATGATCCCAAGCCATTATGCAAGGATCATCATAGTTTTGGGTGTCTTTTAAAACTTTTATGGTTGTGGCATTTCGTACAACACTTTGTTGATCTACTTGTTTACACATGTTTACTTGCAGGATGGCCTCTTGATTTCGACCTTAGGGTTTAATGATGTGTTTATATGAATGTTTGCAGCAAATAAAAATAAGAGACAACCATGGAACATACCTCAACCATATGCAATATGATAGACAAGCCAAAAACTTCTCAAAACTTATTTTATTCATGAAATAGAGAAACCTACTACAATGAAGATGCCGATCTAGAATGCTCAACAGATGGCCAAGAAGATAGGCAATAGAGATGCTACAAAATTCTCCAATAGAAGACTACAATAAGCCTTGACAGGCTGGATGTATAATGAATATTGAATAGAAGTATATCTGGGCCGTAAGAATGCTAAACCCCCTAGCAAGAAGGTGCCACACCCTACTGGATAGCTCAAGCTCCTCAACAATTCGACCCTGCCGCCAAAAGTGTCCAATCACCCCAAGAAATATGCCAATGGATAGATTAGGCAATTGTAAGGACAACCCAAGTGCCCAAATCCCCAATGTCACTCTAAAACCATGTGGATCTGAACTCCACTGAATGGTGTGCCCCCCTCGATGCCTGAAACCCTAGATAATTCGACCTAGGTGAATGAGACCTCCAAACGTCCTGAAACTCTCCAAAATGATAGATCGGGCAATCAAAAACCCTTGGAATAAGTTTCAAGGTCAGATATGAGGTACAACCTCCTAGATCTACAAATCATTGAATCACCAAATCGTCCTCTCTCTCCCAAATCCATCCCAATCTGTAGATGACGATCAACCCGTGGTAACTCCTCAAGAATCAACTAGATCTTATGTCCAAAGCCTTGCAATGAATACCCAAGTGATAGAATCTCCAAAATCCCTGCCAATCACCTGCAATGAATCTCTTTCCAAGAATGGTGCGACCCCCTTGCTGAAAACCCCCAACTGGTCCACCCTCTCTCTATCTGCATAGGTAACTGATGTGGAATCCTCCTGCAACTAAGTATATCTGGACCTAGAATGGTGTGGGAGTGTATTTCATCTTTGAGACCAATCTTGGGACAAGCTAGGTGGAATATTTCACCACCGAATCGTCCTCTAGGGTTTGTTAAGTCAAAACCCTCAAAACCCCCAATGATGGGCTCATTAGCTAAAAGTCAGATATCAAAAGATAGTCATACATGAATGAATAGAGTAGAGGCCCTTGCCTTCCTTTTATACTTTTTCGCTCACCTTGTCCCTCCAAAGTGACTTTCATTTTATTAATATTTAATTAATTAATTAAATCACTTTAATTAATTAATTAACCTTTTTACCTTTAAAAGCTCCTTATCTCTCCTTGTGGCTTCCATGGCCACTGAAAGTCACTTCTAGCCATCCCATACTATATTGTTTCTCCTCCCGATTCCAATGATCCATTACACCGAGAGGTTCCTCCAAATAATGTGCCCAAAATGACGTCTTCAGTGAATTTAATTGACTTATAGCTCAGAATAGTCAAAATCATGGAAATCATCGGAATGCGATGGAACCAAGGCCAATCGGTGCGAAATGGATCATAATGATGAGATATGATAAGAAATGAAAGATGGACCTCACAATGCCTCTCAATAACCCATGTGCTTGCTATAACACCCCTCTGGATACCCTAGTCATCATAAACCTTTGCACTATGATGATGTCCCAAAGTGGGGACATTATAGAAACAAACTCATCTTTCCTAGCTCTTATACCGAAAGAAAAAGGATCACTAAGTTTTGGGAGATTCTAGCCAATCTCTCTCTGCAACACAAGCTACAATATCCTCAAAAAAATAATAGACAACTGAATTAAAAAAATTCTTCCTACAATCATCCTGGAGAACCAAGGTGGGTTCATTAAAGGAATTCATATAGTGGAAAACATAATCCTAGTCCAACAAGCCTTGCCTCAAGAATTCCAAGAAAAGAAAAAAGATATGATCATAAAGCTCAATCTAAGAAATGAGTTTGATAGAGTTAGGCATAATTTCATGTTCAAAGTCATGGAAAACTTTGGCTTTGCTCCAGCATTTATAAACTGGATCAAATATTGCATTGGATCCCCCTAGATCGTCCCTCTAGTAAACGGTCGAGAAAATAAGTTCTTTCAAGATTCCAGGGGCCTATGACAAGGTTGTCCCCTCTCTTGGCTTCTCTATGCAATTCAAGACTCAATGCTCAACTTCCAACTAGATCATGGCCAGATTCAAAAAAATATCCTCGGCTTGAGAATAGCCCCAGGGGTAAAAGAAATAAAGCATGCCCAATTTGCAGATGAGACGCTACTGCTTGGAGGAGCAAGTGTACAGACAACAAATAAATTTAAAATGGAGCTAGACATTTACAAAGAGATCTCAGGAAGTGAAGTAATCCTGCCCAAAAGCAATATCTACGGATGGAACATATCGCCAAGGGAAATGATGGATATATCAAGAGTCCTAGGAATGAAAGGTTGTACCAATTGGGATGCATTTAAATACCTGGGAGTACCAATTTTCAGAACAAAGCCAAAGGCTTCTCAATGGCTCCTGTTGATAGACAAGTTAAAAGAAAGAATTAATTCCTGGGGAGAAAATTGGCTAAACAATGTGGGTAAAGTTGTCCTTATTAAATAGGTCTTGGAAAGCATCCCAATATACCAAAGTTATTTGTTACTAGCCCCATCCACCACAATCTAGAAAATTGAAGCGCTTTTCAGAAGGTTCCTATGGGAAGGAGGGAAGCAAAAAGGGATGAAATTGCATCTAATTAGTTGGGAAAAAGTAACTAATCCCTTTTCATAAGTTGGTCTCCAATTCAAGGGCATCCACTCACAAAATTTAGCTTTAGGAGCCAAGCTTCTTTGGAACCTTGTTACGGGAAATCCCTCCTGGAGAAAAAAAGTGATCTGGAAGAAGTACTTCCGAGGCCTGAGGAAAAAATGCCTAGATCGACCAACAACTATGGAGAAAGGATCACCTATTTTCAATTTGTGTCTAAAGGCTCTAAAGCTCTCTAGACCTCACCTCACATGGATACCAGGGAATGGTAAGGAAATCAAGGTATGGGAAGACTCAATCCTGGGAGATCCGGCATTAAGTTCGATGGAAGGACTAGATAGTCTAAAAGATTGGATGAGAAATCAGAACTTAAACAACATGTGGGACATTTCTATTTGGAAAGAAGATGAGGACAATTCATGGGTCAGGTGGGAAGCCACCAACATACCTCCAGAGCTTGAGGGGGAATGGAGCACTATGATGGATTTTTTGCAATGGAAATCCCTTTTAAAAGATAGTAAAAAAGACAAGAGAGGTTGGGGAGCACTCTCTGGAGCCTACACAATAGCAACATGGTATAAAAATCTCACAGAAGTCCCCCATGTCCCACCAGACCCAACAATCTGGAGATCCATCTGGACTTCCAAATCCATACCAAAGATAGATATGTTTCTTTGGACCTTGGCACATACGGGTATTCTAACTAGAGAAAACCTGAGAAGAAGAGGATGGGAAGGCCCATACAAATGCCCTCTCTATTCAGAAGAGGAGGAAATCTCAAATCATTTTCTCCTACAATGTGCATAGTCCAAGGAGGTATGGCAGTTGGTCCTTGGGATGAAGCCAAGAACAATTTATATACCTCAAGAGACCTCCATCCTTCTATGAAACTGGATTTCCCAATGCCCATTTAAGGCCATGAAAAAGGGCCAACTCTCCACTCTCTCGAGAGCACTTCCAAAATTCATCCTTTGGAAGATCTAGCTTGAGCGGAATAACAAGGTTTTTAGGCAGACCACAAGTAACCTAGCGCAAGTAGCAACAAAGGTAAAGGCCTAATTTGGAAAAAGTGCCCCCTACTACTGCAAAGCAAAGAAATCGGGACCCCTAGAGCTGGAAGAGGAACAATGGATTAAAAGATTCAAAATCAGGGACCACTCAGAGAAAACAGGCAACAAGATAAAACAGGAAACATGGGAAATTCAAAAGGAAGAGGAGGACTTCGAGGAATGGAAGCAAAAGAGAAGAAAGCATATATATTTTTTTGATGGGGCCTCCAAAGGAAATCCAGGGGTGGCAGGTGGAAGAGGGGTCCTAGTAAGCCCCAATGGACTTCTAGAAATTACCTATTCCTGAGAACTAAGAACAAAAATAAACAATAGAGAAGAAGCATTGGCACTTTGTCAAGGGATAAATCAAGCTGTCAAACAAAATGTCCAAGACGTGGTGATTACAGGGGACTCCAGAATCATAATTCAAGCATTGATCCTTAGAAGCATGGTCAAGAATGCAAAACTATAGCACATACTGGAGAAAGTCCAGCTACTTTTGGGAATATTGAGAACGTATCAGATTTTCCATGTCCTCCGAAAATTGAACACATCAGCAGATGCAGAAGCCAACAAAGGAGTCCTCTCAAGAACTTGAACACTCCAAGTAAATGGAACCACGACCAGCATGGAAATCCCATAAGCCCGGGGCACACAGACTAGGATCACAGTGGGACAAAAAGTATGGTAAGAATGCAAGGAAGCGAGGTGGAAAAGAGATATGTCACAGGCTGAGACACTTCACAGGGGAAAATCTAAGACAACCAAAGAGAAGACCGGTGTTAGACTTGAGAGGAATTTCAATCATTTGGTCATTGACTACTCAGAAAAAGACAGAGGTCCATCACGAGACGCATACGCTTAGCTAGATGACATAGATCGACCGGGTGCATTGGATCATTCACATTAAATGGAGCCTGAATCTCGAAGGAATTGAGGATAAAATATCATGCTGGGTAGAACCATTTCATCCCCTGAGCATTCTGATGTTAGGAATTCGATCGCGTAGAGGCACAACACCACCAGAGGAAGGAAGTCACCCTAGCATAAGAAGGAAAACAAGAGAAGAAGGAAAGGAAATGACGTCCAACTCAGGGAGTAAACCATTAATGGAGGAAAGGATGAAGTTGGTGGAAGAAGAACTGAAGAGGCTCAAACACTTTCTACATAACGAAGATGATTTTCTCTAGAACCTAGATATTGAAGCAGGAGGACAACTAGAAATGATAGAAGACGACATCACAACGAAAAGAATCGGGTTCTTAGAGGATCTGGAACATATTCGCAAGGAAGTCAAAGACCCAAAGAAGGAATTCGAAGAACAAGTCAGCAAGTTGGAAGCCCAAATGGAAAAAGTGAACAAAGACTGACATCTGGAGAAGGAATTGCCCAAGAATGAGGGCCCAAGGAAATCCATCCAGCGATTCTTAGGCCAATCAATTTCTCTACAAATAACACTATGAGGAAGGCATTTTGTATAGAAACCTTTGCATATAGCAAGCCTGTAGATTAGGATAGTTTTCTAGCTCCAAGAACTATACCCAGGTAAGAGGGTATATCCTCCTGGTATTGTAACAATTTAGTTGAGCCTGAATCAACTCAGTTGTAACAGCTCCAGTGGCTTTGCCACTGCTATCTTATAATAAAGATCCATTAACCATTTTTGTCAAAAAAAAAAAAAAATGTATTCATGTGGGTAATATTTCCCCCTTGTACATAAAAAACAAAGGATGTAATTAAGGAAAAAATAATGGAATGGGAGGATTTCCAACTCCATGAATACTCTAAATATGTTCTAGTGGGGGTGATTTTTATCCCACATCACTATTTTCACAATTCAACTTTGTATCTTCGTGGAGGAGGGAATTCCCCATTAAGAGGCAACAAAATTTTGAGTATAAGTTCCAAATTGGAAGATTTAGAAGGAGTGATCCCAAAGGACTAGTCTTGCAACATGATAAACAAGTGTCCTATACCTAGCCATATAGACATGATATATGGGAGGAGGAAGCATTCATTAAAAACTCCAAAATCTAGGATGAGGTACTGGAAAGAATAAGTAACCCTCATGTAACTATTTTCAAAAGGTGGTCTCTAAATGAAAAAATGTTGGAGATAAACTATGGTGCATTTGACAATAGAGAAGCTGAAGAAGCAAGAAAATATGAGGAAATCAGGTTGAGGGAAGAAACAGGATTGGAGTCGATTAAAGAGGAACAGGTCATATTACATCAAAAAAAGGAACTTCATCACAAAACATAGGAAACATTCTTGAAGAAATGAGAATATGCTACTCAAGAAAAAATAGAAATAAAAAAATAGTTTCTAAAGACAAACAAAGAAAGATAGAGTTACAAGAGTAGCATCATAAATAAAGAGAAGAAAAAAGACGAAGGAAAGAAGAGAAAAATAGAGCTACTAAGGGAAAATGTAATAGAAATAGAATAAGGATAAAAGCATCCAATATGAGATATTGTAGAATGAAATTGATGACAAGTAAAATTTGAATCAACAACAAGGATCCTAACCTACAAGGAATTTGTTGATGTCGGAAAAATTCCCTTCAACGAATAGGGGTAATCCTCGATACACAGTCCCAATTAGATTACGCATCATTTCGTTTAGGAGACCCATCAAGATTCTGGCCCTATTTCCATTACTATGTTTGGGGTCATGATTGAATGGTTATGAATGTATAATGCAAAATCAAACTAAATAATTTCATAAATAAAATTTAATCGATCCTATCCTAGCTAGGAGCGATAGTTACAGTAACTAATGAGAAGTTATAAATGCCACTAACCCCTGTGAAAACTTCTTCCATATAGTTGTTAATAAACAACATAGTTATATAACATATACATGCAAAGACATAACTATATTAGTATGAGCTACAAAATCAAATGTATAGAATACCCATCATCTCAAGATAAATAATAAGAGAGAAGAAATTAAAATGCAATTTTTTTTTTGCATAAGAAAAGTATATAAATGAGAAAACATTCTTACAATACATACAAATAGCATAAAAACCTACTGTAAATAGTTCATATCAAACTATCCATCAACAAAAGTAATTCTCTCTAACAAACCATGCCCCAAGGCCTTCTCAATATTAGTTCAAAAAATAGTTCTTGAATTTACAATGCTTGAAGAGGGCCTTCAAAATGGGCCTCCTCCTTTACTTATAGTAATCTTAGTAACTTCCTATGGGGTCTTCTTGGATTCTACAAGAACTAGTTACAAGTCTCTTCATCTTCCCCTTTCAAATGATGTTGACATGTGTTACAATAAGATGAAACTGATAATAGTTGACAAACATAAAAATTAGGGGATAGTTGTGAATCAAATTTGAATTTGTTGTTTTGTATTCCTTTATTTTTTCTTGTACCTCAAGTAAGATTATGAAGCTTCATTTTGTCCTACAATGGCGATGGCAATGTGGTATAGGAGTGTTTCAAAAGAATAATATTGAAAGGTTGAGTTGTGTAAAAGGGTTTTCATATCTCTTGTAAAATTAACCATGAAAGACATAATCATATTTTGTGTCTTCGAAGGAATGACAAGGTGTTATTCCATTAGATATGTTGTTACTCTAGTAAAAACATAATAATATTATTTCCTATGCTTCATATTTGTCTTGATTTATTTGAAAATATGTTCATGAAATTTGGTCCCAAGTCCTTGGACATGAGATAGGTTCCCTTTAAGTGTCAAAAGGTTCACTGCTTTATGAATTTGTGCACAAATTCCTAGGGAATTCTTTGTTTCGATCTCATCCTTCTCCTTGAATTTAGGGAAACTATCACGGGAGGCATGGTAAATTCCCACTCTTATATGTGAGGTATCCAAGGTGAGGAATACAAGTTCTCCACAATCCATCATTTCATATTATTCAAACCTTCCCTGATGGCGGTGAATTCAACATTCTTAGACTTCACTAAGTTGTGATGAGCTATGATTTGTGCCACCAAAGGCTAGAATACTTGGATGTTTGCATAGATGTCAGTATCCATCTTGTGGAGTCATGTCCTAACTCTTTCTGTGCATATCCTGAACTTCATGAGGATCCCCTTATCTCTTTTTCCCTTCTTGACTTATTCTTCCAATTCTTTGATCCGATCATCATTTTCTTGATTTTTGTAGATGCGATCCTTGAGATTTTGTTTCGATACCATTGCAAAGGTAACACCGATTGATGCAAAATATATTGGGTCCTTCCAACCATTTTATATCACGATGGTTTCTATAATCACTGACATAGGATATTTCTCGGTGTCTGGGAGATTTTTTGTTTGTTGTTGTACAATTATGTCGGAGGCCTTGTCAAAATCGAATATCTTTAAATGGGCCACGTTGTGAGCCTTAGAGGGAGTGAAGAGTCCCAATCCAAATTCAATGAGTGGGAAGTGCCCATCGGTGAGAGGGACTTCCACTGGTGACCTCACAATATCTGTATGCATGGGAGAAGCAACATTGTTTAATGCTTCCTGGTCATATTTCTTTTCTTCTTCCTTTGATACTTTTATCGCTACATAATATGCTACTCTCTTCTCCAATGTTGTCTCTATTTTTGTTTCTTCTACCTCTACTGCTACATATTCAATCTCTACTACTACCTTGGCTTCAAATTTCATAGACAAGTTTTCCACACCCTATGCATCATGCTTTTGTGGCTTAATCTTTCCCTCTACAGTCTCAGTTTCCCCATTTTTCTCAGTCAAAATTGAAAAATTAAAAATTGTGTACATATACGTGGGCTATAGTTATACAACTTGAGAATATGTAGGTTGTTCCATTACATCCTCCATACATCGGGTTTTGTGTTCAAAATTAAAAATATTTCATATTTTCCATGCCAAGTCACGGGATCCATGATCCTTGGCCCTTAATTGATCCAGATTATTTTCGGCATGAAATGAGAAAGGAGATATAATAAATCAATGTACAAAGATATCTCATATATACAATAATATAATAGAAATGTATCAAATATATAGTAATACACAATTTTCGATTAATGAGCGAAAATGTAAAAAGACTATAAAAATACAGAGTGAAAAACTCACTAGAATGGTGGCATCTTATCTATGAGAATAGATGTGATGGTTACTCACATCCATGTGAAGATAATTTTACAATGAGGATTCAAATGTATTTTTTATCATAAAAAAAATCCCAAACCCTAACCTCAGAAGATGAAAATCTAGCAGTTTTGTGGACCCCGTTTTGGGTAGTTTGGTGTATCAATTCCCTGGGGGCATAACTTTGGCATACAATGTTCATTTGGGGAGAATGATGGCTCGTTGGAAAGTTATCATAAAGAATATTTAGTTTGGGGGATCAATCAGAGACTTTGGCTATGATTGAGAATCTATATACCTAAAATCATACATTTAGGCCCTCAAAATGGCCCTAGAAGTTAAAAAGTGCTAAAAATAGTGAATTGCCAAAATTGCCAGAAAATTGTTTTAAGCGACTTGGAAAAGGTGGGTGGCCACTGATATCCACGTGGATAAATCCTCCCTCTATAGTAATAAATAGTATCTATTGCATTGAGTGGTCGAGAGAGAGGGAAAAGAGTTTTTTGAATCTACATCTTGATGAATTGTTTTCCTTGTTGGAGAAGTTGCGCTGCTTAGATTTTTGAAGGTTTTCACAAACCTATGGTTAGAAGGGTTGGACCTTTTTAAATAGTATAGATGCATGAGATGTCTCTGTGAATAAGGAATATTTTCAATTTTATACAATCTTGTCGACCTAGTTTTGTTCGATAGAAGGTGTTTGGGCCAAGGCTGTAGTGGTTGCAGTATCCTTATGTTCACCTTTTGAACAAATTCTGAAGAAGATAAATTTTGTAGTACGAGATACTACCTTGAGGCACTGTTTAGGTGGAAAAGTAGTTGAAACCACCTCTAGTATCCTCTAGAGATGACCCCCCAGAGTAACAATGACACTAGCAGGTCGAGACTCATAGATAACATGGCGCTTCTACAAATATGGCTTCCTCAAGAGAGCATCAAAGATATCCAACGAGGAAACATCACATAATACCTCATCCTTGAAGGGTTGGATGTTGTATGACAATCAAAATTGCTAGCTAATACAAAGATCTCGTACCTGGCGAAGCCACCCAATGTTGTATAGTTGTGGGTGTGGTGTTGTTGACAATCCCAATTGTTTGACAACCTATGCTGAGATTAGGTTCTCCTGGCTTCCGCTATCAACAATAAAATGTAGTGGAGTCCCCTTCACCTAGATATGTGAATGAAAAATGCGCTCCCACTCTTCAAGCTCTGTCGGTTCTTCTGGTTGAATTGCTACAATCATGAAAATATCAATGGGGTCTGCATCGATGATTTGTCTTCTATTAGTATTTTTTGAATCTAATTCTGAATTGGGGTTTGGATCCTTGTCTTTGATTTCGACCACCAATGACTGTTTTGAGTGACATTCATCAGTGTTTTGCCAAGGGATTTTGTGGAAATCACACCATTTTTCGATGTCCTTTTTTGTCTTCCCGTGACCCTTCTTTTCATGTGGCTTGGACTAGTTTTTGGGAGATTGTTTGTTAGGGCCATCTTTATCATACTTTGGTTGTTGTGGATTTGTAGACCCAAACTCTTGTTTTTTCTAGTGCTTAATTTTTTGCTCGATTTTAAGAGCATATCGATAAGCAACATCGAGTGATGAGATGTCCAGAAAATACATTTCAGTTTGGATGTATCTATGTAGAGCCCCATGGTATTTTAGAACCAAATGTCATTCAGAGTATTTGATACCCAACTTGGTGCACGAGGTATGGAAGGTATTAGTGAAATTCATAACTACTTCTCCCCTCTCCTTTTGTAGTCTGGTCAATCTCATATACTAGTCCTCATAGTTTCCAACATGGTAATATTGTTCCTTTACTGCGTCCACAAAAAAATCCCATGTGGGATCGACCCCATATATTCTAGAATATTTTGTGGAACTTTTCTCCCAATACATTTCCCACCAATGTTTGACATGGGGGAGAGATTTAAGGAGTGTGAAGATGATCTTTTCCCTATCAAAAAAATGGTGAATAAAGAAATAAATTTGTAGCATATTTAACCATTTGTCTAGGGCATTCGCATCTATCTGACCTTCAAATATGGGAATATCAAAATTAACCCATACCTTGAAAGGAGAGGTGATTCCAAAGTGGTTGTTTGGTGAATATGTTCTTGTTTCTATCGGTAGGCGTTGAAGGATGTGAGAAAAATTATCCACCATTTTGTCCCTCTGTCGCGTGAGAGATTTCTCAAGCAACAGATTGATAGAATCTTTTGCTATGTTGTTTTTATTTTCTTCTTCGATGGAGGGTTTCTTGGGCATGCGAGAGAGATTTTATTCAAGAGATAAAATCTATAGACCCAACTTTAATTACTCATACCTCTTCAGGGACATGCACTGAAAAAAAATGATTAAGAGCAGCCTCCTCTGATACTACTGATCTGGATTATTTTCAGCACGAAATGAGAGCAGAGATATAATAAATAAATGTACAGAGATATCTTGGATATCCAATAATATAACATAAATGTATCATATATGTAACCATAAACACAGAGATACAATAATACACAATTTTCTGTTAATGAGCGAAAATGTACAAAGACTGTAAAAATTCAGAGTGAAAAACTCGCTAGAATGGTGGCAACTTATCTCTGAGAAGAGATGTGATGACTACTCACATCCATGAGAAGATGATTTTACAATGAGTATACAAAGGAATTTTTTCTCATAAATAAAATACAAAACCCTAACCTCAGAAGATGAAAAGCCAACAGTTTTGTGGACCCCATTTTTGGTAGTTTCGTGTATAGACTTTTCGGGGGAGTAACTTTGGCATACGATCTTCGTTTGGGGTGCACAATAACTCGATGGAAAGGTATCGTTGAGGAGATTAATTTTGGGGTCTCAATAAAATCATTCAACTACAATTGATAAGCACGATCCAGAAAAACCTTCATTTAGGCCCTCAAAATGGCCTGAGAAGTTAAAAATGCTAAAAATAGTAAATTGCCAAAATCACCAGATTTTTTTTTTGAGTGAGTTGGAAAAGGTGGGTGGGCACCAATATCCACCTAGATCATTAATATGATGTAAATTATCTGATTCTACCCTTCAATTCCCTTTGTAGGCTATAAATTGAGCCATATACAAGCCTTGAAGGAGGAGGAAAAGTTGAGAGCAAGTACACTCTGGAGAAATTTTACCCCATGTTACATCCTTGAGTCTGAATCTATTAGCCATTTAAGAATCAACTCTCCTTATGCTCATCCCTGAATCTCTTCCTATCCTATGAAGGAGAAACCCAATTACTCCTATAACTTGTGAGCTTTCCTTGTGGAGGATAAAAGTGGTGAAGGCCAAGGTGGAGGGACTCAGTTTCTTGGTTTCGAGGAGTTATTGATACTGGTAATTATATTAATAGAAATATTATTTTCTCATCCAATCTGATGTTTCAAATGTTTATATTATTTTCCATGGGTAAGTTTACTATACATGATAATGGATTATACTAGTTTATATGCTAACATTTCATAATAGCGTTAATCTCACCATTTCCTTCGATGCAAATAATTTTGATGGATCCTTCTCATTTATCAGTGTCCATAAGATAATCATTTCGACACATTAGCAATCATCTACTCACCCCCACCGATACACTGAATTGACACCACTTTGAATCTCTCAACCAAATGTTCCTTAAAATGAATAATAAGCTATTATAGACATCGATAAGGAACATGAATAAGTCAAAATAAATATTTAAGTCAAGATCACAGGACTTGAAGAAGAAATATTACAGATATTTGTAGTACACAAATAATCTCTGATATGGAATGAAAATCATGGTAAAACATATGATCAAATTGAATATATAAAATAAATTCATAAAGTTTGTGGTCAAGAAGACCGTGATATCAGGATTTTGGTAGAGAATGAAGCGACCATAATAAAAATAACAGTACAATATTGGGAGGAATTGGCTACACCACCTTAAATCCAAGTAAATGATGAATGGGAAACTTGCTTGAAATTATAGGTTTTCATAAATAAAGTTATGATGGAAAACGACTTTCCTATTTTTGGCCAAGAAGAATTTTAAGCAATGGAAGAAAATTATACATAAATGGTAATTAAACATGAGAATAATCACTTCAGTATGTCGTGGCCTTATGCAAGAGTACCTAATCGAAGAATTTAAGATGGTTGCTAGTCTAGAATCACTATTTCCAAAAATAGAGAGATACATTGAGTGATTCAAAGAAGAACTAGAGGATTTAATTTTCCTCGTTGATCAGCATCTTTTCCCATACCGTTTATTTTTCCAGGAGTTGTTCAAACAATGGTTCTAGTAAGATGTTGAACATGTAACCATCCAAACTCCTAGTCCCTCAACATCCTTATAACATGCAATATTTTGAACTTTTTGAATTTTTACTCTATTTTGTTTTTAATTTGTAAAGTGAAGTTATATATAACATGATTGACCTCATAGAAATGGATCTTGGATCTCATGAGAACTTTTGGAGCATTATAGTATATAACTATTTTGAGGCTAATTGGAAAACTCCTTTTAAAGTCGACATGTTTGGTTTAATGAGGCTTCTTATGCCTTTATTCCTTTTCATGGGTTCTTATACTACTGATTAAATATCTTATTCATGTAGTAAGAATTTTAATTATTGTTAAGAGATATATTTCATGGTTGAATGGATTGTTATTATTCTTTGTAAATGTTTTATATGTCATCTTTAGATGAAATATATATTGAATTAATTCTTGGTATTTTACTTTTAACTCTCCACTTTATGTTATTCTTTAATGTTATGTAGTTATTAGTTTTTAGAGGTATGTTTCATATTTATTGATTGTTCTTATAGGTTATTTTTTAAAACATATTCGTTTTAAATCCATTAGATTAGGTTACTTTTGTAGTTATTTTATAAAATTAGTTCAAACATAAAACCAAACAAGAAGAACTATTAAATCTCATTGAACAATTTTCATACCAAATTGGGAGGGGTTTAAATGGACCTCATCCTTTTGTTTACTCTCTATTGTTGATCATTGGGAATGCAAACCCCTCAACATTTGGTTCATGTTAAAATGACACAATTTTCACTCTCAATCTCATGTATATCATATATTTTACAAATGTGTCCAACCCATCTCATGATGGTTTCAATTATTCTAGCAACCAATTTAATCACTGAAGACAAGAACATTGGTCCTAATCTCAATAATGTTTTTTCCTTATGCTCATAATGTTGAAAAATTATTTTTCATAAACCAAATTAATATTGATTAATTATTTATGATATTTCAACTTTCTCTTATTAATGATTTCATTGTTGTTATAGATCTTAACATTAAAACTTATAAAGATATAATATTTGATATTATTTATATTATAAATTTGATTGTTTTATTTCACATTCCAATTGTAAATAAAATCCTTATAATCTCTAGCCCATTCTCTTTTGAATAAATAGTGGTTGATTCTCATACTCTAAGTAATAACAAGGAGCATGTCGTCACTTTTCTTAAGCAATTTATGCTTACATTCTAAAGGTTTAATCCGAGCTTTTGACTCCACTAGAGTATGTTCTCCTTCAATGAATATGATAGGTAAATAGTATTGCCTACAAACCTTTTCACCAGTTAAGATTTTCTTATTCACTCTATCCTTTAGATTTAAATGAAAATTGAAATCGATAACATTAGTAACTACGAATGCACCCCTCGTCCGATAAGCATTCATCAATTTTATTAATATAGATATCAAAAGAGGTGGGAGAAAGAGAGAACACTTAACAACTATGTTACAATCAATATCACTTAACTATCCAAAGTTACATTTCGTCTTAACAATGACCTTTTCATAGAACATCGCATATCCCGTAAAATACATCGCATATAGTTATTTTCTCCATCTTTTTCTTTAGTTTGTTCGAGTCTAATATGTTTTTAAAATTGACAAAACAACAAATGAGGTCATCATTTTTTGATTTCTATAATCGTGAAAAATAACTTTAAAAATATTATCATTTCTAATGTGTTGATTTTTGAACAAATACATTTTCAATTCATGTTTGAGAGAAGCCTTGTTTGACACATAACTAAAACTAGCACAGCCGCTAAGTCGTGGTTGGTGAATGCCGAAAAGTGTTTATGGCTGTTAAAAATGTAATGCTGAAACGATTGGCAATCATGACCGCTGGTGATGCCAGCATAGAAACGTGGTCAGCACAGAAACGCGGCCACCAAACGTCAGTCAACAAAAATATGAAACACCTTAATATCTGTGTGAATATTTTAATATTTTTTAATTAGGAAGATGTGGCAATAAGTTAGTGAACACAACAATTTTTAAACACGATTAGGTAAATGTAAAAAAGTAAACATATAAACGGATGTCTTTATAACAGTTCAGAAGTTAATGGATGAAATCAGAGCCATTCATTTATTGTGACGACTAAAAATATTCTAGGCATATTTAATCTTGTCCATAAAAAACGTATTACGAACTAAAGACCTATTAAATGTGCCCATTGTCAATAGGTGTACGCCTTTCAACGTAAATATACAAAAAAGATAAAATTCAAGTTTTTACACCTGATATTGATATTAATTACCTGATATTGATATTGATTGACCTCAATGTATTTAGGTTTGCATTCGTAAGAGACTTAAATATGAACTTTATATCGTCTATTTAGAAACTTCAAGGAAATCATAATACTTATTAAATACTATGTAAACGTTTTGATTTTTTTTTAGTACACTATTTTTATTTTATAGTATTTATCTATTTTGATTAACCTCGATGTCTTTAGGTTTGCATTCGTAAGAGGCTTAAACATGGACTTTATATCGTCTATTGAGAAACCCAAATGTAGAGATGATGGCTTTCTAGATTTTTCATTAACTCCAAGGAAAACATAATGCTTATTAACTACTCATGTAAAAGTTCTAGTCAATTATGTTGATATTCTTTTATGTACAATATTTTTATATTTTAGGTAGTTTTAAAAGTTTTTTTTTATTTTGAATGAGATATTAACATTTTCATTTTTCATTAAAAATCATCAAAATCTATTCAAACCATTTAAGTTTATTATTTTTTTTTTCTTCACATTAGATCTCCTATTAAATCTCCTACGAGTTGAAAATAGTTGGAAATTGCTAGTATATGTTTTTTTTTTTTAATATGTAATTTTGAAAATGCTTTTTAAAACTAGACAATATTTTTTTAGTTAGACATATCAATATGAAGTGAATTTTTTTTATAAATTTTTAATTACATTTTAAGATAGTTTGAAAATGCTGATGATGATGATGTTGATTAATGTCTATTGAGACTGAATTGGTCTATCTGACTTTAATAAAGTAATAGATTACTTTTAAGTCTTAATAATTTTGTTTCTATGCTTGAAAAGCATTAGAAGAAGATTTCCAACATCACCCTAACTTTGTTGATTAAAAGGCTAGGAATGTTGATAATGTGACATGCATTTTGAAATTGAGATTTAATTTGGGTATAAGATGGAAAATCTAAGAGAAAGTGATTTTCATATTCAACCCTCTTAGTGTCACAAAGATGACACACTCTTTCATCCCATGACATTTTAGAAATTGACCAATACCTAGTTTCACCATGGAGTTCATGAGGAAATGTTCTTATTTTAACAATGCTTACTTTTTCTTTACACTTGTCAAAACAAAGAGATATTTTAAATCTTATAGATTATGGTTGATTTCTTCCTTATAATAACTTTTTTTTTTCCTTTAGCTCTTATCACACCACATTTTCTCTTTAAATCTAGATTTAATAATATTTTTAATAGTATCCTTATTTTTCAAAATGATCTCTTCTTTTAATCCCTAATGTCTTTGTCAAGACTGGGCATCTTTATGCCATCCTCACTTGAGTTGAAGCTGGTTTTGGCTGGAGTTTGAAGCAATTTTAGGAATCGTCATGTGTTCCATATTGTTTAACTTTTTCTTATACAAAAGGTACTTAGTCATAATTGTTCTCTCAATGGGGGAAATAATTTCCTTTAGGAGGAGGATAGGATAGGGCGTATTTCCTTTAATTTTGAGATTATAGGTTATAAAAATATTTTGGATCTTTTATATCTTTCTCCATGAATATCTAGAGATACTACATCCCCAAACTCCGCACCCATATAGAATAACAAGAGAAATATGAGTCTCAAAGAGAAATTTTTCGTTTTCATAAAAATGATATCATCAACATAAAAAAGAAGATCGATGATTATACTGGTGAAAGTTGAGTAAACACAACCTACTTCTTACAATGTCTTCTTGAAATAATTTTGAAAAATACATTTTTACTTACTCATAAACAAATATTAAACAAATATGAAGGGAACCTTTTATATCAAATTATAATAAAATTTTAGGATATTTTATAATAAAATTATTGTTTTGTACGAATATCTACATCATAATTTAATTTTTTCTATATTTATTTTAAATCTAAATTAAAAATATATATATAATTTAGATTTAAAAAAAAACTTTATAATTTAATTTTTTCTATATTTATTTTAAATCTAAATTAAAAATATATATATAATTTAGATTTAAAAAAAAACTTTATTCTATAAAGTAGGATAAATAATATTTGAATAATATTTTCACTTTATTATATTCAAATAAAATGCAACAATTGGTTAGTTATGTTGGAAGGTGACAACAATACATTTCAGGAGTTCAACTATCTTCAACGATTAGTATTATGTGAGAGAGGTAAATTTATTTCTATAGATAGAACCAGAACCATGTGTAGGAGTTAAGTGTTGATTGGTTGATGAATAGTCTGACTATGATAGATAAATGTGTATCTCATAGAGGAAAATTCATACAGTTGTAAACCTTATTTTTTTCTTCACCAATTTAATAGTTATTGATAGAGATATTATTGTCCCATCTTTTGTTTGTTTGATGTTTAGTTTATTATGTCCAATGTAATTGTGTTGTTAGGTCCATTAATTTCAATGTTTCCATGCCATTGTTTTCACGACATATGTTCTCTACTTTTAGGCCATATATCCCATATTTGGAGGTTGAGGTTCAACAAGTGGTATCAGAGCTCCAGTAGTATTCTCTTCACTAGTAATTCATGCACATGGAAGGACATTATGTTTTCTTCTCATTCGCATGTAGAGGAGATGTCAAGGAAATCGTTTGGGAACTTTATTCATGGGGGAGAAAGAGTTGATACCATTTTCAGTGCTTGAGTCATGTGAAGGAGGTGGAGGAGAATGGATAAAGTATTGAGTGGTAGGTTCGAGGTGGAGAAATTTAATGGAAATAACATCTTTGATTCATGGAAGCTAAAGATGTGGGATTTGTTGGTGATTTGAATTTTATGAGCAGAATGAAATGAATACAGATTAATATTATTCCTAATAAAAAATAATAGAGATAGAGTAAAATTCGCTTCTACTCAATAAGGAAATATGTTGAAACTGGAAAATGCAGTGGAAAACAAGCTCGCTGGAATGGTGGCGGCTTATCTTTGAGAAGAGATGTGACGACTATGCTCATTCACAAGAATATGAGTACTATGAGGCTCTAACGGTCGTTTACAATAAACATGAATTCCAAAACCCTAGACATCCAAACACATAACCCTAGGAGATGAATCCCCAAGAGTCAAGTGGCCCCCCTTGTGGCAAGTTAGTACATGAAATTCCTGATGTCGTAACTTTTTCATACGATCTCTGTTTTAGGCACATGATAGTCCGTTGGAAAGGTATATACATGGAATGCACATGTTTTCATCATAAACTGACTCTGTCTACATTCTAATTGTGGATATTCCTGAAAACGTTGTTTAGGGCCTCAAAATGGCCACAAAATTCGGGGACCCAAAAACTAGGAAAAAACTACCAAACTGGAAAAATGTCAAAATGAACCAGTTGGAATAGGTGGGAGGCCATCGAAAACCATATGGATAAATCCTCCCCCATTAGGAAGGAATTCTCTCCATTGCATTGATTTCCCCCATCAAATGAAAATATTTATGTTGATTTTGGCCTCGGGGGAGCCACTGTCCTTAGTGCAGGGAGTTTCCCTTCTTTGACAACTCGATAAAGTTGGATCCTTTGATGTCGAGTTCCCTTCACCTATGTTTCCACAATATGATCATTGGATTTTTGTTTCATGCAGTCAGTTTTGATCTTTGTTGGTGTCAAATGTTCTGCGATCTCTGAGGTGTCCAATAATCGTGGGAAATATGGTCGAAGGATAGCCATGTTGAACACTGGGTGTAGTCCAAGGAAAGGGGGAATGTTGAGATCAAAATCATTTTCACCCACAACCTTGATGATGGTGTAAGGTCCATAATGGAGTGGGCGAAACTTTCGATGGGGATCTGTAAGAAATTCTTTTTGCAAGTGCAACCAAACTTTGTCTCACACCTGAAACTTATGTGGCACTCGATGTTGATCATGGTTTTTCTTGTACTTGGAATTGTACTTTTGTAAAATATCTTCAACCTGTTGGTGGATGTGATAGATTCGCTCAATGAACTGGGTGGCCTTATCAACTTTAGGTGGAGTAGGGGACAAGTTGGCCAGGGTGGTCGTAAGGGGTAGTGCAACATCCATGGGACCCAATGGTTGGAATCCAAACCCTACTAAAAGGCATTGTGGTTAGTTGATCTATTTAAGTCTCAATTGTATGTATGTTAAACATAGTGAAGACTCTCATCCCATGTGCACAGGTTCTTGGAATTGTACATGCATAGGATATGCACGATCATCCTATTGACGACCTCAATTTAGCCATCAGTCTGAGCGTGAAAGGAAGTGGATTTGGTGAGTTTGGTGTCTAGTAGTGACCAGAGGCTTGACCAGAATGTGTTGAAGAACCGACTGTCCTGATCTAAGATAATGGTTTACGAGATTTTAAAATGTAACTGTTAGAAAAATAGGACCGCGGAGCAATAAAATAAAACAAATGCAGAAACAAAACACAGAAGGCACACAATACAAGAGACACACATATTTGCATGGTTCACCCAGTGTGGGCTACGTCCACCAGAGAAATTGTCAGGTCCTTTCTTTATTATTATCCAGCAAAATGAAGGGATACAACCTACAACAAAACCTATTGCAACTTCCTCTTCTTTCTCTCACAGTCTCCTCTCTCAGAATACAATACTCGCCACCATACATAGCCAAAATACATTTTCCTCATAAAGGAGGGTTTCCTTCTAGGGAAAAAAACCCTAACATAATCTCTACCGTTAGATCTGCGACGTTATAATGAACGGTCCAGATTTACAATGAAATTACAATATAATTTTACAAGGAAATTTTTTCTTCGGGGGCTTCACCCCCGAACCCCTACTAGGGCCCCGCTTGCCCCAGACCCCCCAGCCGGGGGGATAGCCCCCCCGGACCCTGCAGAGGGGGTACCCCCCCTTTGCAGTCCCCCGTGTGGAAGAGTGTACATAATTCTGGAGTGTAAATACTTCATGGGGTATCAACACAGTTGAAAGCAAGGACCTCTGAATTAGGAAGATAATTAGGCTCCACAACCAACAATCTCCCACTTGGAGACTGATCTCAACAACTCCACCGCTACTGTATATGATGGACTCTGAACCTTCTTAGACCTGAAAAATTTCTCATCTTCATCTTCATTCTTGAAGACCAACTGAAACTGAGCAGGAACTCAGTTTCTCCCTGGTTACTCCCTTTGTTAACATGTCTGCAGGATTATGGCTAGTGTGTATCTTTTCGAGCTTCAATTGTCCATCTTCCAAGGCGGATCATATGAAGTGGTACCTCAACTGTATATGCTTAGTCTTCAAATGGAAGGCTGAGTTCTTTGCAAGGTGAATGGCACTCTGACTGTCACAATACAACATGTTGTTTTCCTGCTTCTTTCCCAATTCCTCCATAAACCTTTGTAACCAAATCATCTCTTTACTAGCCTCTGTAGCAGCAACATACTCTGCCTCTATTGTTGAAAGTGCAACAACCTTTTGCAGTTTTGAAATCCAACTTACTGTTGTTCCACCTATAGTAAAAACATACCCTGTGGTGCTCCTCCTACTGTCTTTATCACCTGCCATATTTGAATCAACATATCCCTATAGAAAAGTGTTTGAACCTCCAAAACATAATGGATGTGTAGTAGTACCTCTCAAATACCTGAGAATACACTTTACTGCCTCCCAATGTTCTTTACTTGGATTGTTCATATACCTTCTCACAACTCCCACTGCATGTGCAATATCTGGTTTTGTGCAAACCATTGCATACATCAAGATGCCAACTGCTGATGAATATGGGACCCTGGACATGTATTTTATCTCCTCCTGTGTCTTGGGACACATTTCCTTAGTTAATTTGAAATTGCTAGCCAAAGGTGTACTAACTGGTTTTGCATTTTGCATTCTAAACCTCTCCAACACCTTCTCTGTGTAGTCACCCTGAGACAATGTCAGTTTGCTATTTTTCCCGTCTCTTTCTATTCTCATACCAAGGATTTTCTTTGCAGCACCCAAATCCTTCATCGAAAATGAATTGGCTAATTTATTCTTGAGCACATTTATATCCTGCATATTAGACCCTACAACAAGCATGTCATCTACATACAATAGCAAGATAATATAGCTTCCATTTTCTAGCCTTTTAAAATAAACACAGTGATCAGAATGAC
>ML777494.1:2871214-2885241 GCA_009831015.1 Picea engelmannii
GTATTGCCCTGAAAACAATTGAAAGATTTGTAAATATTAGGTCTATCTGACTGAGTAATGCACTTTTTTTAGGAAAGGAAAACAAACTAATTAACCATCATATGAAAACAAGAAGTATACAATTAAATATACACATTGAATATTTGTGGAGAGCACAGGGATTGATTAACGAAGAGCCACGACAAGGCGGATTGCTTCCGTTATCTGTGGATTTAGGAATTAAATTTTCATATTGCAAACATGGAATGTACTATGATTAGTAAGTGGAGAAAATATCAAACGTAGCGATTAACAAAAATGTTAAGTTAGATAACAAGTCCTCTTACATATACAAAATCTTTCTGTAATTTGATGGAATCATCCTCTTCTCTCAGATAATGAGAAAAAACACTTCCTCATACTATCTTAGATACTTCTGCCTAATCTTCTTGCATAGTCAAAAAAACAAAAGGGTTTGCGTGTCGTGTTTCATTTGTTGGCCCGCCACTTCCTAGCCTTTTAAAATCTCCAGCTCCGTTTCTCAGCCTAGACAATTATCAGTGAAATGTCTCCACCAGCAGGATTTCCCAGCATCGTTGGCATGGCCAAGAACGTTGGGATCTCGTCACCGGCCATGATCACAGTAACTTGTCCGTCCTGTTTATCATCAGAGCATGTCATAACTATCTCATCATTCTTCTGTTCATTCCCATTCGATCCCCCAGCCCTTCCGAGACTTTCGTTTCTAATTGTTTGGACGAGACCAGGGTTCTTCCAGTTGGAGAGAACTAGAACGACCAGAGCTACTGCAACCAATAATATCATCGCAAGGACTCCACCCAACAAATATGGAACTGGCGATTGCCATACTGTGCCCACGCTAATACTTCCTCTGTTGTTTTCCATCAGTGTAGCCGCACCCTTCTCACAAGTCACTGGAATGCCGAACATATCAATGTATAGATTGATGATATGCTACTGTCTCATGTATATAATGTATATATAGATGTAGATATGCATTGAACTGATCTTTGTAATTCTCGGACACAATAATAATTTAAGAAGAGCATCTGGGGAAAATCAAAATATTCTGTGGGGGCAGTCTACAACTTGGGAAAGACAAGAAGAAAACTACTGAATATATTATAACTCATCCACAACAGTGAGACAATAATGTCAGTTTTATTTTACTGGCCAAATCTATGCGCGGAAAGTGAGAAAGAAAGTATTGATCTTCTCCCAGTTTGCTCTATATTCTTCCCGTCTTCAGTAATACTACATGATGAATCTACACGACTTCTATTCCAGAGATAAAGGACTATAAATCGTTTATCCTGATATGTTCCGAATTTTTTTAATTACCGGGACATAGGGCACGCTAAAAGAGTAGCACGCCTGTTAGATTATAACTACAAGCATGGTAAAGGAGGCCCGCCATTAGAGATTGGACGGCAAAGCCTGTACGTTAGACAAACTTTGCACAGGTACTTGAGTTGCGCCTTAATGCAACCTCATCCAGACGGTCTGGCGCATAGACTTTACCAGTATTTGACAAAGGATTCAGTAGCCAATATTCGGAGCCAATTTTAGGGATTCTTCTCCTTTGCAGTGTCAACCAATGATCGGGCGCATAAACTTTACGAACTGTCAAATGACAAAGGGTTCAGTGGCCCATTTTTGGGATTCTTCACCTTCGTATTATCAACAAAGTAAGCGATCCAAAAATGACATGTCTCACATCACAATAAACAAGGTATAGAATCTTTTGTGAAAATACTTGACTTTGTAAAAGTTAAATGTATCAGTTCCTTTGTTTGAAATTAAGTGCTATTTTTTTAAATAAATAAATTCTTATGAAAATGACATTTCATGGAAATTGAAGGCTCGAATGTGCATCCTCTTTCTGGTCTCGCATAAAAAAAAAAAATCATTCGCTGTGGTAAATGGCCCATGTCAAACACATAATCGAATAAAGTGTATGCTTGTGGGTAATTCAGTTCGTCGCACTATGGCTATTTATTGCTTTTTTTTTAGCTGATACTGTCCTACCCTAAGAGAGCTTTCATTACATGTCCTTATCAATATTATCTAAAATAAAATGTTTTTAAAATTGGAGGTACCTATTTCGATTTGTTTTAGTGTATACACATTTGGATGTTATCCCTTCTATGGGATAAGTTATTCTTCTTAAAAAAAAATTACATAAATGGTTGTAAGTAGAAAGGACTACAATGTGTTTTTTACATAAATGGTTGGAAGTAGAAAGGACTACAATGTACAAGTGGTCGTTGGAATATGAAATATTAGCACTATTTTATGGGTGTTTGTATAGGGAATATAAACACAAATATATTATAACACACAAATATTAATTATTATTATACATATGTTCAAGGATTTTAATTTTCTATATTATGGTGATGCTAAAGTTTTTGAAGTTTATGTTTATATCATTTAAACTTTAATAATATTAATTATTCACATTAATTTTAAATTTATAACAACTCTAAAATATTATGAAATACAAGCATTCACTTGAAATAAAATTATGTATATGTGATTACTTTATTTATATTTAAATAAAATGTTGAAAAAATCTAAATTTTTTAATAAATAAGAAAATTTGTAATTAAAAAAAATATATATATATATAGAAGAAATTAAAATATACATTAATAATGTAAATTATTGCAATGTGATATTATTTAATTATAATGATGATAATGATGATGATTAATGTTCTCTAAGATCAAATTGATTTATCTAACTTTAAAAGGATAAGTGATTACTTGTGATATAATTTAAACATTTTAAATCAATTTAAAAAAAATAAATTAAAGATCATTACTTCCTAATTTTTTTAATTTGAAAATGAACAATATCACTTAATTTTTATTTACTTGATTAATGATGTCATGTAAATATTTTCTTTCTCCAATAATAAAATATTCAATTAGATATATTAATTCATGACTATAATTATAGTATTTAATTATATTTAAAAAAAATTAAACTTTCTAAAAACACTTTTAATGAATAAAAATTAATTTAAAAAATAATATTAAAAAAATTACAAAGATATCATTTATTTTGATTTATTTTAATTACAATTTAATTTTAATTTTTTTAAACAAAATATTCGAAGAACATGTAAAAATAGTTGCTTCTTAATTAGAAAATCAAGAAGTGTTACCTCGTTTTTAATGGAAAGGTCAACGATACCATTTAACACTTTTTACCCTTTAATTAAAAAAGGAGGCTAAACTAATAGAACATGCCAATGAAGCTATATAATGAGTGGATTTGTGCTGAAATCAATGAAGTTAAAGAATGAAAAATCTTTAACGATATTTTGAGTTCAACAATATTATATGTAATATTTATTTAGTGTTTATTTATAAGGTTTTAGTTTTTTAAAATTTATTTATTATTTTTATTTTTATTTAAAAAAAAAAATTGAAATTATATAAATTTATTTTAAAATTATGTTTTTTTAAATTTTCATTATAAAGGTTTTATGAACATTTTCTCTCTTCATTAAAAAAAAAAAATGTTAATGAAATTTTTTCTAACTAATTATAAATGTCGTATTACTTTTAATACTACTCATGTTTTGACACAATAGTCAAATTTACATATATTATTAAGTAGTTATTGTCCAGTGATTAAAACATGGATAGCATGGATAACTTTTTATTTTATTACTCTAGCTTATATGTTGTATGATGAAGAGTTTGGAGATTAATTTTACATGTTACTACCTTATTGATTTCTTTATGAGTCTCTCTACATGTGTATGATTAGATACCTTTCTATATGAATATGCTAAATCATTTGCATGACACTTTTCAATAATTTATTAGTTTTAATGTATATAATTTATTTATTAGATTAATAAATTAATTTATATTGTTTATAAAATATAATATTGATTTTGTTATTGGTTTATATAAGGTTAAATATAATATTTTATTATAAATATATATAGATTTTTTTTTGGAGAGAGTGTTTTTTAAGGAGTGGAAATGGAAAATTAAAAACTATTTATCATCCTTTTTAATTAAATTTGTAGGAGAATATTTTTAACAAAAATACACAATAAATTTCTAAAAACAATTCTTGAGTAGAATGAGAAAGTATCCTACTCTAAGAAATTAACAATATTGAATTATAACATCAAGTTGACCAACAGACACAACATAGACAATTGGTTTAGTACTATAATATTACTATGAGCACATTTATATGAAAATCAATCTATTAATGAATGAACTTCAATATATTGTACATTAGTATAATATTTTACATCAACCTATATTGTAACTTTAGTCACGTTATGTCTAAGAAAAGAGAAGCACACAAGGTAATTTTTGTTTTTTCGTTAAGAAATTAACATCAACACATAATCAAAACAATGCCTAATCAATGACATTGCAATAAAAGAAATACAAGTGTCTCATTGTCATAACCCAATAACGTCGCAACCGACGTGTCAACATATTTAGCAATGACATATAATTAACACATCATCATAATTGAATAACGACACCAAATAAAAATCATCATGAATGCCAACGTAAGATCAACTTATCACGATTAACATGAATCATCACTACTTCTAATCGCTCAACTCAGCACATAAAGATAATCTTTAGATAACACAAGCATGACATGAGATAACATACTGATAATGTAAGGATCATAAAGATAACATAAGAATGACATAAATATACTACCCACCCAACCTACCTTGTAAGGTTCTAACCTCCGGGACATATAAGAAATGCTCAAGCCCATGATCTGATTGATCTTGACCATTTAAGGTCTCAGGGATGGTGATTGTTCTAAGGAACAAGGAGGTGTCTACATCCCACTAACACAACAAGTCCAAAAACCAACTAGATATATCATCAACATCAATGATAACAATGATGTGATAAAGTTCTAACACTGATCACACATCATAAAAAATTTAAGGCGAAAGAGAAACTTAATTACTAATCCAGTCATACAATGACATAAGAGAAGGCCTAAAAGAAGCCATCTACTTTACTTCAAGTTCAAGGCATGCGATTAATCAACCATTTAATTCTTCATTAATCAATATTATCTCTAGGTGTGCATGTGATCCAAATTATGAATTAGACATAAACCAACACCATTCATTGTTTGGAATTCATCTATTCAGTTAGGAGATCATACTTCAACATTTAATTTCAAGACGCATGAGTATCTAATTACTAAATCATTTTTACATTGACACCATTTCAAGGCACATTAAATCCCATTACTTAATCATTTACACATCAACAATAAGGACGAAGGAGAAATTAAATAAAAAACAAGCATACGTTAACATAATAAATGGTGTCAGGATGTCTAACTACTTAACTAGTCATACATCAATATTAAATTCGTGGTGCAAATAAATTTATAACTCAATCATTCATCAATCATTAATTATTCATTTCACCAGAGAAAACTATTGACTTATCACATGGTGCAACAAAGTTATCTACTCAAACAATCATACCTCGATTTAAGGGAATCAAGAGTAAATTATACACTTGTCGTCATACTTCATTGTTATTCATGGCGCACGAATGATCTAATTACCCAAGTGGTCACACCTAGACATTAATCGAGGTGCGCCAGTAAATCTAATCACTTATATAAACAAACCTCACCACTATTCTAGGCACCCAGTGACCCACCAATTTGTTTTCATAAAATTTGAAAACCATAAGTAAATCATATGTCCAACTTAAAGTTGATATGATATTTTAACCTCATGAGGGTTCCAAGGATCAAAATAGAATGTTTATTAACCTATATTCATTACAAATTTCCCCAAAGTTGACTTACTGAGAGGTACATTAAGGCTCCATTTATGAAACGCTAACAAGTGAGGTTACAATAACTAGCTGTCTAACCATGAAATCATTAGGTGGCTTAGGTGAGTTCCAACTTAAAATAGGAACTTAACCATAGGAATAATAAGAGTTACCACCATCAAAGCCATGGTAGAATCCATAACTTATTTTTAAAATAAAAAGAAAGGGGTCAACAACATAATGGAGGGTAAGAATCGACGATGAAAAATTGTTGATGCAATCGAGTCATAGCTAAGAGTTTTACAACTATTCCAATTCGAACAAGTGAAAATTAGAACCATAATCAATAGAACAATATAATCCATATCCAATTCGAAGTACTAAGGTTTAGAACTATAACCATTTTTTTAATAGAATGAAATTTCAACCAAAAACAATCCTTCATGATCTTATATCCTGTTTTAATTGGTTTATGATATTTAATGAAATAAATAAGAATACGGGAAAAATGCCAAGAAGAAGGGAGAAATTATGGGCTCAATGCAGAGTAAATATCGGTTGGTCGAGTAAGAAACAAAACACAGCAAGGAAATGCTGAGTGAAGGGAAACACAACAGTAAAAACATTATGATGAAAGATAAGATGCATCAGTAAATATGTTGCAGCGATAAGAGGCATTTTCATTGAGCAATGGAGCCAACTCGTTGTGTAATAAAGGTAAAATCGTCCAGCCTATGGAGACCAACCGCAGTGTAAGAGGAGGTAAAAATGATGAATTTTAAGGAAATAATTCGTTTTGTGAAGGAAGGTAAAATTGATGATCACTTTAGTTACCATATACCATCAAAATCGTGGTAGAGAGGGTCAAATTGGCAAAGTGAAGATCCTAGATTTAGCAGAGGATTCAAGTAAATTTTCCAATTTGCCTAGAAAGATAAAGGGAATTTTTTTTTAGTTGAAGTTGAAGATTTAAAATTTTACCAGGTCTCCCAGCAAGGAAAGAGAATTATGTTTTGGATTTAAACTGTAGATTCAAGGAATTTTTACCCATTTGCCCAACAAGATAAAGGGAATTTCATTTTAGTTTAAGTTGTAGATTCAAAATTTTACCAGATCGTCCAAGAAGGAAAGATCATTCCATTTTGGATTTAAATTGTAGATTCAAGGAATTTTTACCCATTCGCCTAGCAAGATAAAGGGTACTTTGTTTTAGTTAAAGATGTAGATTCGAAATTTTACCAGATCGCCCAACAAGGCAAGGAGCATTTTGATTTGATTTAATCTGTAGGTTCAAGGTATTTGAAAATAGGATTGAAACTACAAAAAACAATGATCCACAGAAGTCCACATTTAATAGACAGTTTATAAATATCATAGTGGAATTAGAATGAGCTTTAGTAAGGAAGCGACATTTCTAGAGAGAAGAATCGAAGGAGTAATTTGTGGTGAGGGTCAGAGGGAAACCAACTCAGCCCTACATTAAATTTATTATTAGTGACTTCTCCTTAGAATAAGATTCAGATAGTCCTTGGTGCAGAATCAAGGGAATAAGTCATGGCCAAATTTCAACTAGAATTGCAAGGATCAACATTCTATAAACAAACATTCAAGCTCATAATTAATTAAAAAGTAAGTGAAATCATTCAGAATCACTTCTAGAATTTAAACAACATTAATGGTTTGTCTATTCCATCCTAAGATTTTCAACACAGTAAGAAATAAAAAGAAAACAAGATTGTATGATTTGAAATCCTATTTCAATCACAAATTTCAATAAATATCGTAACATTCATGTGAGATGCACTTGATAATATTTGTCTATAGCCACCATTTCCTCCTTGCTCCTGCTTGATCATCGTTGTGACCTCATCGGTACCACCCAACCAACTCTAGGGGTAATATGTTGGACACACCGACCACACTGAGAGGAGGGGTGAATCAGTGTAGGGATCTTTTTAAAACTTCCCTTTCATGAAACCCCTTAGTTAGAAATCACGAATTATTCATCACTTATTGTTGTCATTTATAACCAGTTAATGTGAACATACATCAACAACATATACGGGAAACAAATATTATCAATAAGTCATCACCACAAGGAACCCAAAGAACATAAGATGCATTTACAATTTTATTTTTATTACAGACTACAATCCTTGGGTTATAAACAACAACTCAATAGAGTTGAAACTCTACAAGAGAACCATCTCTACAATGCAAGACTAAACTTACACAACTCAATAGCAACTAAGAAGAGGAATCAATCCTCAACAGATACCAATCTGCCAATAGGTATGTGACTTGTCAGTAGTGCAACACGTGTATGTATTCTCCCTACCAGTAGTACAACTCACGTATGTATGTGGTCAGTCTATACTACAACATGTGTATGCCTTCTAAGTAATTAGGGTTTTCTCTCTATGAAAAAAACTAAGATCCTTTTCATCCTTCATTCACATCTACTTTTGTCTTTCATTGTCCAATCTAAACCACAAACAATCACAACACATCTATTCTCCACCACATCTTACTGATGCTCCTCAACCATACAATATGAATGTTACTTAGTCATGTATAAGAAACCAGTATACTATGGAAATCATATCAGTACTGAATCATAAGAGTGTTTCTCACTCTATCAATCAACCAACATAAACATATCACAACAACCATACATAGAATTCCTTAAGCATTCACCATACAATAAGTAAGAATATCCATCAAGAAAACTATGTAACCATACCAGCCTTTCTATGGAAGATCTGAGCCCATGGAATGAAGATATGGAACTTGCTTCATACTTCAAGAACTTGGCATCAACTCACACTCAAGTATCCATCACTTCATCCAACTCTACGCACTATGCCTTCCTTCAGCCCCTTTCTATGCTTTTCAATCTATGCTCAAGATATTATTTTCACAAGAGACCTTTGTTTTTTATTTATACTCTCCAAGTAGCTTCCTTAGAAGCATATTCTAGGCCACTTTGTCCACATAGCCACTTTTTCCACATACTCACCTATGTCAAACTTTTCCCAATTTTTCACTTGTCCATGTATCCAATAACCACTTGACCACTTAACCCATTTTCCTCATTTTAGAGTTAACCTTCTTATAAGCACTTTCCATAATTAGAAAGTTCTCCATTTACTTTATTATTTAAATAATCCTCCTTGAGTTTGTAGCTTCACTTTATTATTTAAAAAATCCTCTTTGATTTTGTCACTTCACTTTAATATTTAAATAATTCTCTTTGACTTTGTCACTTTATTATTTCAATAATCCTCCTTGACTTTTTCAGTTCACTTTAATATTTAAATAATCCTCTTTGATTTTGTCACTTCGCTTTATTATTTAAATAATCCTCTTTGACTCTGTCACTTTATTATTTAAATAATCCTCCTTGACTTTGTCACTTCAATTTATTATTTAAATAATACTCTTTGATTTTTTCACTTTGTTATAACCCTAAATTGCACCATACATGCTTACCTAGCATTTGGCCCTTTTACTTGCTATCTTTTCCAGGCTATCACTAGAAACTCTTCTTAAAAACACTGTTTTTGAAAATGTACATGCCCTACACCACTACTGTCCGCATACACATGCTTGATGCACCACTAAAACTTACGTATGTATGCTATCTGCGCCATTATAGCACACGCATACCCACAAAAGTTGCAAACATTAAAAATTTGCGAGGAATTCATTGAGATAACAGGCTATTGGGTAGTTTTCCAATTGTCCCACTGCCTATAGCTCGTCACCCAACCAAATAACCATGCTTTTCTCTTATAAAAGGAGATGTTGGGGATTCATTCCACAGATACTGATAAGAATAGTGAAACTTTCCCGTTTCACATCCCCTTCTTTCCCCAAGAATTTGTAGCCACCTTGTGAGATTTACATCAGAATTTCCCATTCTAGCCCTTTTTCCTCCATCATAAGCCTATGCCATTTTCCTAGAATAAGTGTGAGAAGAGAAAGATACGTGGAAGCGCAATTGGAGCTTTGTGAAGAAGATACCAGACCAGGTTCCCAGATCAGTCATCGATCTCATTGTAAGTAAACTTTGTGATATCAATAAAATGAATACTTTTTTGGTCCCAAAATATGATCTGTCAAATCTTTATGTTTGATTTATGTTTTATACTTTCATCTAACCCATAATTCATATATGAGATGTGTGTTCGTAGTTCCATGCTTGTATTTTCGTCAATGTAGGTCAGTCTTGGGAGGAGACTTGTAGTCAGCGGAGCAATTGAATGCAAAAGGATCGACATCAGATGTGGAGTTAAAGGTAGAGTTAATGGATCTTTTTACTTTGTATTTCATGCATGAATGTGGGGTATATTCGAGGTAGTCATAAAAAGTATGAGACTTTTAGATGGTTAGATTTGGCTAGATGTTGAACCCTAGTGTAGCCCATAGGGGGGTTTTCCCTCTATAGAAAAACTAGCGACCATACTGGGGAGACCTCTAGGGTTTTAAGGGATATTTATGGGTGTTTTAATTGGTTTGATTATTTTTTTTGAGTTTTTGTACATTGTTGAGTCTTTAAAGGATTTTGGTATGTCATACTAGTACTCCCTACCCTATCAGTCTACCTATTAGTTTTTTTTTTTTCAAAATTTACATAGGTGTACGTGGCGTGTAGTGGGTCTGCACAAGTACGTACATGTCATACCTTTAGACAACCCACGTATATATGCAGGTTGATTAAGTGTAAGTAGCATGCCTGTGTCAAGAATTGATTTATGGAAGAAGAGGTAGTCAACATCTTCCCTGATTGAAGTCATACTTCTCAAGGGTTTCTTGATTAAGTATTGGTCTCTATTGTTACAGTCTTTAGCCTGGTTTTGACGTCAATTTTCTTATTCTTTTAAAATATTTCTTGTGTTTTCATTGAAAGGGTTTTAGACGAGTTTGTGAGTCTTTACTGATAAGCCTGTTTGGTATCATTAGTGACTCCTTGTGATCCATAGTGGGCTAGCGGTTAGTTTTTTGTCTTGTCTTGTCTTCACTTTTTCCCGTTTTGCTTCCTTTAAAGAAAAAGAAAAAGAATTCATTTTCAATTTTCATTTCTTTGTTTGGTTAAGTAGTTGGGTTGATTATTTTTCTTGTTAGGAGAAAGAGTTCTTTCTTAAGTTCTTTACTGAATGTTTAAGACATTTAAGTAGCTCGTAGTCGAACAAAATTGCGTTTTAGGTTTTCCTTTAAAAAGATCTTAAAAAAAAAATTAGTTACGAAAAGTTGGTTAAAGAGTTAAATTTGAAAATATTTATTTGCAAACCTTGGAGTGGAAGCTCTCCGTCTGTATAACCCTTCGATCACTGACTTGTCGATGCCACTCTTGATACAGCTTGCCCCCCCAAGAGGAAAACATCACGAACGTCAGATAGTCCTGGAAGCATCTATGGAAGAAAATGTTTCTACTTCATTAGGGAGTCCTCACACTCCCTCTATGGCTACCACTATTGGGGACGTTTCACCTCCTAACTCACCTTCGCAAGTTCAGACCACTATGGGATCGGCCGCCTCTACTTCGGGCAACGGTTCGATTCCGTCTATGGGGGAAGTGAGATTAAATGCTCCTCTGCAAGGGTCCATGGGGGGCACCTCAACCCCCTATAACACTTTCCCTTTCAGAGGGGTTCATATACCTCCTTCGACCCCTTCGCTCAACGATGCTTCTCAACAGCCCATCTGGCCAAACATGAAGTATATCTTATTCGGATCAGGTAGTCAAGAACCTTCTTCCTACACCACGCTGGTGGGTTCTATGTCATTCTCTTTGTTCGACACATTTGGAAACAACGCATTCTTGTCATCTATTTTATCAGCCGGGGGAAACCCTGGTTTTGGACCACAATATCCTGTGCAGGGTACTATTCCTACACAGGGGGAAAACATAGGAGTCTCCTCCTCACAAGGACTCTAGAATCCATGGTAGGGATTACTTCCCTCATCAGGGATTTCGACCAAGGGAAACCCCTTCCATGGTTAATGGAACCCTGGGTAAGGCTCAATACCTATGCCCATCGGATTGGCAGGGGGCAAACCTTTCCAGAACCTTTGGAACACAATGTCGACAACAATCCCTTCCCAACCCTGAATGTCCAATTACGGGAGTCAACCAATGACATCTCAAAAAGAACAGTATCTGAATGTTGGCCAAGGCCATGGTTTTTACCAGAACCTTGGCCAGCAACCTAAATTTTCCTGGCAACCTGGTGCAAGCCAAATTCTAGGCTCCTTTCCTCCTGTACAAAGTCAACAACCCAAACTACCATTTCTGGTGACATTGCATTTTCCAGACTTGTCAATATTGTTAAATGATCCAATCTATCACTGATCAAGGGATCAAATTTTGCTCAAATTTCAAAGTTCTCGGAATGCGAAAAAAATAGTTCCATTGCGTTTGTCTCGTCTTCCTGATTCCGACGGTATATTTACTTTGTCAAACGGACTCCGTATGGAGAAGATATCACAATCTGTTCGTCAAGCCAAACAGGCAAAAAAAAAATTGATGTTGATTGTACCAGTTTGTACAGTCCGTACAGTCTGACGTGGCAGGACCATACAGGCCGTACGACCGTACAGGGGTGATGTGGAAAGTTTTTATTGGTTGATGATTGTCGACTCAGGAGATGACACGTGTCCTGTAGATGGCAGATGATATGAGGACACGTGGACCAATCCGAGGGCACCACGTGTCACTCGTTGATTGGGTATTGGTCGTATGTAAAATGTTATGGGAGTCCGCGAGGTTCAACCCCCGGACCTCCCCACCGTATAAATCCTTTACAACCTTTGCCCGACCATTACGCCACCGCTTATTCCTTGTAATATATGCGTGTATCATTGGTTTTAAATTCACATGTATTTTGTATTAGCGGGAGGTCGGGTCGGGGCTTAGCCCCGGCCCGTGGACATATAGCCATTGCATATGGCCATGGTGTATGTGTTCATGGGTTCCGTTGTAACGGTTGGCGCGCATAGCCCGTGGTTCTTTATTCTTTTTCCATATGACCATGTATGGAGCGCAGGGGAAGTTTCAACGGTTATAACCTTTAACCACTTTTGCCCATGCGCGAGGTCACATGCGCCATATGCCCAGGTGCTTAGGCGGTTAGGGGCTGGCGCGCCCTTAACGATTCTACGGTTTTCACCATTGGCGTGGTTGCGCCCAATGCTGGGTTTTCATGCTTTAAAATGCGTGTGAGCCAGGTTCAATCAAGAAGGGTGTGTTTTGTAGATGCAGAGACAACAAGCTTGAAGGGGGGACTTCCAGGAGGCATAACTTCTTCATTTTTCGACCGATTGAGGTGCCGAAAGAGCCCAAACAGGGGTTTTGGAATGCTCTGAAGCCATTGGAGCAGTCGTTTTGTCAATTTGAGCATTGTAAGACATGTGTTTGAGAACTTTTTGAGCAATTAATAATAATGATCCATTGGAAGCTAGACCAGGAGATGTAGCCCATAAGAGGGGTGAACTCCTTTATCGATTGTTGTGTTTATGTGCTTATGTTCATTGATTATGCTGCTGTCTATGTATAATTTTCATAAGTAATCCTTTAATCTATGTGTTGCAAACTGATCCTTTTTCTTTAAACACATAACTTTCACTTGCAATAAATTTCAAGTTTTTCAAGTCTTCTTCATTTTTAGATCAAGTTGGTATCAGAGCACTGGTTTTGAAGACTTGATTGTTTGCAAGTTTTGTTTCTGATGCTCACAAGGATGAAACTCACAGGAGGAGAAGGTCAACTTGTGGAGCCAAGTTCTCATCTGACAAGGAGGAAGCATATTCAGTCACCGCAAGTTTCAGAGAGACATTCACCAAGCATGGCTCGTGCAGAAAGTCATGAATGCGTTCCAGCCGAAAATGAAGATCTCAGAGAGGATGTCATGGAGCTAAGAGAGATGATGAAGATATTGATGGAAAGGAACATATTGTCACAGGGTGAAGGCTCCAACCCTTCAATGCATAAGGGAGGCGGTGGTGACAAAACTCCAGATGGAAATGGAGGGAATGGTGCTTCTCCACCACCCTCTCCTCCATCATATTTTTCTTCTTCTTCTTCTACCAGTTCGAAACATCTTCTGAATTCTCCAAAGGGGCATGGTAAAACTCCTTCGCAAATTCCTTCATTAAATCTTGATATAAAATTTGAATTGCCAATTTACAATGGAGAAGTTAACGCTGAAAAGT
>ML777494.1:2888903-2904139 GCA_009831015.1 Picea engelmannii
GCCTTTAGATTTTATCTTTGGGAAAGATATTGTTGTCGATGGTCAATATGACATTGATAGGGCAGAGAAGTTCATTGAAAAAATTCAGTCGATACATCAGGTGGTGCAAGAGCAGTTGGAAAAGAGTCAGGCCAAGTACAAGATGAGACATGACAAGCATCGTGTTGATCACAGTTTCGAAGTTGGAGATGAAGTTTGGCTTTATGTCAGCAAGGAGAGGCTTAAAGGAGAATGAAAAAAGTTGAAACCAGTTCGATATGGTCCTTTCAAGATTGTTGATGAAATTGATAACAATGCTTTCCATTTAGATTTGCCTCCTTATATGCAGATGTATGCAGTTGTTAATGTTGAGAATTTGAAGTTGTATGAGCCTCCATTGATTGATGATCAAGGAGAGCATGTTCAGATTCCTTCCATAGATGATTTTTCTCCAGAGTATCTAACAGAACTGCAGGAAGACACCATCCTTGACAGGAGGATGCGAACTTCGAAACGAGGAAATGTGGAGTATTTGCGAGTTGGTCTTAAAGCGATGAATCCAAGCAAGGCCAAGTGGATTGAGGTTGGAAGGGTGAGGGAACTTTACCCTCATATTCACATAGAATAAGAATAGTCTTTTGGAGGTCCAAAATCTTCCCAATGGGGAGGTGTGATCAGGGGATCAAATTTTGCTCAAATTTCAAAGTGCTCAGAATGCGACGTGGCAGGACCGTACAGGCCGTACGACCGTACAGGGGTGACGTGGAAAGTTTTTATTGCTTGATGATTGTCAAATCAGGAGATGACACATGTCTTGTAGATGGCAGATGATATGAGAACACGTGGCCCAATCCGAGGGCGCCACGTGTCACTCGTTGATTGGGTATTGGTTTTATGTAAAATGTTATGGGAGTCCGCGGGGTTCGACCCCCGGACCTCCCCACTGTATAAATCCTTTACAACCTTCACCTGACCATTACGCCACCTCTTATTCCTTGTAATATATCTGTGTATCATTGGTTTTAAATTCACATGTATTATGTATTGGTGGGAGGTCAGGCCGGGGCTTAGCCCCGGCCCGTGGACGTATAGCCATTGCATATGGCCATGGTGTATGTGTTCATGCGCGCGGTTGTAACGGTTGGCGCGCATAGCCTGTGGTTCTTTATTCTTTTTCCATGTGGCCATGTATGGAGCGCGGGGGAAGTTTCAACGGTTATAACCTTTAACCACTTTTTCCCATGCGTGAGGTCACATGCGCCATATGCCCAAGTGCCTAGGCGGTTAGGGGCTGGTGCGCCCTTAATCGTTCTACGGTTTGCACCGTTGGCGCAGTTGCACCCGGTGCTGGGTTTTCACGCTTTAAAATGCGTGTGAGCCAGGTTCAATCAAGAAGGGTGCGTTTTGTAGATGCAGAGACAACAAGATAGAAGGGGGGACTTCCAGGAGGCATAACTTCTTCATTTTTTGACCGATTGAGGTGCCGAAAGAGCACAGACAAGGGTTTTGGAATTCTATGAAGCCATTGGAGCAGTTGTTTTGTCAGTTTGAGCATTGTAAGACATGTGTTTGAGCACTTTTTGAGAAATTAATAATAATAATCCATTAGAAGCTGGACCAAGAGATGTAGCCCATAAGAGGGGTGAAATCCTTTATCAATTGCTATGTTTATGTGCTTATGTTCATTGAATATGTTGTTGTCTATGTATAATTTGCATAAGTAATCCTTTAATATATGTGTTGCAAACTGATCCTTTTTCTTTAAACACATAACATTCACTTGCAATAAATTTCAAGTTTTTCAAGTCTTCTTCATTTTTAGATCAATCACGATCCGCGTTGGCCTCCAATGCCGACCAAGTTTCCCTGAAACATTCTAGAGTTCAAAGGTAATCGTAACGAAGATCTGAGTGATCATGTGACCACGTTTCACCTATGCTGCTCATCAAAATCTCTAAGAGAAGACTCCATTCAATTGCATCTATTTCAATGCACTCTCATTGGGAGTGTCACAAAATGGTACATTGAGCTCGACCACTCAAGATACTCTTTCTTTAGCAAACTAGAAATGGATTTTCCCAACCATTTCCAACTACCTGTGGGATATGATGTCATCACCAAATTGCTGGACAACTTCGAGCAGATGAAGGCTGATCATATCTCATATCACATCCAATAATGGTGGTATTGAAAGAGTTTTATAAAAGTATCGGTTCCACCAACATTCCTATTGGAGTGGTTCCTTAAGTATTTGGTACCCCATTTATCCAAGGACATTGCAATGTCGGGGGTCTTTTCTGAGGAAAAGGCCATAATGAGAGCTCAACAACTTGAACTAATATACTCTTAGTCTGGTTTACTTTACGAGGTTTTTCCAGATGCACCACAGTCTATCCTTGACAAGACCAGACACAATTATGGACCCTATGTCGACGACATAGTTGGTTCAACACAAGTGAAGCCCACTAATCATTTGTTGAATCAATTGCAACAATTGTCGATACCGATGTTAGTAGCCAACCAAACCTCTAGTTCAACTGCTCCCCCTACTCAAACGTTATATGTACACAGTGTGCAGTCGACAAACTCTAAGGCCAACCAGCAGCCTAACAACAAGAAAAAATAGCGAAATAAGAAGGGTAAGGGGGATAAGAAACCCACAAACAATGATAGTGGAGGAAACATTGAGAAAAGAAAGACAAAGTATTTGTGTAACCTTTGCATGGAAGATCATCGGACTCATATTTTCCCTCGGCTTGCAGAGGCCCAGAAGTTATTGGCATAGAAACAACCTGTTGTGTTAATGAACCCATTTCCACATGGGGAAAATTTCACTCAAGCCTCTGCGAGCACGAATGGGGTTAGTAAGGGACCCCCTCCATCTTCTAGTAAACCCTCGGTTACGAACGTTTATATGTTGAAGGGTGATTCTCACATAGCTACTAGGGAACATGATTACAGAATTCCAAACACTGTTGAAAAGGGTAAGGAAGTTGAAAACCCATCAATTCCTCTCCATATTGAGAAGACGATGGGAGAAAAAATTACACGCATCCTAAAAGGGTCATTCAATAAAGCTTCGCACAATCCGAACGCAAGGGCTGCTGAAAATTACTCTGTAGTGGAGGATTTGTCACAAACCCCTTCCACGATGTCTTCTTTGGAGGTCCTCCAGAGCTTCCCTAGCAAAAGGCTCTACTAGTTGCCTTAGGATCTGCTAGGACCTGTAATCTGAGAACGATCATGTTTGATATGACCGACTTGAAGCCTTGCCTCCCATACCATGTTACGTTTCATATAGTAGTGGATCACCCCATGAAATATTTTACTCAAAACATTTTCCACACGGTAGTTGATGAGGGTACCTCGACATGCGTGATGTCATTGGAATGTTGGAAGGCCATTGGACAACCTGTTTTGTCTCATCACCCACTCTCCTTATTTCTTTCAATGGTCATTCTTTCAGACCATATGGAATCATCCCTTCTTTTCCCGTGTAGTTGGGAGGGAAGGCTGTGTGCGTCGAATTTGCAGTGGTTGATGCACCTCTCGACTACAACCTATTGTTAGGAAGGAGTTGGACATATGCAGTGCATGCAATGGTTGCCCCATTTTTTCAGATCTTGTTGTTTCCACACAAGGGTCGAATCATGACCATTGATCAATTGTACTTCTCTCAGCATGACCCTTCATCAAGGGAATCCATGGTCTTGATGATTGATAACCCACAACTCGACATCGCCAACGTGGGGGTTTGTTTTTGCCCACCTTTGATGGGTACGTTCAATTACCCACCTCCTTCTGGATATTTCAAGATGATATCGATTGTCCCCTACCAGCCTAGGGCTAAGATTTTTCAAGTGTCGTCATTATATACGACTTACTTTACTGATTCATGGACTCTTCCTTCCCCATCGTCTCCAATGGAAGGGACAGGGCATCCTGACATGTCCATGCCCTTGTCCATGTCATAATTTATGTACTCTATTATCCAACAAGCTTCCACTGACCCCATTCTAACTCCCGCACAGGAGTTAGATCCAGTTCTCGAGCCTATTTGGTCTCAATATTACCTTTCCACTACCTATTCTTTAAACTTGGTCTTACCCTCTAATGAGGTGATTATAGAGGCATTGACTGGTCCGAACAAAACCTGGGATGATCTCCATCGCAGATCTTATTTTTTCTCGAAGTTAAGAAGAGTTGAGGCAGGTGAATTTGTGTTCACTATGACTGGAGATAGGTCTTCTCCTATCAATCCTTTGGCTACACACATAGTCTATACTAAAGGTAATATGGAAAGCATCAATGAAACAATACCTATTGACATCTCCATAACCCATGGCGTCATGGAGAATGTATTCGTATGAGTGGAATGCTCCACCGAGGAGATTCAGATCTATACATATTTATTTAAATAATTTTATGACATTTTTTCCTGGTCTTACGAGGAAATTCCAGACATTGATCCAAGAATCGTTGAACATGAAATAAAATCTTATCCTGACACTAAGTTGGTCCTACAGAAGCTTCATCCAGTTAATCCTAGGAAAGCAACATATATTAAGGCTGAAATAGAGAAACTACTCAAAGTCAGTTTCATCGACCCCATTCAATTGACTCAATGGGTGTCAAATCCTGTTCCTTTCAACAAAAAGTAGGGAACGATTTGCGTATGTATGGACTTCCATGATTTGAACAAGGCTCGTTCAAAGGATAATTTCCCCACCCTATTCATTAACCAGATTTTCGATGAATGTGTAGTCTATGAGGTCTTTTATTTCATGGATGGTTTTTTGAGATACAATCAAATATAGATTAAGCCTGAAGGCCATCATAAAAGAACTTTTATCTATCCATGGGGTACTTTTTCTTATCGGAAGATACCTTTTGGCCTTAAGAATGCTGGAGCCACTTTTCAGTAGGCCATTTCTTTTGATTTCTATGACCTAAGACACATAGTCGAGGCTTATCTCAATGATTTAGCATCGCTATCTCATAAGAGAGTTGATCATCCGGTGCATCTCCGACTAATCTTCCAACGATGTTGCTACTACTAGATTTGATTGAATCCAAACAAGTGCAGTTTCTGTGTGACATCGAGTCGTATGCTAGGTTTCATAGTTTCAACAATAGGGATCATGGGGGATCCTCTAAAGAATGAGGTGAGAGTTCAGTTTCCTCCCCCGTGCACAGTCCCACAACTTCATATCTTACAGGGTAAACCGAATTTTCTTCGGCATTTTATCATAAACTATGCTAAGATCACTAAAGGGTTCATGACTTTACTAAAGAAGGGAGTCTGTTTCCATTGAGACAAATCCGCTCAACGCACTTTCGAAGCATTGAAATGTTCCCTCACATCTACCCCTCTGCTCCGGCCTCCCAATTATAATAAATATTTCTTATTGTATTTGGCCACCGCAGAGTCAACCACCAGTATGGCCTTGGTTCAAGAGGACGATATTCTTGAAGAGTATGTGATTTATTACCTGAGCTGAGGCCTAGTTGGACAAGAACTCAACTACTCCCACGTTGAGAATTTAGTGTTGGCAGCAGTGCATGCTATCCAATGGTTCCATCACTATATTATTCTTTGTAAGAACACCTCCGTTGCCATTGTGAATCAGTTTCAATATGTGTTGACATAACGCGTCATCGACATAAAGATCATTATATGGATTCTTGTCCTCCAGGAATTTGACTTGGATTTTGTTTCCGCAAAATCCAAAAGGTCACTAGTCTTCGCAAAACTTATCTAGGAACTTACAGTCGAATCAGGTGATGTTACGCCCGAAGAATCATTAATTAAAGGAGATCTTTTTATGATTTCATCTTCAGACACCTCGTATGGAGATATACTATTATGTCTCCATACTTTGAAGTACCCTATCTCTTCTTCTCATGATGAGCATCGACGTATATGCCATCAGGAAAAAAAATATCTCATACTTGATGACACTTTGTCACTTCACTTTACTATTTAAAGATTACTCTTTGACATTGTCACTTCAATTTATTATTTAAATAATCCTCTCTGACTTTGTCACTTCACTATTATTTAAATAATTTATTCTTTGCAAGAACTTTGACTTCTTTGACCTTTTGGGGCTCCAAGCCAACATATGAGGGTCCTCCAACTTCGTAAGGCCATAACTCTCAAACCGTGAGGAGTTATGTGATGCTCCACATACCACCAGAAATGGAATGACAGGCACTATCCATATAGGATAGTTTCATTGACAAATTCAATGATCTTCATCTCATTATTCCATAATTAAGCATGGGTTCTCTAACAATACTTCTATGATAACTCAACTATAAAGCGTCTTCCCGTGAGGGATTTCACCATAAGGGGACCACTTTGGAGTTCATCCATCTGTGCAACCATGAAAAGAAAATAATGATTCATCTTTACATCAATCCAACTATGCATCATATATCAATGACAACACATTGATCCATATTCATCTATGTATCACATCATATAACTATGAATCCACTTGACATCAATCCATTTACATCAAGTACAATACATGATCCATCAATCACTACATCAATATACTATGACAAGACATTGTTCCTTTGACATCAATCCTTTGGCATCAATGACAACATGATCCATAAAGCTCCCCCTTTGGCATTGATGGAAATACCAACATTGATTTCAACACCAATCATTGATGGCAACATGTAGACAGGGCATTTCTTTGAATCAATAGGAATCTCAATCACATTAATGTGACTATTTCTCCCCCATTGACATCAATGGAAAAGGGTAATTATCCCCTTGGGGATACTCCCCCTGGAACTATGCCTCTATGCTCTTTATCCAAGTATAGGTCTCTTTTTCAAGTATTTATCTTTGCATATGATAAATCTCTCCTCTTGGAATTATGGAAAGAATAATGACTCCCCCTATGGGTATGTCTCACCCTATCTTTTCTGCAATATGAACAATATGCTACCACTACAATATGTTTCTGCTGCAAATGTTATTGCTCAATCAGAGCATAGATAAACTGTTATTTCTATGATGATCCTTGGACCTGTCCATGCATCAAACTCATGCCATACCATACATCATGAAGAAAAAGATATTTCAACAATGAATAGAGAATCATGAAAAAAACATCAACCAAGTGCATCCTATGCCAACCATGCACAATACCCATGTACATCAATACCATATCATATGCCATAAAATATCATCAATGAAGTGCATCAACCATATGCCTCTACCAACGTGCCAAGCATGTGCCTCAAACAAGTTTCATATCACTCATGAAATGACTCTACCAATAACCAAGTGCCATAATCATGTATCTTAATCAAATGAAGTGTATCAACTATATTATCCATACATCAACAAGTCCACCAAACATGTACCACTTGTATCGAGAAAGTTCATCAACCATGCACCAATACAACAACAATATGAACTACAATCAAGATGTGTCCTCATGCATGTATGTCATATCGACCATAAAACATCTGCCAATCATTCTGCTAGTAGGTTCCTCTAACAATGTACCAAAAGTGTACCAACCATGCATAAAACATAGATAAAGCTATGACTCATCAATGATGTACAATATGACCACCTCATCAACTCATCAACTACATGTCCCACTACGTAGCCCATCCTCATGCCAAATGCATGCACCAAGATATCCAACAAATATGTATCTCAAAATACATCATAAGATGTCATTGATGTACCATAACTTCACTATCACAACTTCATAGTGATAGGAACAATGCATATGCATCAAGTACCATAAATTAAATCTCACAACCAACATTGTTCCTCAACATAAAAGTGTCTCAATACACACTCTAGGGTTAGTACCATGCATCTAAGATAGTCTTTCAACACTCAACCATATATCACCACCATACATACAACAATTATGTATGCCAACATGTAATAATGAAAACCTACAAAAAACATGTTAGACCCTGCAACAAACCATGTTATATCTTGCAACACAAAGTTATACCATCATACCATGTCGTAACTCATATGCATATCCCTTTTCCCAAGGCTTTTTACCATAGATACACGGCCTGCTACACAAACATCTTGCGTATGTACGTAACCTATTCATAGTTCATCTTTCATATCTACATGATTGTTACCATTCTAAACCACGTATGCTTATGAAGATGACAAACTTGAGCTTCCCTTAAGGTTTCCATTCTGTTCTGATTGTTCAGTTTTCTTCACCCACTTATGAAGGTGTCCCAGTTTTTCAGAACTTCAACTTTGAGCTTCCATCTTTTCAAAAATGTCTTCATTCCTAACTTAATGCCTTATTCTAGTCATGCTATATGAAGTCCTCATCATGGACTTTCTTCTTGTGTTCCAAAAATTATGGGATTTGTGGCTAGATCCACTACAACTGTAGCATCCCATGGTGTGACAATGAGCAGAAATATGTCCTAATTGATTACATCTTCAAGACCTTAAGGTGTTATGAAATATTTCACTATCTTTCCTTGCATAATATCTGTATTCCAAAGCTTTGTGACCATATTCATTACATGAGTAACATTTACCATGAAAAACATTTTCATATGTTTGCTTTGGTGTCCATCTTGAAGGTGTGTCTCTTCCTTGAGGTGTAAAGATGGATTCTTGATGTCTTCCTTGCTTTGTTCTTTTGAAACTTTCCTTTCCTTGTGTAGATGATTGACTTCCAACATTATTTTCATCCTTTGAGAGTGAGGGACTTACCTCATGCTTTTTTGAAGTGCTTGCTTCAACATGTGTAGCTTCTTTCTTGTATTCAAGACCTGATTTATCATTTGGTGATCTTTGACTATCCAAGATCTCATTCAAAATTGTTGAGCTATTCAAGAATTTCTTTGACTTCTCTACTTTCTTTTTCTACTTATGACATGACTCTTCCTTTTCATTTACTTGATTCTGTAGTAATTCCTTTACCTTGTTGGCTTCCTCAATTTGGTTCTTGAGATGGACATTATCTTCAAGACTTTTTCTAATATCATCATCTACCTTCTTATGTTCTTCTATTTCATTCTTTAGTCTTTTGATCTCTTCTTCTTTTTCTTCTAATTGAGTCTTTTTACTTTCTTCTTGTTTCTTGAGCATTTCCTATAACTTCAAGATATTTCTTTGATTCCTTTTAAGAAACCTTTTAGTGTTCTCAAAAAGATAGTTATATTCTATGTAATGATGTTCATAGTTGTATTCAAATAGACCCCATTCAACTTTCCTTTTAATCTCTGATAGTTATTCTTCTACTTCTTCCATGGGATAACTATCATATAATTCTACACATACTATATCTATATTTTCTTCTTCACTTGTTGAGAAATATTAAACATCATCACATTTTGAAATATTATAATCAGGGGATTTTGAAGATTCTTTACCTTCATTGATATTGATGAAGTTGTCTTCAAGGTATTCCATTTTTCCAACATCTTCTCATTTAGAATTATTGCAATTTGAGGATGTTGGAGATTATTTTCCTTCATTGTTCTTGATGGAGTTGTCTTTACTGTCTTCCTTCTTTCTTTGGTATGTCTCCTCTAGCTTTAGCCATAGATCCTTGGCAGAAGTGAATTGTTCCATTCTCTCTTTGATGGAACTTGAGAGTCCAATAAGATGGTCTTGAGAGCCAATGCATAATTCTTCTTTTCTTCCCTCTTAGCTGCAAACTTTGACTTGTTCTTCAAAGGAACTGATTCACCAATAGTTGCTTTCAAAATACCGGCTCCTATTTCCTTCAAATGCACTTTCATTTCTATTCTCCATGTAGAATAATTTTCCTCATTGTTGTCATTTATAACCAGTTAAATGTGAACATACATCAGCAACATATACTAGCAACAAATATCATCAATAACTCATAACCATAAGGAACACAAAGAACAAAAGATGTATGTACAATTTTATTTTTATTACGGACTACAATTCTTGGGTTATCAACAACAACTGAATAGATTTACAACTCCACAAGACCACCAGCTCTATAATGAAAGACTCAACTTACACAACTCAACACCAAATGAGAAGATGAATCAATCCTCAAAAGATACCAATCTGTCAACAGATACACGACACGTCAATAGTGCAACACACGCCCTACTAGTATTACAGCTCGCATATGTACACGACCAATATGTACTACATCTTGTGTATGCCTTCTGAGTAATTAGGGTTTTCTCTCTATGAAAAAAAATCAGATCCTTTACAGCCTTCAATGACATCTACTTTTGTCTTTCATTATCGAATCTGAACCATAACCAATCACAACACATTTATTATCTCCCACATCTTACCCATGCTCCTTAACCATACAACATGAATTGTACTTAGTCATGTATAAGCGAGCGATATACTATGGAAATCATATCAGTATTGAATCATAAGAGCGTTGCTCACTCTGTCAATCAACCAACATAACCATATCACAACAACCATATTGTTACACACCAAAATTACTCATATCAATGATGACCTATTGTCGTCATTACAAGTTTCGCATGTTGTTTGCAAGTGTCACAAGTGTTTCAAACATCATGCTACCATCTCGCTTATGTTGTGTCTCTACCGACATCACAAGGACACTTGAGACACCCTCAAAGACTGGTTTAAGAAGGAGAAATGATCTGATGATGAGTACAAAGATTTTTCCATGGATATAACCACTCAAAAGTTATTTTTGAAGGCCAGCTCTCCCCTACCCACTGTCAGGGAGTGCCAACACTCCCTACCCTTTTTGGGGGGAGCGTTCCATCACTTTTTGCACCCTTCTGAGGGAGCGCTAGGATTTTTTAAGGAAATTTTGGGCAGCGCTCCCCTACCCACTTTCAGGGAGTGCCAACACTTCATACCCTTCTTTGGGGGAGCGTTGCAACACTATGTGCCCCATTATGGGGGAGCAATGGTCTTTTTGAGGAAATCTTGGGCTATTGAGGAAAATTAGAGAGAAATCCCCCTCATCCCTGGAGTTGGTTGGATTCAAATCTAAAGTTAAGGCTGGATCTTAGGGAAGATCCACAACTGATGGAGAAGGATCCTCAACCTATCCCAATAATCTCTAAGGTGGTTGGGCCTCTCCAAGCTTATATAAGGAGGCCTTCTCATGGTGAAATGGATAGGGAGTTTTAGAGATACCAAACTTATGATCTCATGAGAAGTGGTATTGTGGAGACATTGAAGGCATCAAACTTATGATCTCATAAGGGATATGATCAATGAAGAATATTCATTTTGTTTGTGGATAATTTGAGCAAGTGGATGGACAAGGAGAGTTGGAAGAGGATGTTGCAACTTCATCGAAGGTCTGTAAGTATTGCTATCTAGTTCTCATTAATAAATGTGCTTGGCCTATTTCTTTCAAGGTTGTGTATGTCTACATGAACTTATCTTTGATAGATAGATCTAGTTTTGGATTAATCATGGTAGAATAGGAAGTTGTTTTTTCTTTGTTGTTATTGGATTGCAGGACTTGTTGAAGAGCTTGGGGATCAAGGCTAAACTTGGACCGGGCAAGGACAAATAATGACAAAAAGGTACATTCTTCCTCCTTTTCTCTGTTTTATTGAATTATCTAGGTTTAAAAGGATGTAAGTGACCAAATTTAGCACCGTTCTATCTTGATATTAGAGATTTAGGGTTAAAGAGGAAATCCACTTGTCTGCATGGGGATTTTCCTATAACAAAAATTGGTGACTCCACCGAGGACCAAAGCTTTTAGTTTTGGTTTCCTTCCTTTGTCATGTTTTTGGCCTTTGCTCACCTTTATATCTTATTCATGCTATGTATCTGATTCTTATATGTGTTGTTGGGTCTTGAATTCATTTCATACACACTCAATTTCTAGATTTCCTAAGTTTTTTTGAGTTTTGGGAAAAAAATTGTCCCTATGAGAGCCCAACGCTCCCCTGCCTTTACTACCATAGCGTTGACACTCCCTTGCAGCCTCCCACAGAGCGTTACAATGCTCTGGTGCCCTTAACACCATATTACTAGTATTTCTCCTATAAAAACCTTATGGGCAGTTGATCTTTGAGTCCATTTTTGCTAATTTCACCTGCTCAAGATTACTACCATCTCAGTGTGTCCATGTTTTGCCTAGCAACCTATTGATTTCTGAGAATTGATTATATTTTGTTTGGATTTTTGAAATTTTTTCCCTTACTTTGAGTCACTCTTTTTTCCTGTGATTCAAAGTCAACACACTGCTTTGTCACTTATCTGATTGAATGAAAGTTGTTGTAAGGGAATTTAGAGATCTGTGCACCATTCCATTTGATCTTTGAGGTCATTTTTTCAGGCACTTTCTTTTGTTTTGAGATTTTGGTTTTCTTTTTGTTTCTTGTTTGATCACAACGAGGGTGTGTTTTGTTTATGTTAAGTTTTCTTCCAATTTCTTAAATTTCATAGATCTTGAAGTCTAATTAATATAGGAAGCTTTACATCAAACTGATTATCAATCACATATAAACAAAATGATATTTTTTCATCTTTGGTTTTTGGATATTGGAACCAATTTATGAACATTTTAACATTATATTGGATTTGTGATTGAGAACAATTCCATGAGGTCATTTCATCTTAGTGTTTGACAGTGAAAGGAAAATCCATTATCCTTCTCTTAAATAGACATTCATTGAAAGAAAAGATTGCTTATCATTTCTTATGCATGTTTTGGGAATTGAGTCATAATATCATCAGTTTTCACTCTCATACACATCTAAGTAAACAACAACCTTAAAATCAAGCGCCAAACTAAAAATGTATCAGACTTTTATATTTTTTGTTAGCAAACCTACATTAGATTAAGGTGTAGGGATTTGGAATAGGTTGAAAGGATAACTTTCCAAAGATGTAAAACAAACTTAGCATCTTGCGATAGAGAGAGAAAATCCAATTTTCGTTTAAACTTTCTGGGATCCCCCTCTCACATAGGGGTTATGCACAAGGTCGCATTTGGGAGAGTTACAAAGATTATCCATCCATGGTTCAACCATTCGTAGAAGTCAGATCATATATTGGGGGTTATTCTTGAGGTTCAACTGTCTTCATTTGGTCTTGGTGCTTCGTGAACTCCGAATCTGTTCAAGGTCCTCTAGAGTTCTACCGGTCCACTTGTCCTCAGTTCTCATGAAGGATTTTGGACTTGTTATCCTGCCCATACGTTGGAACTGGACTGTCGACTGTACTCGCCTAGAGGATGAATGCAAGTTAGTGACCTTAGTAGCCATAATAGTCAGGGTCTTACGGTACCTGGAACAGACGTTGGTCAAACTCACTTGGAATCCTTGGAGGGTAAATCCACAATTACTGCATGGAATCTTTCACCAAGGCGTAATTCTGTTAAGTAGGTCACCAACGTAACTGATCCACCAGCTCTATCCCTTCCCCTTCCTATTGTGATCTCACAATGTTGGATTTCATCACCAACTAGTGGGAAGTTTTGTTTGATTGTTTTCTTCTTAGATTCATAGCGTGTGTTGTTATTGTTACTTAGTGGACCTTAGGTCGAGTCAGTGTTAATGGCATCAAATCCTAGGAGTACCAATGGAGGAAACCCTTGTCCCGGGGAACCTTACACCTTTCCTTCTTTTGGAAACATTGGTCCTTCATACATTGCCACACTGAGTCTTCCAAGACTCACCATCGGATTACCAGTTTGGTTGTTCCCCACTCCGGTGATCTCGAACCTTCCCAGTGATTCAACTGCACCTACTACTTCATATGTAAGTACACCACCCACACATAAAACTCATGTCAATGTTTCTCCTTCTTCACCCATCAAGTCTCCTTCCCTTTCTCCTTCTTCGCCTAGTGAAAGATCTAAATCAAGTTGCCTGGTTGATAGGAAGAATAAGAAACAAAAAGAAACGAAGAAGAAGAACCCAAAATGGACCAAGCCTCCAACTACATCATATGTTGAATCCAAGAAACTAGCTACTGTTAATAGTAATGGAAGTGTTGATGAGGTCAAAAAGATTAAAATGAATAATCTGAAACCCAAATTCCCTTGCAGTCTTTGTAAGGGTGACCACTTTATGAGGGATTTCCCTAGTCTTCCCAAGGTCTTAGAAATGTGGTATTCCACATAATCGTCCCCTGATATACATGTTGGTGATGCCCCGTCAACTAGTGGCATTAATTTTGGTAAGAAGAAGACAACTGTCAAATTTCCTTGTATATTATGCGAAGGTGATCATTATTCTCACCTTTGTCCTCATGTGGACAAGGCTTCTTCTATTTTGGAAAAGCTTCAACTTCCAACTGGTTATCGTAAGATTTCCCCCAAACCTTCATTAGTTGATGGAATGTTCAATCCGATTCTATCCTCGGTCATTCCAGTTGATCAGGTGGTCAATCTAGTTTCATTCTCAGTTGAACCACTAACCAAAGTAGCTAATCCAGTTCCGTCATCGATAAACCCCACTTTTCATCTGAAAATTGAAAGCCAAGTGACAGATCCAGTCCCACCCTTCATCTGAAGAGTGCCAACGTGGTCGACCTCACTCCTCCTCTGACACGTGCCAAGGTGGTTTCTCTGGCCCCTTCATCGGTCAGTCTGGTTTATATTGTCGTCAATCTAGTCACGTCCTTAGTTCAACCAGTTGACAAAGTGGTTGATCTAATCCCATCTTCGGTCGATCCTGCTCTCCTGTTAGAGAGTGCAACCCAAACGGTCGATCTGTTTCCACTTGTCAACCCCATTCTCCCCGTGGATAATGAAACCCAAGTGGTCGATTTGATGTCATTATCAATCGATCCTACTCTCCCACTAGAGAGTAAACCCAATATTGCCCATGTTTTTCTCATTGATATAGAATCTACCGTGTTGGGGAGCATTCCTCCTTATTCTGCGAACCCCCTCCAAGTGATGAGGCCATCCTTTTTGACTGGGGTGCACTAACTAGACCTTGTCTTCCCTCTCACATCCCTTTCTATATTAAAATACATGTTTGTGGTCGGGACATTCCTCATGTGATGATAGATGAAGGTTCATCCGTTGGTATTTTGTCCTTTATTTCTTGGCAAGCTTTGGGTTATTCTCAGCTTGTGTCCATTGCCTAGACTTTGTTTCCTTTTAACATAAGAACCAGTCACCCTGCAAGATACCAGATATATAAAATATGCAGAACATAAACGAAATGCTAGAAATGACAGAATAACAGTAAAATATCCAGCATAATCTTCACAATACACAGAAATGATATACGAAATAGCAACATAAATAGCACTTTGAATCAGA
>ML777495.1:0-18724 GCA_009831015.1 Picea engelmannii
TAGTCGTTGATTTGTTTTGAGTGAAATGGATGGGACATGAGGTATAAGGTGCGCGTGGAGGTAGAGGGTGGATAGGACTTAGGATAGTTTAGTTTTAGTTTTTAATTTTTAGTTTTTTATTATATGTTTTGTTACGTTTAATATATTTTCTTTTTGTTTATTTTTTGTTTTATATTGTATTTTAATATTTAGTTTGTTTTATGTTTGATTTTTATATGTTTTTTGTTTTTTGTTTTTTATATATTTTGTTTAATTAATATTTGTTTTGTTTATTAGTTTTATTTTTATATGTTTTGTTTTGTTTTGTTTTTAATATTAATTAATAAAACATTAACTTAATTTATTAATTAATTAATTAATTAATTTTTAACAAGATTTAATCTAGGTTATTTAACTAATTATACTAACATTATTAATTAATCTAACTAACTTATTTGTTTTTTTCTTTTATCCTAAGTTCATTTATTCGTGAATGGGTGGCGGGAAAAAGGAGGATGATGCCATGAGGTGATGGGGTATGTCAGGAAATGATGAATGGTAAGTGGAAAGGATGGTAAGCAGTAAGTGGTATGGAGCGGAGGAGGTCCAATGCGATGGATGGGTGACACGTTGGGACAGGGCTCGCCGGGAAAACCGCTTCATTCCGGACCCCCCCCCCCCCCACCGTTAAAGGCAGAATGGTCGGGGGGGTCTGGAATTCAATCTCAGCCTTTGATGAAAACACCGACCTCTCCGTCGTTCAGATGCGCACCTTCTTTATACCCGATTCTGGACCCCCCCCCTGCCATTAAAGGTAGAACGGTCGGGGGGGTCCGGAAAAGCTTCTGGACCGTAGATCTCAACGCCGGCCTCTAAACCGTTCACTTATGCGTTGTCTTTACTCTGTGAGCGCAAAATCATATTTTCTCCAAAACTTAGGATAAGTGCATTATGTGGATTTTGTGCATTGTTTCTCTTGAAAATAATTTGCAGAGATGAAATATTATTTGCAAACCTATACACCCAGAGGGAAAATTTTCCAGTCAACAGATGATCCTATGAATTATAGGGTTATAACAAATACAACACTAGTGTGTTTGATATTCATTATTGTTACATATTGTTGGGTTGAGTGTTGAGGCATATCTTGTATTTCTTGGTACGTGGTTGAGGGTTTTGGGTTGTGATGTGTTGATGAAGTTGTTGGTGTAGTTTGAGGATGCATATCAATGAGGGTTAGATGTCTAGTCCATGTGAGGGTTATTACACTTGATCATGATTGTATACACATGTATGGCACATGACTAGAGAGACATAGATGCACTTGGTTAAGGGATATGTATGATGATGTATGCATAGAGAATAGCTACATATTGGACACAGTGACAGGTTACAGGTTGATGTGATAGAGGCAACAAAGTTTCTGAGTTTCAAAAAGGTGAAAACCCTATATTTATGAAAGTGTACGCGGGTCGTGTACATACAGAGGTCGCATACTTGTTGGTTTTGTTGATACAAGTTATTGGTAGAGGTTGTTGGTATATGTTGGTATGGGTTAATTGGTACAATTTGACTACAAATTATTGGCACATGGTGTTGTGTAAGGATTTATGGTATTTGGTTTATGGTAGTGTGATGTAGAGGCCTAATTGTTGGATATCTTGGTGTATGTCTTTGATATTTGGTTGATGTACATGTTGGGTACATGTTGAGACATATAGTTGATATTTGGTATGGTGATGTTGATATGTCTTGATGAGTCAAGGTTTGGTTTGTTGATTGACACATTATTAGTACATGTTTGGTGCATTGCTAGAGGCACTTGCTAGTAGTGTTGGTGACACATGATTGGTACATGTTTGGTACATTTGTAGAGGCACTTTCTAATAGTATTGTTGGCACATAGTTTATGGATGATGTGGCATATATGACTTGGTATACTTTTAGAAGAACATCTTGATCTTGGTACATCTTGTTGATGTCTGTGAGTAATCTTGGTGATGCACATATTGGTGATAGTGTGCATATGGTTGAGAATCGTCTTGGTGATTGATCTTGGTGAGTAGATCTGATTTGGTTAATGAGGTTGATGTGACAAGTTGTTGCAAAAGGATGTGTTGTGCATAGTTTATGCACTTGTGATGGTACAAGTTGTGTRAGTGATTGATGTACATGGTTGGTTATACAAGTTGATTGATACAGGTTATTGGTATAGGTTGTTTTATACAGGTTGTGACAGGTTGATGTACATGGTTGATAGTATAGGTTGATTGTACAAGTTATTGGTAGAGGTCAATTGATACAGGTTGATGTACATGGTTGATAGTACAAGTTGATTGGTACAGGTTGATTGATACAGGTTGTGATAAGTTGGTTGTACAGGTTGATTGATATAGGTTGTGACAAGTTATTGGTACAGGTGGTTGGTACAAGTTGTTGCGACAGTGACAGGTTGTCTACATTTGGAATTTCTATTTTAGGGTGGTTGGACAGGGCAATAATAGGTGGTTGGATCCGGAGAACCAGGGAGTTGGAGCTTCCTTCAKGTTGGAGCTTGAGAATTAGGAGTTTGGATCCTCCTTCTGGTTGGATCCAGAGAATTGGGTGGTTGTAGCCACCTTCTGATTAGAGTCRGAGAACACAGGGGGTTGGAGCCTCCTTCTGGTTGGAGCCAGAGAATTAGAAKTCAGTACTTCCTTGAATGTAATTCTTAAAGATGTATAAGAAAAGCATTATGTGGTTTTCTCCCGCATTGGGTTTCCACGTAAAATATTGTTGTATTGTGCATTGTGTGGATGTGTCTATTATTGTTTATCATGCACTAATGGATGTTAATATTTTATGATGCAATAATATATTAATGATGAAATGATGAAAATTGTTGAATAAGTTAAAGGAATATAAATTGTGGTTAAAAGGATCAATAAGTGGTATAAATTTCTCATTATTAATTCACTCCCTCTCTCAGTAATCCGACAATTTTTTATATACCATGATCTTAATGTCTATTCTATGTCTTCACCTTCCTAGACATTTATTAATCCAATCATCCTTTCCACCTCTTTACATGCCTCTTTTGTATAAGGATGGGCCATAATTAAATGCATAATGGTTTCTTCTTCTTCTTGACATATGCTACACCAACCAAAACCAATGATTGTTTTCTTATTTAGCACCTCCTAGGTGGGAGCCCTATTGTTTAATATCAACCACATGAAGATTTTTATTTTTTAAAGAGAATCTTAATTTTCATATGGTTCTCCACCACCATACATATTCTCCCCCCCTTCCTTCCTCAGTAAGATCTTTGTAACCTATTATAGGAACATAGGTTCCAACTAAATTTCGTGACCATACCAGTTAATCGTCATCTTCTCTTATTTTAACATTATTGTCTTTTAAAGTGTTAGTGTATTTTTTCCATGCCTCAACAAATTCTTCCACCAACCCAATCTCCTCCCAATCTAACCATTGTTGTTGCAAATTTGTTGACCTATATCATTCTACAACTTGTCTAAGAGTATAATAACATTTACTTATTTTCTCCTTAATCACCCAAGGAAGTAAATTGTGCATTCCTTATTTCCTACCCATGGATCAATGCTAATTTGTACTATGTCTCCTTTACCAACTTGCCAAATCAGCCAGCTTCCAACCAAATGAAATATTGAGTTGACATCTTTCCATATAACTAAGGAATTATGAACTTGTTTTACAGTCTTCCTTACCCAATCCTCTATAGAAGCAGGAGCAATATACTTGGCTCTTATTACCTATACCAGTTGACCCCAAAATATGCTTTGAGATCAACATGATGTTTATGATCATTTTCATATATTCTTGATATGGCACAAGGGTTTCTCTTAGAAACCCACTAAGTGAAATTTTTAGTAAAAGACAGTGATAGGACTCATAGTTACTATCGCCCTTTCCCATTAAAAAGTATCAGTGGGTTGCATTCAAAGGTTTTGTCTGAGAACATAATGACATATCAGAAACTAGAAGAGTATCAAGCATCAGTTTCAAGTCATTTGGTCTCATTTCAAATCATTTACACAGTGTTAGATTTAGTTTGGTCAGTGCCTCCATTATCAATCAGAGTTATAGTAGGGATAAAAGGATTTCAAAGTCACAGTGTCCCCTAGCCTACTATCATATATTATGGATATGCATAATAGTCATCAATATCCTTATGTCCATTAGCATCTTGATAGAACCCAAGAGGGTTGATCAAGTTGTTGATTGCAAATTCATGATGGGATCGTCGAGACCTTTTCGACAATATGCTCCATGTTGCATTCTGACTCCATCTCATCTGGCCTCATTCTTGGGCTCACTCAATGAGGGTCAAGATCAAAGTGAAAACTTTGACTTGGAAAAATTTTCAAGTAAACAAATAAAAAATATCAAAATAAATAACAGAACGAGGTGAAAAAAGGGAGCATGAAACACACCCCCTCCCATGCAAAATTTGAAAATTAGGAAAATTCAAAAAATCAGAAAATAAAAAATCATGCCCCCCTTCTCTCAAGCTCATTTCACAGGTTTGTTGGAGGAGGAGGGAGCTCTGGTTCCACCATTGGTTCATGGGAAGTAAATCGTTTTTTAGTAGGTTGTACATGTTTCCAACATCAAGCACATGCCAAGTACACTTACCTCAATACCACGTCATTTTTGTTGGTGTATTGAATGCATGGAAGGATGGGATGGTTTCTCTCTATGAATGATGATTTCTTTCTTCCTCCATGATTGTTGGTTCAGTGAATTCAATTTTTTAGTTATTGGTTCAGAATTAGATTGCTAGTGAAGTGTTATTTTGCTAGTTGATGGTTTATTGTTGTTCAAGAGTAATTTCTTGGTTGAATTTGCAAGAGGGAGGGGATTCAAACCCTTCTTGGGCCCCTGGCCCAAGCCCCATGCCCACTTCTAAAAATTTATTTGTTTGTTGTGTTTTTCTGATTTTTAGGCCTATGCATGCAGAAATTGGAGGCTAGAGGGATTGAAACCTYGTCCCCCCCCCTTTTCTTTCCTTKTTCCRCTCAAAATACTCAGAAATTTGTGAAAATTTTCCAAAAAGGAGGGGAGAAGATTGAACCCATGACCTCCCCTCTTCCTTTTCCAATGTTAAAAACCCACTTTTCATTAAAAAAAAAAATMAAAATAGGGGGCTCCATCCTTCATTCGTTGGTTGTGTGTGCATATGGCCACCACAAAGCCACCCTAGGAGTGATTTTTACCCATTTTCAGGTCGAAACTCCACCCATTCACCACCTTCACACCACCTATGGGGGTGCACTACATTGGTTTTCGCCCACCCGCCAACTAGCGGGCATATATAAAACAAAAATGAAGACTTGAAAATTGAATATAAATTATATAGTTTTAAACTATATATTAAATTATTTTTACCCACCTAAGAGACATTTGCATAACTAATTCCATAACTTATTCATCTGGAGGCGTATTTTCGCCCAGAAATAGCCCAGACGACTGCAACAAAGTGTAGGTTACATAAATGACATTCACCTTCACAAAATCAACCTAGATTTTTAGGGAAAATTCCAGAAGTGTCATGGAACTCGATAGATTTTAAGGTTTTTTGGTATGAGGGACCAACATTCCATGTGTTAAGGCTTGAGGTCGCCTTTACCAAACCAAGCTCAGATTGAAAGCTCATTTATCTAATCATGGGGGAGACTTATAGAAATCAATGGGGGCATCAAATCAAATATGAAAATTTCCTTAACAACAAACACTTCCTTACATTCACTGACCAAACCTAGGACCCCTTTCTCTCCAAATCAAACCAATTTTTTGCCAAGCCATGGGCCTTCACCCCCGGTGAATATGGTTTCCATTGATGGCCTTAGACATAAAAAAGCCACCTATTTACAACTACAAAAATAGGGCCAACAATCAGAGTGTCATTGGGATGGCAAAAATCCCAAGGAAAATGATGAGGTGGCAACCAATCTTGTCATTTTCCCTAAATCACTTTTTTCCAAAACTTGATATCTCTCGAATGTTTAACTTTGAATAAAGTATTGTAAATATCTTTCTGAAATCAAATCTAATTGATTTACTTTTTGAAAAAAACAAAACCACTTTAGGGTTGGTCCACTTGTCACTTTTCCAGAAGTGACAAGTGTGTTATGACCTGACCCTAGCCTCATCTTCTCTTATAAATAAGAGGATGGATTTTGTAAAAAGTGAGACTTGTTGAATATAGCACAAAATATTTGTTGGTTTTTCTCTAAGAGTTCTTAGTGTTTGTACTTGCTAGTTCTCATTTTGATTATTGGGACTTGGATGCTTTCTATTTGAGGGTTGAGGGGTAGTGGTAAATACTTTTTATGTTAGCTATCTATAAGAGGGATTGGTTAGCTAGGTATTTCGTGTTATTTCCTTGAGTTTAACTTGCTTGCTTTCATATACTAAAAACTCTTCTATGTCTTTGTTAAAGTGTATTTTTGTGCAAATTTCAGAAAGAAATTGGGCATATCAATCATAGTTAGAGGTCAAGAGTTCCAGGGGTCCCTTAGGAAAACCCTTAAACCCTTGTTTATTTTCTATTCATGGTTGGTTATTTCTCATCTTTGCATTCTTCTTTTTATCTTAAATTTTTTACCCTTTGTTAGTGTTGTCCTAAATAGGAAAATTGACCATTTTGGTCATTTCATCCTTCTGGGACAACACTTTAGTTGGCTATTTTATACATGTAATTTCCAAATTTATTCTTTATTTATTCAATTTATGTTATTAAAGATATTAAAATTTCCATTGCTATATTTATAGGAAGTAACATGTTTCCCATTATGCTTCACCTAAGCAGTTGGGAACCACTTGGGGACATGTTTGAGGCAAAGGGTCATCAAGGCAACAAGCAAAAACAATGGACAACCTTGTAAAATAATTCCCCCACGCTCCTATTTTCACTTGGTTTTACTTTACTCGGTTTCATAAACCTTTCACACACTTCATTTTTATTATAGCCTGCTTTTGTAAAGAAAATTATTAGTTTTCAATTAATTTTTTGTTCATAGAAATCTGCAATTATTCCTTGTAAAGTGTCATTGATTAAATTTTCATTAGATAGTTCCAGCCCTTGACCAAGGAACTAGTTGAATCTCCCTTACACATGGTGGCTATGTGGTCCACAAATAGCTTCAACCCCATTCCTTTGGGTTGAGTAGCATAGATAATTTTATGTGTTCATTATTGAATTTATTAATGAACCACGCCACCTAAGACAAAGGAAAAAAGGCACATAACCCTGTGATTGGGTATTGGTTGGGTTTCCCTACCATCATACCTACTATGGTTAACATAAAGTTTAGTAGGGAGGGTGAACTGGTACTTATAGTTTGTTTATTTGCATTTATTTCTCACTTACATATTGTTCCTCCTAAATGGGCCATTCAAAAAAAAAAAAACCCAAGGACATACAAAACACCTGAAAACAAAAGGTAGAGGTCTACCCCACAAAAAAAAAAATGCATCTATATTTATCTAGATATATATACTTATATCATATTTAATTTAGCTATATTTCAATTTTGTTGACCAAGAGATATGCTCGTGAAAGAAAGACATGATCTCACCACGAGGATGGCTTGGTCTTTCCATCTATTCAATTTCAATTTTCATAATACTAGGATTCAAAGCCGGGTAATCCTCATCAGGGACCCCTCAAAATGTTTCTACCTAGTATCGATGGAGTGAGTTGTTTTTCTTCGATTTGGTCTTATTGGTAAATCTCACGATTAAGACGTTAAATAGCTTATCTTGGATTAGAATACTACTCTTCTTGGGTAAGATCAACTAAACTCCCTCAAGTGGGTCTTGAGCCTCTTCCTTTGTGCAGGTATCCTTCTTCCATCCAATCGGCTTTAAGAACCCAAAAGTGCTAACCCCTCCTTCTCTAAACTACATGAGGAACTCTTCGTCCTGACCAAGTGGTGTATGCAGGCTCACTCGTTTTATGCTAGGTGAAACAATTGTAGGATAATAGGTGTGAACCTAATCGGGAAGACCTTCAAAACTATGTGGTAACCTTGCATGTGATATATCAACTTTAAAAAATACAATTAATGCACGCGTAAAGTCTTAAACCTTTCGTCAACCCACCCAACGCCCTGGTAAATATTAGTTTGCATCCAATTACATCCTTTTCCATAGTTGTTGCAGCATACTGAAGGGTTGGGATTACGATTTCATATCTTAGTTTCAACCATTAAAAGTCCCAAAACCATTTTTTCGGTAATTTTGAGCCATTATGGGCTTGTTTTCATGCGTTACAAGATCCAAACAACTTGTTTTTCATCACTTACAACCACCTTAAATGACGTGGTTGTATCTTTCCAAAGACATTTTGACTCTTATTTTTTCAGTATTTTGCATAAGAAACTCATTGGGTAATTGTTTAAGACCCTAGTTTACCTCGAGAACCAATTTCGATCATTTTCCCAAGGTCATAAGGGAGCGAACAACTTGTTTTTTTCTTTTATTAGTTTGTTAGTACAAAAATCAACAAGCTCATTTTCACCCTCTTGTCCATAAAAAATAAACCCTAGGCATTTTCATCCGCCCATGGAGCTGAGGGAGGACAATACCCAAGTTGAGTGGTCCTAAGAGGGATTTTACATAATTCCCTTACCTCTTCTTCTTCCCCTTTTCACCGCCTTAGAAACAGGACCATTTGAGGTGCATGTAGTCTATGCCTCGTGTCGAGCTATCAAAGAGGCTATAACTGGCTTCATCGTCGGATAGGTGAGATTTGTCCTAACATATGGATTTTTCTTATAACACGTCCCTTTTCTGGTGACTCCATTGGGGACTTGCAAACCTCTTTTATTTTTGTATCCCAAACTTTTATTTAGCATCGGTCACAAATTCTTTGGTGTATTTTTCCCCATATTTTAACAGAAACTTGAGACAATGTCATCTAGTGATTCATTCGATTTCCCTGGTGGTTGTTATAGTTCAGTTTCCTTTGTAATCATGTTGCACTAGGGAGCCATAAATACCATCGAATTTTCCTTTTCTCGTACCTTGTCAGTATCCAATCCTACTTGTTCAAACTCATGTGAACAGTCATCAATCATCATACCTTACCTTTCACTTGGAGAAGAACTAAAACAAACTTCTTGTTTAATTTGGGTTACTTTAACACCTTGTCAGAAAGAGTAGGAGTATTGGTGTGATATTTCTCTTGTAATTAAAATACATTGCATGATCCCCTTGTAAGACGGAAGGGAAAAATCATCTGAATACTAGGGAAACAATGTCCCCAAGGATTACAAGAAGCCAAAGTTAGCAAAATAAAACAAGTAGCGAGACAGTACATCTTGGAAACTAGAGAAACTCGATACACCTATTCTACAAGTTAAGTCACCCTTTTCCTCTTCTTCTAATAAAAGCCCCATACTAAAACAAGCACAGATTAATCCATTATAAATTACCAGCCCTTAGGTTATTCCCTTTATTGTTCCAACATATGTTTTTGTTCCTTCAACATCTATTTTGATGGCAACTCGGGACCCCTTTGAGGTTGGATCAAATTCTACATTACATTATTGTGGATGCCCCAAATCGACTTCCTAATTTCAGTGTTGTTGATCCATTGAAGGACGAGGAACATATACAAAAATTTTATGATACATTATCACATATGGACATAAAAATTCATGATGTCATAATTAGACTATTTTTAAGGACCTTTGAAGGGGAAGCAGCGAGATGGTATCACTTTCTTTCCAATGATAGTATCTTGGATTGGGACACTATGGTCCAAGCATTCAAAAAACATTTCCAAGGAGCAAATGATGTTGCTTCCCTACTCAAGGATTTCACAACCATCTCCATTCATGAGGGGGACACAATTCATAATTTCAATCAATGCTTTACCTCCAACTTGAACAGGATCCCAACTGCTTCCCAACCATCCGGGAACAATTTGGTTCACTACTACATGACCACTATGAATCCAAATGTAAAGTAAATATTGAAAAACAAATCAATACACACTTTATATCCAGCCAAGGCTAGTTCCCTAGAAATTGAGAAAAACGTGGAGGAATAATGTATGATTCCCTCATCTGTAGCACAGCCCCATTTTAATTTGAGGAATAGGAATGAAGTAGTTTGAAATGAGGTTCCTTGATATGAGCCTCTACCTTCCAAAACTTCAAGGATAGAAGAAAGGTAAAATTCTAAAATCGTGAAATTATTAATGAACATGAACAATCAAATTATTTCCCTAAATCGAAAAGTAAATGGCTTGTAGTTTACTACTCCTTTGAGTTCAAGGCCTCATCTCCCTCCTACTCCCCCTTCTCGACATAATGTAGCTAAATTGGATTGGTGTCACTTTTGTCAGGACTTCCATGATCCCGAGTATTGTTACTCTTATACATGTCACTTGGAATTGTCAAAGATAGGCAAGGCACATTTACCTCCAATAAATAACAAACTTACATCCACTCCTTAGAATGATCAAGTTAACATGGAAGAGGTTGTGTCTTATGATGATAACTCTCCTTCCTTTTGAATCTTTGTTGTAGAAACTAGGAATCATGCCTCTAGACCAAATCCGTAAGGAGTGGAGGGGACCAAAACTGATCCTAAAGACAATGGAAAAAACAACGCTATCATGAATGGTATATCACCTTCTCCTCCAAAGAACAAAGTTCCTTGTGCTCCAAAGAAGGTTTTACCTAATGATCTACCTCCACACTTCCAAATACCAGGACCTCACAGTGTAGTTGAATATCTAGTGAAGGTCCCAACCCATATGACATTATTAAATGCTCTTAGGACACTTTCTCAATTTGAAAAACTTTCATGTGTCCTACAAGCCCCTCCTACTTCAAAAATAGAGCAGAGAGATCCTCTTTCCAAAAGGTCTCCTCTCAACTGAAGGAGGCATATGATGTCATTGATTTTGACCCTAGAGTTCCTCCTTTATATGTCTCAATAAATATTTATGATTTTGTGCTCCATAATTGTGTCATTGACATAGGATCAAGTAATAATGTCATTCACTTAAGGGTTATGAGGATATTGTTCTTTTAGTGCACAAGTGCTTATAAAGATCCACTAGATTTGGATTCAAGTACTGTAGAAACAAATGGTTACATCAAAGACTTATCCATTGCTTTCAACCAAGCTCCTGATGTGAGCATGATAATAGACTTAATTGTAGAAGATATACCTGAAGCATATGGTATGTGTTTAGGAAGAGAGTGGTCTCCAAGGTCAAATAGGGTTGCTACTTCATGGAAGGAACCCACTTCACCTTTCCTCATAAGGGTGTCAAAGTTGTCAATAGGAGAGAGCCAAAATATCAAGAGCAAGTTGTACCTACTTCCTACAACACAAGACATGTGTCTTTTCAAGACACGAGGATGGGTACTTATACTGTGTTATCAGAAGAATATGTCCATGCCCCTCCTCTTGAGCTAGAAGAATTGATTTGGAGCATGGAATTTGATGGTGCCAAATCCAAGTATGAATCTAGTGTTGGGTTCCTTTTGTGTGATCTCAGTGGAAAGGAAATCCCTTTCTCTTTTCAATTAGAGTTCCCTAACACCAATAACATGGCATAATATGAAGTGTTATTTTAGGGCCTCCAAAAATCCTTAGAATTAGGAATTCATCATTTGTTGTTGAGCTAGGATTCAAAACTATTTGTGAACTAAATCAAAGAAAAGTATGTGGTTCATAACCCTCACCTCAAACAATACTACAGAAAGGATAAGGAACTTATTGAAAAATTCTTATCTTTGAACATTCAAGTTGTACTTAGGGATACAAACCACGTAGTTGATACTTTGGCCTTAGTTGCTTCATGCTTTACTTTAGATTTTGTAAGGTCTATCGAGGATATAAAGTCAAAATATTACATAGGCCTATGTTACCTGATAATGTTGACTCTTGGAAATTTTTTGATACTAATGAACAAATCTGTAGATTCATTCAAAACAAGGAGGAATTTGAAGACTTTCATTTCTGTCATGAGTTGGAAGAGGAAACTGGGGATATAATCCAATTGAAAAAAAAAATACAATTCCCCCTGGGTTATCCTTGATGGAATCCATGTTTGATTTCAATGATGCCTCTATCTCTACACCTAGTATTAATAGTGAATCTGTTAGGAAGGTCCAAGAATCCAACCCTATAAATCTAGGAACAGAGAAACATCCACAATTGATTTATATAGGGTCATAGTGTTCTCCTTGCGAGATCACTCAATTCATGGAACTCTTAATAGAGTTCAAGGATGTTTTTTCTTGGTCCTACGAGGACCTCAAGGTCTTCAATATGTAGGAGATAGTCCATTCCATACCTATAATCCCTTATTCAAAGCCTTTCAAGTAGAAACAAAGGAACAACAACCCTACTTTAGAACAAACAAATAGGGTTGAATTAGACAATATTGAATCAATAGGGTTCATATACTCTATTCATTACTCACGGTGGGTATCCATTTTGGTTTCAGTTAGAAAGAAAACTAGGGATATTCAGTTATGTGTTGATTTTCAACATTTGAATAAAGTTCCCTGAAAAGAAAACTACCATATCCCACCTATGGAGGAGATATTCCAAGAATTTTATGGTGCTTAAATGATGTCTATTTTAGATGGTTTCTCATGCTACAATCAGATATCCCTCAAACCTTTTGATTGTCACAAAAAAAAACCTTCACTACCCATTCGAGCATATATGCATATCACAAGATTCCTTTTGGTTTGATTAATGCCAAAAGTACCTTTCAACGTGCCATGGTAATTTCTTTCAAAATCTTGTTGGGTAATATTATAGTTGTCTACTTCGATCACCTCACAGTTTTCTCCAAAGAATGAGGTAGTCATTTTGATCACCTTAGGCAATTTCTTTTTAGATGTCGTAATTTTGGCATATCCTTAAATACTAAGAAGACATTTTCCGGTGTTATGTAGGGAAAGATCTTTCTTGGACCTATTTTACACTTGCGCGCATCTTTTTTAACGTTGGAGGGTTTAATACCTAGGGTTCATCCATATTTTTACCATTAAAAACCCTAAGGCATCGACATATCAATTGTCAACCAAAGACTGAAGAAGGTCTTACCCAAGACGCCATGAGGATCATAGAGAAAATTTGGTCTTGTGTCAGGGATGAAGCACTAAACACACAGAGATTAATCTGAGTTGATATTCATAGAATCCATTGAGGATTACTTTAACATTTAAAAGTGTATATCATAAACAAACCCATTCAATCAACATTATAATAATACATGAGGGGACCAGAATCATTGCAACTTTATTATCTTTACTCCATCACCACAACAATACATTAAGCAATTCATATATTGATAGCAACAAAGCCTCGCTCTTTTATGTAATTCCTCATTGTTACATTACATCACATCATGTGTGTCCCTTTAGACTCTATAAATATGACAGAATTATACTTACAACCAAAGACATTACAAAACCATACGCTCAAAGCGAGATCCAAGACATTAACGAACAAAAACATCAACAACCAACTAACTAATGAGCTAACCAACTAGCATTTATTCCATTGTTGATGCTCCCTTTTATATGTTTCTCGGCTCTGACGTTCAATCATTCTTATTTTTTCTCCACTCGCTCAATCGAAAACCATTCCTATACGCTTTTGTCACCCGCATGCATTCCATGTTGCCTCTTTGGAACCGTGGCAATCTCAACTACGTTGCCAACTCATCTTCTTTTTGCTCCAGGATCGCTCTTGATGTCTGTAGTAATCATTTGGGAATATTTCCCAAAGATTATTTTCTTGATTCCGGCGTGCATGCATTTTATTCTTGATTTATAGAAGGTGCCACAAAACACATATCGGCACGCATTGGTAGAACTCGAACATGCACGCATTAACAAAACTTGATATCGCATGCACACCTCATGTTAACCCTAACGTAGTTGCTTGAGCGCACAGAAAATTGGAATGAGCGCACACAACTTCGTATGTGCGCACACACGATATTTACAAAAACATTTGGGTGCCAACAGGCCCCCACCACTATTACTTGGCTCGTCCTCGATCCAACTGCCTCATGGAATGATTGATGACATGGATGGAACTGTGTTCTTGAATTCCCGCATGAACTCCTTGAATTGGCAATCAGGTTCATTAAGGTTGCCTTGGATTTCCTGGGTGATCTAAACAACCACATCGACATTGGTTGTTATTAGCTAAGGAAATGTGAGATGTGTTGCGTTCATTTTCTCAATCAAGGAGTTGACAGTAACCTACGTGTCTGTCAGTTGTGTGTAAAATATTAAGGCCTTATTGGTTGCATAAGTAATGAGCTTTGATATACTTTGTTGCTTAGCTCGAGATGTAGTGATCTATTTTGTCTTATATGCAATAGTTGTCATCACAGCAATGCGCTCTCCTAGGGGTAAATAAGCTAGGTTACAAAGTCCTATTGAATAATGTGGAAGGGGAGCTTGTCTTACATCTTGTTTGTTGTTGCACGGGGAGATATGAAAACATTATGGAAATAACATTTAAATTCAAGATAATCAGCATACCTATCGAAAAGTCATGCTGGGATGTGAACCATCTCATCAATATCCATGATTAATTGTGCAAGTCACTGGCAAAAGGATTTGGAAACCATTGCTTATACCTAGAGATTCTTGGAATTCTAGAGAGTCAAGAACTGGGGGGGGCAATGAACGAGGGGGAACCTTCTAGGTATTTTCAAATCTTAGTGGTGGTTTTCATAACACCATACCCAAAAAAAGGATAACCTAATTGTAAGGGAATTATTTTCCCCAATCCTGAGCACTAAGGTAGTCAGTGATGAACTCGTTTAGCAAGTATTGGGCCCGGGCCATTTGATTCCCTTCAACATAACGTTATGTTGTGAGGAACACTCCTAGAGTGCATTCCTCTTTTTGTCACTTGTGGATGAGCTTGCATGTGAGTAGTTGTGTTGCAAACCGGACTATCAAGTTATTAATTTCATGGATTACAACCCCTCACTTTCCTTTGTGTGTGCCAAATTTAGAATAGACCTCCTCTTGAGCTACATCCTTTGCTTTCAGACAATCAATCGGATCTTCGCTGGAAGTGGGAAGGCAAGAAATATTATGCATAATGTTATGATCAATAAGATAGGTTCGGTCTAACCATAGGTATCCCCCATGCAATCTTATGAGGAGGAAACTGGCGCATGCTTGAATAGTGGGGGCAAGGCCAAAGTGTGGACACTTGAGTAATGAAATAATGTCATATTTCCTTAAAGGCCTCGCCCACTCATGAGTCACTACTTACTCGGTACCATCTCCTTTTTGGAAAACCTATGTATACCTGTCAAGTTGCAGCTCAAGAAACTAATTGGAGTCCCTGGCATTATAGTCGACACATTTTAGCAAAGAAACCTTCCCGAACATTGACCCTTAAATCTATACACCGCATGGCAGTACGAGATCTAGAATGGATTGTTCCTTCTTGGCCTTATACTTTGGTTGTGCTTGGGGTTTTATTGAGGATTCCATGGTCATGACCAATTCTAAATTCAACATGAGAAGAGGATTCAGCCACTAAATATTTAATAGTGGTATGCACACTTATCTGCCAACACCTTGCTAGGATAAGGATGAAAGAGCGCTCTCAGAATTTGGGGAAGAAGTAAGGAGGCAGGACACTCCACTCATCCTCAATATAATGAATCTATAATGGCGCCTACCATTCCACGAACATTGAGTTACTTTCCAGACCTTTCCTTGAGCTGGTCGGTACCATTTTTTCATCAAAACATTCAAAACATCGTATTGGACACCGATTAGTCATTGTCATATTAATGTCGAGCTTTTCGCCAGTCATCGTTATTAACTGTGTCTTTATGCTAAATCAGGAAAATCATCTTCCTATTAGTGACATTAATGACCTTCTTTTCCCGAAATTGAATGAATTTAACATGGTTTAACTAACTGTCATATCGACCATTATTATTACCAATATTTTCCCATCGTCGAACATTCCCAAATAATGATGATTAGGCAGCATCATACATGCACTATTATTTATTCTTCGAGGGCACCGTGCATGCGTTTTGCGATCTACTTTAGTATTGCACCCTATATTATTTGGCAATAGAGACCCCTGGTGGGGCATAGTGTTTCCCCATACGCGCCCAACTGGTCAGCTTCTACCATGGAGGCACTGGGATAGGCTCGGTCGGTTCTCATATTATCCACCAACTAACCAATTCATTTGCATTTATGCCCAACTCATCTATTTTCTCAATGGGGTTGGGGAGGAGAGAAGCAGTGAATGTTCCTTTGGTTACCATAAATGGATTAGTTGTCTCCATCCTTCATGCACACGACCCCCTCCTTTGACCAATAGAGAATCGGGGCTACAAAGTGCTTTCTCCTTTTCGAGACTTTTTAAAGCTCGTTTTGTCACCTTTCCACTGCATCATTCGAATTAGTATCATAGGAATTCATGCTCCACCAGGTCAATTCCATCCATAGTAGGATTGATATAATATTCCCTGTGCCCCATAATCCTACAGAGGTTCTCAATAACAGATCTCCATGCATCATCATCCACCGGCTCATTGTACCTAATCCCTTCATTGTGATCTAGAAGTGTAATCATGCGTAGGGTGTCTGTATCAAACGACATCTTCCTCTTCTTCAAATTAAACATTGCATTATTGTCGAAGGTGAAATTGTGTGCAAGTTATCCATCTCAAACAACATATGCCTCTTCTTCAAATTCAACACTGCATTATTTTCAAAGGCCCAATCAATTCCAAGTAGTACAGGGTAGGGATCAAAATCATCCATAATATTTATGACTTAAAAATTAGCCTTCATATTCACCCCTTCTATGTTCACCTCAACTTGATCCAATCAACTTAAGGGGTATATCTTGTATTGATTTACCAACCATAGTTGGATGGGAGACTAGAATAAACTTGGTTTACCTATCAATTCCATTGACTTCTTTGGCAGGATGTTCACATCAGAACCCAGATCTAGCATGACCCCTTCCATTTTATAACTCCCAAGTTCATTTATCATCTTGAATTCTCTACCTGTGCACTTATTCTTACTGACTCGGCACATATCCCTTTCTGGTAGGGAGCCTGATATAGCTCTCTTAGTTCCTTTTTCCCCCATGCAATTTGCTAACATTTGCATCAACTTTTTTGCAGCATCAGGATTATTTAATAATCTCAAACAATAAAGTAAGAAGTTACTTACTTGATCCTCAATTTTTGTTTTCTCACACTCATGTAGTGCTTCTTCACACTTCATGTGCTTCAACTGATCATGCACATGTTTCCCAATCACTCTGTGTTCATCATGTTGCACCTCCTCTTGTCTGTACGCTTATTCCAATGACCTTTGTGTCGTGTGTTTTATGTCTTCGCACATGTGAGCTTCCTCCAATGACCTATGTGTCCCACACTATAATTCTTCACGGGCTCAAGCCTCTTCTAGTGACATTTGTGTCATGTGTTTAACTTTTTCATGAATCTAGGCCTCTTCAAGTGACCTTTGTGTCACACCCTGCAACTCCTCTCACTCTCTTTCTTCTTCGCTGGCCCTTTGTGCATCGTGAAAAAAATTCTTTTTTTGAACAACATCAAACCTAGGAGGGGGTTGTGTTACCTTCCTTATCTTCCCCTCTAGCCTTTGACCTAAAATTTCACCATTCTCAAAGTCCCTTCCTATTTTCTCTCCACCGCGGGTTATCACCCATACATCCACTTTATCATCCTTTTTTTTTATTTCCACGTGGATCTGCATGCACCATGTTGCAAAGTTCCTTCTTCTCTTCCCACTTCTTCAGCAAGTCAAGAAAATCCTCTATAACATACTCTGGGCTATAACAATACCCACATATAGTGCATGGTTTGGTATAAAGCCTTGACACGTGACCTATCTCTCCCTAGTTGAAACAAGTGGGAGGTATCCTCTCGCTCCTCCATATCCTCATTTGTGACCACATCCATATCTGTCGTTGGGACCTCCCTGATATGTGCCTCTCTCTGCACCTCCATGTCCACCATCCCTCTATTCCTCTTATACCTAGAATAATCATCGGTATGATATTGCATTAGCAGGAGTGAACATAAATTGTTCACATCATGTCCCACAAACTTGCAGAATTTACAAAACGGAGTATGATGTGTCTTCTGATATTTCTCCAATGATGGGAAGCAGGGTGGTACATGGCCCCATTGTCTGCAAATTTCACACCATTTCGTCTGAGGCCTCGTTGGAAATAGAATCAACTCACCCATCATCACATATTTACCAAGTACATGACACTCATCTCTATGATGCCCCTCAAACCGACACATGGTACACCATACGTTCTCAAGCATGACTTTTTCCTTTGCCATATCTTGTAATTGCATCGTCAGGTTAGTCAGATGATAATGTACCTGTGCCAACCCTGTCGATGTCTCTCCCCCTCCTAGTGTAGCCTCCAAGTGGATTGTTATTTCTACCACTTCTGTCTATGTCATCACCTTCTGTTATGTGAGTGGGCCTCAGATATGGGGAAGTAACCCCGCAATGAACCATTCTCTATGATGTATATCCTAGATCTAGAACATCAACCTATCTAGAAATATATTCAACAACTGGTTATAATCCCACACAGTTTCTCCCTACTTCTTCTTAATCTCTTTAATATCTATAATGCATTGAGATTCTAACTTAGGTTTCTAAAATTCCTTAAG
>ML777495.1:22530-41558 GCA_009831015.1 Picea engelmannii
AATCATCTTCTTGCGAATGCGAGTAGCCGTCACATCTCTTCTCAGAGATAAGCTGCCACCATTCTAGCGAGTCTTTCACTCTGTATTTTTACAATCTATGTACATTTCTTTCATTAATAGAAATCGTGTATTACTGTATATCTGTGTTTATGGATTCATCTCTGATACATTTCTATTATATTATTGAATATCTTCGATATCTCTATGCATTTCTTTATTATATCTTCGCTCTCATTTCGTGTCGAAAATAATCTGGATCAGTGGGATTAGAGCAGGCTACTCTTGATCGTTTTTTCAGTGCATGTCCCCGACGAGGTCCGAGTATAGCAAGTTGGGTCTCAATCTTGTCTCTCTTGAAGACAATTTCTCTTGCACACCCAAGAAACCCTCATTGGCAGAAGAAAAGAAAAACAACGAAGCAGACGATCCTATCAATCTGTTGCTTGAGCAAGCTCTCACGTGACAGAGGGACGAAATGATGGAGAATTTTTCCCACATCCTTAAACGCTTGCCGATAGAATCAGGCGCATCTCCATCTATCGGCCACTTTGGAGGCACCTCGCCTTTCAAGGTACAAGTTAAATTTGATATTCCTATATTTGAGGGATAGATAGATGAAGAAGTGCTAGAAAAATGGTTAACTCTGCTAGAAGGTTATTTCTCTGTTCACAATTTTTCCAACAAAGAAAATATCACCTTCGCACTCCTTAAATCTCTCCCTCATGTCAAACATTGGTGGGAAACTTACTGGGAGCAAAGTTCCATAGAGGAGTCTAGAATATATGGGGTCGATCCCACTTGGAATTTTTTTCGGATGTTGTAAAGGAACAGTATTACCATGTTGGCAACTATGAGGACCAGTACATGAGATGGACCACACTGTGGCAAGAGAGGGGCCAAGCAGTTCCGGAGTTCACCAATACCTTCCATACCTTGCGCACCAAGCTGGGTATCAAAGACTCCAAGCGACATTTGGTTCTGAAATACCGTGGGGCTCTACACAAATACATCCAGACTAAAATGGATTTTCTGGGCATCTCATCACTCGGTGCTGCTTATCGATACGTTGTTAAAATTGAGCAGAAATTTAAGCACCAAAACAAACGGGAGTTTGGGTCTGCAAATCTGCAACAACCAAAGTATGACAAAGACGGCCCTAACAAACAGTCTCCTGAAAACCATTCCAAGACACGGGAAAAGAAGGGTCATGGGAATACAAAGAAGGACACCAGAAAATGGTGCGAGTTCCATAAAATCTCCTGGCACAACACCGATGAATGTCGCTCAAAATAGTCATTGGTGGTCGAGATCAAAGACAAAGAGTCGAACCCTAACTCTGAATCTGATTCTGAAAATAATGGTAAAGGACAGATCATTGACACGAACCCTACTGCTATTGTCATGACCGCATAAATTCAACCAAAAGAACCAACATATCGTAAAGAGGGGGAGCGCCTTTTTCATTCACAGATGTGGGTAAAGGGGACCCCACTGCATTTTATTGTTGATAGCGGAATCCAGAAGAACCTCATCTCAATAGAGGTCATCAAACAATTGGGATTGTCGACAACACCACACCCGCAGCCATACAACATCAGGCAGCTTCGCCAAGGACAAGATCTTTGTGTCAGCCAACAGTGTCGATTATCATACGACATCCAACCCTTCAAGGTTGAGGTATTATGTGATGTTGTCCCACTGGATGTTTGTGATGTGATCTTGGGCCAACCATATATGTGGAGACGCCATGTTGTTTATGAGTCTCGACCCCATAGTGTCATTATTACTTTCGGGGGTCATCTCTACAGAATACCAGAGGTAGTTCTGAATATTGTTCCACCTAAAAAGTGTCGCAAGGTATTATCTCATACTGCAAAATTCACCTTCTTCACAACCTGTTCAAAAGGAGAAAAAAAGGACATTGCAACCACTACAGCCTTGCCCCAAGCACCTTCTATCCAACAAAAGCAGGTCGACAAGGTTGCAGAAAAGCACAAAGATTCCTCCTGCACACCGTCCTCTCATGTATTTCGACTTGTTGAACAGCCTCAACCTCAACAGGTTCGTGACAGATTTCCCCAAACTAAGCAGCGCGACGTCTCCAGCAAGACAAGCAGCTCACCAAGATGCAAATTCAACAAATGTTTTTCCCTCTCCCCCAGGAACTCAACACAATGGAGACCATTTCTTCCTAATGAGAGAGGATTTATCTAGGTGGATATCGGTGGCCACCCACCTTTTCCAACTGGATCAAAACAGTTTTCTGGCAATTTTGGCAATTTACTATTTTTAGCAGGTTTTAACTTCCGGGGCCATTTTGAGGGCCTAAATGAAGGTTTTTCAAGATATAGGTTCTCAATTATATACAAAGTCATTATTGAGCCCCCCAAAATGAATCTCCTCGAAGATACCTTTCCAACGAGCTATTATACGCCTAAAACGGAGATCGTGTGCAAAAGTTACAACCCCAAGAAGTTGATGTACTAACTTACCCAAACGGGGCCCACATGACTTTTGGCTCTTCATCTCCTAGGGTTAGGTTTTTGGATGTCTATGGTTTTTGGCATTCCTATTTATTGTAAAAAGGCCTTCAAATCCTCATTGTAATCATCTTCTTGCGAATGTGAGTAGCTGTCACATCTCTTCTCAGAGATAAGCTACCACCATTCTAGCGAGTCTTTCACTCTGTATTTTTACAGTCTCTGTACATTTCTTTCATTAACAGAAATCATGTGTTACTATATATATATGTGTTTATGGTTGCATCTCTGATACATTTCTATTATATTATTGAATATTTTTGATATCTTTGTGCATTTCTTTGTTATATCTCCGCTCTCATTTCGTGTTGAAAATAATCCAAATCAATGGTATTAGAGCAGGCTGCTCTTGATCGTTTTTTCACTGCATGTCCCCGACGAGGTCCAAGTATAGCAATTTGGGTCTCAAGCTTGTCTCTCTTGAAGAAAATCGCTCTTGCACACCCAAGAAACCCTCAATGGCAGAAGAAAATAAAAACGACGGAGCAGACGATCCTATCAATCTATTGCTTGAGCAAGCTCTCAGGCGACAAAGGGACGAAATGATGGAGAATTTTGTCGACATCCTTAAACACCTGTCGATAGCATCAGGCGCATCTTCATCAAGCGTCCACTTTGGAGGCACCTCACCTTTCAAGGTACAATTTAATTTTGATATTCCTGTATTTGAGGGACAGATAGATGAAGAAGTGTTAGAAAAATGGTTAACTCTGCTAGAAGGTTATTTCTTTGTTCACAATTTTTCCGACAAAGAAAAGATCACCTTCGCACTCCTTAAAGCTCTCTGTCATGTCAAACATTGGTGGGAAACTTATTGGGAGCAAAGTTCCACAGAGGAGTTTGGAATATATGGGGTCGATCCCACTTGGAATTTTTTTGTGGATGTTGTAATGGAACAGTATTACCATGTTGGCAACTATGAGGACCAGTATATGTGATGGACCACACTACAGCAAGAGAGGGGCCAAGAAGTTTTAGATTTCACCAATACCTTCCATACCTTGCGCACCAAGATGGGTATCAAAGACTCCGAGCGACATTTGGTTCTGAAATATCGTGGGGCTCTACACAAATACATCCAGACTAAAATGGATTTTCTGGACATCTCATCACTCGGTGCTGCTTATCGATATGCTGTTAAAATTGAGCAAAAATTTAAGCACCAGAACAAACAGGAGTTCAAGTCTGCAAATCTGCAACAACCAAAGTATGACAAAGACAGCTACAGAAAATTTCACAACGCCTGGACTCATTGGCACTGCAAACTAGGTGTTTTAGGACAATCTGCAGCGTTGCACTTTGAACTCAGGGTTATGAATATTGGGAGGCAAGGGAGATTTCCAGGTGTCAGGGGGAGCTCATACCAACATTCAGAGGATCAGTTTCACATCATAAGGCCACCTCCCTCAAGGATATGCTATCATAAAAGACACATCATCATTTGTTGAGGACTTGTTCTATACGCTCCCAACATCTTCCTTTAAAATAGAATTTTTTTGTTTTCTTGTTGTACACTTGTTTCCACGCTTCCCTTAGGCATGGAATCCTATGAAAAAGTTAAGGGGCGAATTGTAAAGCTTTCTCTGAATGATTTTTGTTATTTAAGATGCATTGTAATAGGAGAAGAGGTTTGAATGGTTGAACACAAAACTCTTATCTTTAGCCTTTTATTGTAACAGAGTTTTCCTGATGCATGAACCAGATTCAAGAAACTTTAAATGGTGGAAATCAATTTTTATCCTACTGTCATCTTTTTCTGTCTCACTTTGATATCAGTCTTTGGTGAAGGATTCATCATGTTGTTGTTTCTTTATTGAAGTAAATGATTTATTGTGGTATTGTATGCAAATTGATCAGAGTGCTTTCCTCTTTGGATTAAGAAGTTCTTATACCAATGAGTTTTCTTTCATATGTGTTCCAGAAATACCTAATGTAAAACTGATACACATATTTCACTTCTCTTACTAAGTCTTCCATCTCTCATTTATATCTCTTAAACCCTTATTTGAAGCTAGTCAAATCCTTGTTTGTCATTGTGTATTTCATTGAAGGATTCGTGATTGACATCTTAAACTGAGTTTTGCATCCATTTTCCACACTCTTTAAAAACATTAGTATTCAAATTCTAATGGGTATTATGCTTACATCTACTGCATTCTAGGTATGAATTCTAGTGCTAACACACTCCTTCTCCTATGCCTCTACTACGCGCTTCATCTTCCTCTGAAGTTGTGACGTTCCACAACAGCCAAGGGATTCAGACTTTGTCTTTTGGGGCCCTTCTAACAATTCTACCGGTATATTCATTGGGTACCCTACTCTCAATGATGCACCTCTTTTAAAGCCTATCTTCATCTATGCTCCTCTTGGAGTGATTTTCTTCCTCTTCATCCCAAGCCTGACCCCTCATCATGTGTCCCTTGCTAAATTCATTTTTCTGCTTTGTTATGATTTCCTTCTTGACTCAACTCTTTTTGCAAACCTTTCATCTTTCTCTCTCCTCTGCTCTTTTGGGTCCATTCTACTCCTTACCTCATCTCAAAAACTTAAGGATCCTCCTTAATGGATCCATCTCTATTATTTATCTTCCCCCATTTTTTCATCCCCCCCAAGTGCTAAGGGATCCTACTCATCCATCCTGTCGGGATCCATGCACATTAGCCCCTTTTCCATGAACAACATCTTTATCCAGTGTAGGATTTCTTCTAGTAGCCTTCTTCTAGGACATTTTGTGAACTTCCTTTCAGCTTTACTGAAAGAATCAATGTACTTCACAACAAATTCAATTATATACCCCTCCTTTATTTGAGAAAACCATAAATCAATGGCTTAAGTCCACTTATTATCCAATGCCTTCAACCTATCAATCATGGCTTGATCCCAAACTATCAGCTCTAGTGGCCTCAAAGTAGTATTAGTGGCAGTTTTCTTTTTCATCCATTCATATAATATACAAGGAAATTCAACAAAGAAAATTATATGCATATCAGTGTAGAGATACCTATATTTCTATCATTCCACATTGACATTGATACCTTGAGTTTCCCGCTGAGCAAACTCATATTCCTTCGCAATCATATATTCTTGAGTTTCTTCCTAAGATGGATACCACCTCATTCTTCACCTTCATCACTCAATACAAAACCTTCAAGTCCCAGCAATGGAACCATTTGTTAAAACTATTTCATGCTTGTGCACATATTTCTCAACCTTGGGGGGTTGAACACCCAGTGTTCATCCGAAGTTTGACAAACAAAAACCCCAAGGCATCAGCATATCAATCCTCGGCCAAATAATGAAGAATATCTCACCCGATACTCCATGAGGATCACAGAGACCATTTGGTCTTATGTCAGGGATGAAGGACTAAACACACAGAGAACCATCTAGGTTGATATTCATAGAATCCATTGAATATTACTTTAACACTTAACAGTTTAAACATAAACAAACCCATTCAATCAACATAAGAGTAATACATCTGGAGACCATAATCATTTCAATTGTATTATCGTTACTCCATCACCACAACCATACATTAAGAAATTCATATATTGATAGTAATAGAGCCTTACTCTTTTATGCAATTCCTCGTTGTTACATTACATCACACCATGTGCATCCCTTCAGAATCTGTAGAGGTGACAGAATCAGATTTGCAACAAGAGACATTACAATACCATATGCTCAGAGAGATCTCCAAGACATTAACGAACAACAACATCAATAACCATCTTACTAATGAGCTAACCAACTAGCCTTTCTTCTATTGTCGTTACTCCATTTTATCTACTTCTCAGCTTTGGTGCTCAATCATTCTCAATTCTACTCCACTCACTCAACGGACAGCCAATATCTCATGCTTCTTTCATCTGTATGCATTCCACATTGCCTCTTTGTAATCGCGACAATCTCAACTACCATGCCATCTCTTCTTCTTGTTGCTCCACGATTCGTCATACTGACTGTAGTAATCATTTGGGAAGATTTCCCAAATATTATTTTCTTGATTCCAACGTGCATGTGTTTTCTTCTTTATTTTTGGCACGCATCACAAAAATCATACTGGCACGCATCAGTAGAACTTGAACTCGCACAAATTTACAAAACTTGATATGGTGCGTGCACCTCTTGTTACCCCTCGTGCATATGCTTGAGCACATGCAAAACTGGAATGAAAACATGCAACTTTGTTTGTGCGCGTCCATGATATTTACCCAAAAAATTGGGTGCCAACACTCTTAGGTCACATCATGTCTCAAGTGAGTATCAAACTTGACCTTGAGAGAGTGAAAGTGATCAAAAGGATTCCCTTACCTACCAATAATAAAGAGATGCAATCTTTCTTTGGAAAGATAAATTTCTTGAGACGCTTCATTCCTAATTTTGCTCAAGTTGTCAAACCTCTAAATCAACTACTGAAGAAGGACATTAGGTTCAAAGGGGACCCTCCTATGCATCATGATTTTGAATCCATTAAGCTAGCCAATGCTTCTTCATCTATGTTGATTACTCATGATCACTTTAAATATTTCATCATATACACTATTTCTGAGAGTATTTCTACAATTTTATTGCAAAAGGAACATGAGGAAAACATTAGACCAATTGCCTTTGTAGGCCAAAATTTGAAGACACATCAGCTAAACTATTCTCAACTTGAGAAACACAGTTATATAAATCCTTGGAGTTGTTTTGACATTACATCCAAGGCCACAAAGTTCACATCTTTGTGCCCACATCTCTCTTAGTCACTGCTTTGAACTAAACCGAACTACATAGTAAGTGGTCCAAATGGATCATGCGCATGCAATAATATGAATTAGATATTAAATGAACAAAAATCATAAGGGGAACAGGGTTGGAGGAATTGCTAACTCAATCCCATGCCTCGATCATAGTTGAATCACCTCAAGTAGAAGACTTGATCACTTATAAAGAAATAGTTAACAAAACTAAATTATCATGACAACCATGGTACAAACCTATTGTATATTTTATAATGAATAGGGTTTGTCCACCAGACATGGATACTAAATACAAAAGAACAATTTGCTTACAAGTTGTCCAATATGTCTTACCAGATCAAATCCTTTAGAAACCTTGATGTCATTTTGTCACGTTGTCTAACTCCTCATCAAGCCCAAATGACACTTGAAAAATGTCATTCTAGGGTTTGTGGGGGTCACTTTTCAGCCAAAACCATTGTAGCAAAAATTTTACATGGAGTTAATTATTGGTCTTCCCTCCATTAAGATGCATGTTTAATCACTACACCAAAACATGTCATTAGCGCTATAATTTAGTGCATTTGAGTGCATGAATTGGGTTGATTGGATGGCGCAAAACTCGACGCTAAACAACGTGTTGACCTAGGCGTTGGATTTAGCGCCTAGTTTTTCTCCTAGTTTAGCGCCTGGTTTCGCTCTTGGTTTAGCGCCTAGTTTTTCTCCTGATTTAGCGCGTAGTTTTTCTCCTAGTTTAGCGCCTAGTTTTTCTCCTGGTTTAGCGCCTAGATTAGCGTTGAACTTGAGATATAGCTCCTTAAATATTGCCCAAGATATCTCCTAATTTATTGCCCCATTTAGTGTTACGAGGAAAATATATCTATGGCAAGGGGTAAACCACAACAAACTGAATGACACATACAAACCAACTCTAATCCCAAGTATGCTATATAAATGAAATTCTAACAAGACAATGCTAAGAGCCTACTTCCTCTAGACGTTCGATGAAGACCACCGTTGAGCATGCAACCCAAAGCTTTATACCTGCAACTTGTCCTCAAAAACCAAGATACAGAAGCATATGGTGATAATATATACCGTTAGAATATATATTAGCATAATCCATTAACATACATGACAAATACACCTATGGAATAATAATTCAAATATTTGAAAGAAATCAATTGGATGATAAAATAGTATTACTCTTAAAATAATTAGCAGAAGTACATAGGTGAGAAACTTCTGTAACGACATATCAGAACCGAGAAACTAAGTCCCTCCAGTTGGGCCTCCACCACTTCAATCCTCCACAAAAGGCAAGCTCATATAAATAAGTCAATAAGGTTCTCCATCACAAAGAAGGAAGATCTTGGGGGTTGAACAAGGAGTTCAAACTTTCAAGGACAAAGGGATGCAGACTCAATATGAAGTGAAATTTATCCAAAGTGTTTTTGTTCTCAAAGTTGAATTGTTGAATCTCCTCAAGGCTTGGATATGGATCAATTTATAGCCTTCAAATGGAATTGAAGGGTTGAGTCAAAGCGTTTCCAATATATGGAAGGTCAAGGATCATGGATCTCATGACATGGCATGGAAACCAAACATAATTTTTAATTTTGAGCACCAAACTCGATGTATGTGGATTGTAGTGGAGAAACCTATGTACACACTTTTTGTATAACTAATAGGGCACATATATGTGGAAAAATATGTTTTTTGGCCCTGGAATGCACAAAAAGGGGACTTCAAGTCTGCATAGGGAAATGGAAAGGCCATTTAAGTAAGTTGAATGGAGTGAGGTAAAATTTCTTGTAATAGATGCCCCCTAATGTGTGAGGTCATATGAGTATCTATGATGGTCAAAATACATTATAATTCCCAGAAGTGAAGTAATGGAGACTCAGCTGGAAGTATTAGTTGCTCATGAGAATATTACAATCCACAATGAATTTGTACACATGGATGCCAATCTGAATTACACTGCAGATCCATTTCGAAATATATAAAATAGATGTTCATGGCCATGAATAGGAAATACAAAGCGAGCATATGCCATAGGCTATCATAGTCACGAACAAGGCACAGTGGAATCCAGACTCAAAATCAATCTGAAGATCTGTATACAATGGAGTACAATCTGATCTCCCATGATCATTGAAGTCATATAGGTACTAGTCCAATGAAAGACAACAACATATGATGAATGTTGCTACTGTAAGTTAGAGGTCTTCTACATTATCTGTCGAAGGTGCAAGTATACATCATGTGAATAGAGGAGTTGAGGTCGAACATAATGAGACTTCGTTTGATTACTGGTCATTAAGGTATACCGTTAACAAACATGAGACAACCTACCGATAATGAAATTAGGTATCAAGGCACCAAGTACATTCTACAAGTGTGAATAAGGGTGTTGAAGTTGAACACTTGAAAAATCCATCGAGTAGGATACATTGATGTATTCCCATCTGTCGATGGCGAGAGAACCTGCCACTGATGACTGCAAGCCTCTAGGTACTCATAGAACTCTAGGTCACATTTCTAGAATAGATGAGCTGAAGTCGATGGAAGGAGACCCATTGAAAGGATAGCATTAGGGTATCTCTCATCATTCAGCATGAAGTACAAAGAATTAGCTTGATGATTAGGAGGAGCTCAGACGAATAGGATTTTCACAAACCAATGACCATGTGCGTCCCTCGCATGCATCTGATGCAAGTAGTACACAAAATAGACCCTCTAAATAGCAGCCAATAAGGAAAAATACCGACAAAAGGTGAGGAAACCAAAAATAAGGTTGATAGAATCTAAGACACTGCACGAATCCCAATGTGTAAACACAAGGGAAACCCCCCAGTCAGTGACCAATGAGGAGATGTCAATTGTTGGGTTCAAGGTTACCTACCCATAATGAAAGTAGGACCAAGGTGCATGATAGGAATACAACTTCATGTGACTCTTAGATACACTGAGGGTATGGCCGACATGCAAAGTCAAGAGTTCTGAGAAATGGTCGGCACAAGATGATAGACTTCCTTTGAACAAAAGCATGAGACATACGGATAACTCAAGAAGCATAGACTTGATAATAAAACTTTGCGATGCAGAAGGAATCAACAAACTCTCCATAGGGACTGAGAGAATAACTAGTCGGAGGAGTAAACTCTAAGTAACGAGCTCAGCTTCCTAAGGTAATTCTAAATCCAAACTTTGGATGATAGTGGACTCAAAATTTTGTGCTCTATTCAAAGGTGACACGACTGCTATCGATATGAGATAATATTATTTTCCTGTCCATCTTTTTTGTTTTTTCATAGGCAAAGAAATGTTATAATATGGGAGAGGAAACGAGTCTCACGGGTAAGAAACTAGCTCCAAGCAGTGGAACATACCTATGCTCAATGCAAGCAAGTGCATGCAGGGCATGGACACTCGGGGGGATGTTTTCTCTTAGGGTATAGGGTGTCAATCTGCAAAGGATATATAAAAGGCTATGCTTGGCTAGAGATGCAAATTGTTGAGGTAAGAGGCTTATAACGAGAAAGCGAGAGCCAACAATAGGATCAATAGTGCAAGTAGGATGATGGAATGTGATTACAACTTAACTCCAAAGAATGTCCTTTTTCGTATATTTAGTCCACTAGGCCCAAAAAAGTATAAAATAATACCCAGCAGAAATCTTCCAGTCAATGGCGACTAGAGTATTCCTTTTTCGTAAGTATTCTACTTGGTCCAGAAAAGGGTTAAACTTATACCAAATAGACATCCTTTCAAATCCATTTAATGAGTGTGAAAGAGACAAGTTCACTCGACAATATTTTCATTTTTTCGAGAATCAGAAATGATCTTAACCAAGACTCGGGGAGAGTCCCATAGGTAACGGTCAAAATGCTTGTGAGTAAGAAAATGGGATTCAAATGCAAAGTCATATCGGAACTATAAGGAACTCTCAGTCCTATGGAATAACTTTTGTGTGGGCACCAAATGGCACAAAGGTTCTAACTAGGGCACCCATGTTTGGTAAGCCTCTACCACTTAATAACGACACTTCTAGTAGCAGTAAGAAGGTTATGTGTCACTAATAAATGGGTTCGTACCTAGGGTGTATGGATCATGGTCATAGGATGATGCAAGAGTGCAAAAGGAGTGAACCTATCCTATATGATGGGGAAAGAATATACATGTCGAAGGCATGAACGAGTGGTATGATGCTGGAAACTACAAAAAATCCTAGACAAAACCACCAAAACCCAAGTCTTTCCACTACACTATTAGTCCATACGGTCAAAAATTAGCACAAATTATAAGAAGTGGGTAAAAGAATTCTACGAATAGTAAAAATAGACCATTTTACCATACCATTTGAGTTTTTTCACCCACATAGTGTATTTTAGGCCATTTTCCCCACGATATTCAAGTGTCGATTACGGGAGCTACGATCAACGAAATCAACAACCGTCTCGACCAACTAAGTGCCCATCCCCTCTACTTCAATATCAATGATTTAAATTTCAGTTTTGTTCCCCATTTTTTGAGTATTAGAGGGTGTAAACATGGAAACTAGGGTATACACGGGTGATAGTTCATCAAGTTGCATATATGACCCCATATATGCAGACAAAGTGAATCCTTCACATGTATATGCAGACCTATACGCGAATGTTACCAAGTTATCCCACGTACAAGTCTATGAACAACATTTTTGAAAGGTTTTAACTCAAAAAATGGTTTCTCCTTTGCAGGATGGTGATTGAATGGAGGGAGTGGGAGCATGAAGAGATAGATGCAGTAGTGGGAAGAGATGCAAGGGCCCACCAAGCTTTAAAGAGATGTGGCCTTTATAAATTTTGGGCTCTCAAGGGAATGAGGGCTCAAGTGAGGTTAATCCAATTGCTAGTAAACTACTAGGCTTTGGAGATAGAGTCCTTCAAACTCAATGGGAAACCATTGAGGATTGAGGTGGATGATATATACTTCATCACAGGATTGTCTCGTCGAGGTGAGGTAGTGAATCTCAAGGCCCGAGGGGTTGGGGGATCCAAATCCCAATCAATGTGATCGAGAAACTAAGCTTAAAGATCGTCATGCTTGTACTCACACAGATTTCGAGGTCGGTCTTGTTGCACCAGGCATCAAGGCCACTCATGTTCTATGTGGTGGAGTGTTTAATACCCATAGTATATATAAGGTGTACCTCATTGTTGGATAACATGAAGATCTAGTTGACAGATTGCAAACAAGGGAAAATGAGAAATTTTGGATTTGCATCCATTCTTTGTAGTTTTTTCTTTGAGAGGGTTCCAGGCCTGAGCCCTAGAGTAGAGATTACTCCACATGGACAGTGTGATCCAACCATGTCACAGTGGACCAACGTGATGAGGCAGTTAGGAGGTGGTTGGGTTCTAACCCCCTACAATGATGATTTCTTTTTCTGGTGGTGCCGACAGGTCATAGCCATTGACGACTACCCTTACGGCGGTATCAAATACATAGGGGATCCAGACATGCCTTTGCCACCAGGTTCTGCCTACGGTGATATTGGTAAGAAATGTTTTTATATATTTCATTTGTTTTTGTGTTTTTTAATAAAAATTAAAAAAACACAAATATTTGTGTATGGTATCAAGTATTAACAATAGATTTGTTACGCAGATGTAGGTTCGCGACGGCTAGAGGGATTCCCATGAAATTTGTGGAGAGGCCGAGGAGATGAGCAAGTGGGTGGAGATGCGGAGAGAGTGCTACAGAATGTCCAGGGGAACCTACCTCGATTGACTCACAGGATTCCGACGAACACATTTATTATGGTGAATCCCCCTCTGTCCTATGGAGTTCCATCCGAAGAGAGTCAGTTTCACACTATGGGAAACCCCCATCCCAGAGCTCCTTCGGTTGGGGGCAACATATCTAACCCTCATCATGTCACTTCCGCGGGTATGGTTCCCATACAACCTTTTATGAATCAGTTTGGAGGAGGATATTATCCTACCGGACAGGGCCATGGCATATACCAGAACCTTGGATGGCCTGCAATTCCTCAGCCCCAAATTTTCCCGGGAGCATGGGCTCAGACACCACAACCCAGGCTCCCTTTTCTGGCGACTCTTAATCTACCATATTTGTCAAAATTAATGAATGACCCTATGCATCACGATCTTTTATGGCCCCCCTCCCCCACCAAGCTTCCTTCGGACATTCCAGAAGTCAAAGGAAAGATTAGCGAGGATCTGGGTGATCATGTCACTACTTTTCATGTTTGGTGCTCATCTAACTCCCTGAATGACGATTCCATTCGTTTGAGGCTATTTCAACGCACCCTTGCGAGGTTTGCCGTGAAATGGTACATTGAGCTACTGGGGGGAATGTATGGAAATTTTAATCATATTTTTTTGGTCTTTCCCAACCACTTCCAATTGTCGGTTCGTTACGATGTCGGCATAGAACTTTTGTCATCCATCCACCAAGATAAAGACACACATATCTCGGACGATATCCAAGAGTGGAATAGACGGAAGAGGTTGATCAAAGCCTACATTCCTCTAGATTTTCTTTTGGAGTGGTTCCTTAAGTCATTATTGCCTTATATTTCAAAGGATGTCTCTACATACGGAGTAAAACCTGAAGAAGAAGCTATTTTCAAATCCCAACAATTGGACCTCATATATGCTCAATCTGGGATGTTGTATGAAATTCTTCCTGATGCACCATGGTCGAACTATGACCCTAGACAAAAGCCCGGGCCTCATATCGATGGCATCGTAGGCTCTGTAAATGCTAAGTATACAGACTTGGTGATGAACCATTTGAAATATTTGTCTCTAAGCTAACCTGTAGAAGGAAAAGATTCGGCTTCGTCCTCCACCCCCACCCAGTCGGTGGATGTTCATACTGTACACTCGTCATCTAACCCAAATGGTAACCAACAACTGGGAGGGAATAAAAAAAAAGGACGGGGTAATAATCGTAAGGGTGGGAAAAATAATAATAAATCCAAGGATGGCACTAACAATGATAGATCAAATAATAATGTTGGTGAGGGAAAGAAAGAAAAATGGAAGGTGAAGTTTCCTTGTAAACTTTGTAAATTTGATCGCCTTACACACCTATGCCCCAAGATTGAGGAAGCATTGAGGCTCTTATCGCAGCCACCCACTGTGATAATAAATTCATTTCCACATAATCAGCACATGGCCTCAGGGACCCCCAACACTGAAAATGCGTCGAGCAGGAGTCAAACCCCTCGACACATGAAGGTGGCCATCTATTTGTCAATATGGTCAAGTCTAAGATTGATGTAGCGACTAGATCGCATGATTATGTTTCTTCATAGACTGTTGTAGTTACATAGTCTCCTCCTCCTCTGGAAACACCCTTGCAGATCGAAAATTCAGAACCTTTGCCTCATATTCTGAAAGGAGTACTAAAGCACTTTGCCCACAATCCTAATGCCAGAGCTTCCCATAACTATTTTATTGTTGAAGATCTAGGCCAAACCCCTTATGTGATGTCGGCTTTGGAGGTGCTCCAAACATGTCATTCACAGAGGAACACCTTGTTATCTATGCTAGGAGCTCTAGACCCATGTGGCTCAAAGGTTATCAAATTTGACATCATGAATGTTAGGCCTCCCTTACCTTACCACATGGCCTTTCAAATCCATGTAGAGTACACGAAAATTACCATCAAACATACTATAATTGATGAAGTTGTTGTGACATGTGTGATGTACCTAACCTGTTGGAGAGACATTGGTTCTCTGACCCTATCACAATCTATGACTATATTGATTGCATTTGACAGGCATTCTTTTTGACCCCACAGAATTCTTCCCGCTTTTCTGGTCCATTTAGGTGGGAAGACAATGGAGGTTGATGTGCTCATTATAATTTACTACTAGAGCGTAATTGGACATATGCCATGATAGTCGTCATGTGCTCCATTTTATGCACTTTATGTTTTCCTCACGAAGGGAAAATAGTGAAGATTGATCAGTTTTCCTTTGCGCACGCTAGTCTTAGTGCATTGGTTGGACCTTCGGTCCCAGTGATCAACAATTCTCAGTAGGCAATTAAGGACATTGGTGTCGGAATGTATTCCTCTCTAATGGGTAGCTTTGATTTCATGGCACCAATTCACCATATTCATGCCATTTCCAATGTGTCTTCATCGTCGATGAGGTATGTTCATTTTTGTACTTCGTATTTCAATGACCCTTGGACTTTACCTTCCCTAACTATGTCGTACAAAAGTCAGTCGCGCATTGGGATGGCAATTCCACGGTTAGTAGGAGAGATTGTGTATCAGTCTATTCTTGACGCTATTGCTGACCCGGATCCTTCCTCCTCACAGACGGATGAGGTGGATTATGTTCTAGAGCCCGTATGGGCCACTCAATCATCTTGTTCACATGATTGCCTCGACCATACTTTACCTTCAAATGAAGCCATCTTAGAGGCCATGTATGGAACTGATAGGTCTTGGGACGATATGCATCATCACTCCTATTTTCTCCCAAATCTTGTTAAGATCGAACAAGGTGACTTTAGATATACCTTGAGTGAGATGGTCGATCACGCTGTGGTTCCATTAGATACGCATGATATTTATGCTAAAGGAAACATGGTGAATATCTCTCCTACCGTCACGATCGACATCTCTCATATTCCTAGCAAAATTGAGAATGTATATATCGGTGCGGATTGTTCGACTGAAGAAATTCAAATCTACATTGATCTCTTCAAAGAATTATGTGATGTATTTGCTTGGTCATATGAAGAGGTGTCAGGGATCGACCCCAACATTTTTTAACATGACATTTTCCTCGTAACATAATTGGCGACCATAATGGGGAGGGGTAAACCACAACAAACATAATGACATGTAGAAATCAACTATAATCCCAAGTATGCTATATAAATGAAATGCTAACAAGACAAGGCTAAGAGCCTACCTCGTTTGTACGTTTGATGAAGACCACAGTTGAGCACACAACCCAAAGCTTTATACCTGCAACTTGTCCTCAACAACCAAGATACGCAAGCATATGCTGATAATATATAGTGTTATCATATAGATTAGCATAATCTGTTAACATACATGACAAATACGCCCATGGAATAATAATTCAAATATTTGCAAGATATCAATTGGACAAGAAAAGAGTATTTCTATTAAAATAATCAACAAAAGTACATAGGTGAAAAACTTTTGTAACGACACATATCGGAACCGAGAAACTAAGTCCCTCTAGTTGGGCCTCTACCAAAGGCAAGCTCATATAAAGGAGTCAATAAGGTTCTCCATCACAAAGAAGGAAGATATTGGGGGTTGAATAAGGGGTTCAGACTTTCAAGGACAAAGGGATGCAAACTCAATATGAAGTGAAATTTCTTCACAGTGTCTTTGCTCTCAAAGTTGACTTGTTGAATCTCCTCAAGGCTTGGATATGGCTCAATTTATAGCCTTCAAATGGAATTGAAGAGACGAGTCAGAGAATTTCCAGTATATGGAAGTTCAAGGATCATGGATCTCGTGACATGGTATGGAAACTCAACATAATTTTTAATTTTGAGGACCAAACCCGATGTACGTGGGCTGTAGTGGAGCAACTTGTGTATACATTGTTGTATATTGATAGGGTGCGTATATGTGGAAAAATGTGATTTTTGGCTCTAGAATGCACAAAAATGAGACTTCAAGTCTGCATAGGGAAATGGAAAGGCCATCTAAGCAATTTGCATGGAGTGACACAAAATTTGTTTTAACATATAGCTCTTGATTTAGCACCTAGCTTAGCCCCTAGTTTAGCACCTAGTTTAGCTCATGGTTTAGCACCTAGTTGAGCTCCTGGTTTAGCGCCTAGTTTAGCTCCAGGTGTAGCTCCTAGTTTAGCTCCTAGTTTAGCTCCTGGTTTAGCTCATGGTTTAGTGCCTAGTTTAGCTCCAAGTGTGGCACCTAGTTTAGCTCCCAATCATGCTTCCTATTTTGCTTCTGGTGTAGCATCGAAAATAGCTTCTATTTTGGCTTCCAAATTAACGCCAAGATGTGCTTCCATTATTGCATCTTTTTTTGCTTCCAGAATTGCTTCCTTGTTAGCTCCATGGTTTGCTTACTTTTAGTTCCAAGGTTTGCTTCCTTTTTAGTGCCTGATTTTGCTTCCTTTTTAGTGCCTGGTTTTGCTTCTTTTTTAGGTCCAGGGTTTGCTTCCTTTTAGTGTTGGGATTTGCTTATTAATTAGCATCCAGTTTTGTTTCTTGTGAAGAAACCAATTTAGCTTCCTACTTAGATCCAGAAATAGCTCCAAGTATGGCTTCAAATTTAATGTCGAGTTTTACTTCCATTTTAGAGCCATATTTTGCTTCCATTTTAACAGCTCATGTTGCGTCCTTTATAGGTTCCATTTAGTAATTTAACTTTTTTTTTTATTTCAATTTAATTCGTTAAATATATCATGCATCTTAAAAAACTTATATTATTATAGAGTAAGTCATGTTGCATTTGAAGTATTTTATATGATAGATTTTATAAAGAATTTTTAGGGAAATGGACATCCATACAAACTAACAACATCATTATACTTATTAAAACTCCATCTAAATAAAATCTACAACATATAGTATATATAAAAGAACAAGATAATGATTATAACATGATCATCATCTATAATTAAAACTAGTCAAATATATCAATATTAGATAAGTATCATGTCAAACAACTTATATCGTAAATATTGATAAGATCATCATCATATATAACTACAACAAGTGAAAGTCAAATATGACAGTAGATCAATAACATGTCAAAATGATACATGGCCAACAGTCGATGTAATTCAAAATGATATAAGTCAAAATGATAAATGATGTAACTCAAAATGATACATGTCAAAATGATACAAGTCAAGATGATATATTTCCAAATGATATAAGTCAAAATGATAAAACTCAATAATATGGTATTGCAGGTGAAAATGATACATATGATAGTAAACATGAAAATAGGTATCATAACGATATATCAACATTGATCCATGAGGGAGTCTATATGATCAATGTCACTAGCTACTACCAGCAACTAGGTCATCGTCATTATCTTGATCATCATCATCGCCATTCACAGTGTCTTTTGCATCTGCCTCATCATCATCATCTCCCATGTATGTATCAGACCCATTATAATTTGGATCTATCTCGTGAGGATCAGTTGGATCTTCCAGAAGACCCGTGTTTTGCAAAAAAGAACATTCAAAATGAAAAGTTACTATTTATTTCATGCAAAATTTAATTTTTGTGTTATATTTCTAATATTACAACATATGAAACGAAACCATAATCATATTACATCCTATCAAATTGCACATACCATAATAAAATTTCAAATAAGTTACAAATAAGAAGTCATTCCAATGATGTAAAACATGCAACAATTCCAATAAATGTTAGTAAAGATCGCAAAAACATTTGTTATACATTTTAACTATCAAGTGTAAATTCTATTACATAACCATAAGTGCCAACCCTCTCCATTTTGTGCTATATATGATTATGTTTGCCTATAAAAATCCTTTGAGAGTTAATTGGTCTATATATATTCTTATCTTTTATTTCACAAATGAATATTTTTCTAGGACATTTTGGCCCACTGTAATATGCTTCAAAGGTCCTTTGAGAATTAACTAGTTTATAGGTAATTTTGAAGATGCTCGTGATACTCATTCAACTAGACCACATCCAAATGTTAATCCTTCCAAAAAAAAAAT
>ML777495.1:68278-95436 GCA_009831015.1 Picea engelmannii
GTGGCAGGGTGGTGCAAGGGAGAACAAGTGTTCTCTATTATACAGGTTGGAGCCTGTGTAACTGGAAGTTGGTGCTTCCATCCAATTGGTGCTGGAACATTAAGGGAGTTAGTGCTTCCTTCTAGTGGGTGCTAGAGAAACCAAAGAGTTGGTGCTCTCAAACAAGTTGCAGCTTGTAAAACAGAGGTAGCAGCCTCACATTGAGTTGGTGCTCAATTATCAATGATGTACAGAACTTAAAAGATTGCCTATCATTTCGAAGAAGAAGAGGTTTTCTCCCTTTATGGGTTTCCTCGTGAAAATCTGTCTCTGTGTATACCTTATGTGTGACTGTTGCTCTTTACTTTTATTGTCCATATGTTGTATATTGTTGATGATCACTTGAAGAAAGATTAATAATGTTTTAATAGACTTAAGATTGTTTAAGCTCAATTACTACTGATTCACCCCCCCTCTCAGTTGTGTTAGTAATTTCAACATGACCTCTACATATACTGCAGCTACTCCTACTACAACACCTCTCTCTCCCCGCCTCTGGATCGGGGATGAACCTGGAGGATGATAAGGTCCCACATCTGCATTATTGAAGAGCACTCGATTAGTCATCAGATAAATAACACAAAAAACATTTTATATCATTAAAATATCAAAACATTATATAAAAAAAAATTCCTTCTTACTGATGTCCCCCCACTGGGAACCTTCGGAAAGAGATAGGTCAGGATCTCCACAGGAATCCACCCCAGCATACACATAATCTTCCACCATGAGCAGTTGAGTCCTCAACCACTGGAAGAAGACATTGTCATACATGACGATGTGACCACCTCCATGTCGAGACATGAGATCTACCCACCTCTTCATCCTCGAATCATGTGGAGTGGGTATACCCCACTCCACCTATAAGTGTAGGACATGGACCCTTTCCAGGAAAAACGATACCAAAATAGACCCATATCAAAATTGTTTTAAACCACCACTTATGCACTTGGTAAGTTGTTTCTTCATGCTTTTTAGGACCCCTTTGCACCAGTTGAAGACTCTGGGATCCATGCATTCCAATGCATATTGAAAATGGCTTTGTAAATCCATGTGGGGAGTTGTACTCCCTGCCATGTGAGTAATAGTATAGAAAATAGTTTGCAAAGGCAAATCTCGGGCATCCCTGATAGCTACCTTACCGCTATATTTCTCGGTACCCGAAACATAATGATGGCGGACGTAGTAGTTCATAGGCTCACCTTTGCCCCTGCTACCTGTAAGTGTCACCCGTGAACTACGGAGAAATAGTCCTGTTAGAAAATAGATATCCTCGATATATATGGTGAGTGTGTGGGCACCCACGTGAAATTCCTGCTCGTTCACATCCCACATGTGAACCGAGTACTCCAATAGTCTCAACTGGGCTCTCATGCCTTGAATCTTGAAGAATTTTAGTAACCCACACTGTCAGAGGGACATAACTATTCTCGGGTCATTCCCGATGAAGTAATCTTCTTCTTCGTTCTCTCGTTCGTGCCACTCCAACATCTTAACCGAGGAAAGCCTGCCAAAGAACCATAAGATGAGATTAGAAACATAATTTTCGTTCCCAAGGGATTTCTCTTGTTGGGTTCATCTTTTTAAATTTTGGGTTGCGGTCATCGCAGGCCTGTGCATTCGCACAGTGCGACATCATCGCACCCTACCTATAGGGTCACCTGCGACGATCCTAGATCATTGCGGTTCCCGATATAGGGCACCTGCGACGACCTTAACGCATGGGTAACCCCTAAAAAATCAACACAAAACATAAATTTAACCAATGAAAATCAATTTTGAAACCATGCAAAGATGAAGGAGAAGGAGATTACCTCTTTTACGGAGACGATTCATGAAATGATTCGTTGTGCACTCCGCAATCAGCAGTTGAAAATCAAGGTGAAAAATGGCTTTGGAGCAATATTTGGATAAAGTTACAAATGGAATGGTAAAATGTGGTTTTTTACATATTTTATTGACTTTTATCACTTTTCATTTGTATATTTTATTATTTTATGCTTTATCCAAACCCTAAAGTCTTAACAACTTTCCAAGTGATTGATTTTGGCAGATTGAAAAGTCTAGAGGTGAGACGTTGGAACAAGGGTTCACTTTTTTGGTTTATATTTATATTTGTCGCATGTACAAATCCTTTTAGGGTTTTTCAGAAAAAAAAAAACTCCGAGCAGAGTCTTAATTCTTTCTCGCGCTCGTAAAACCATGACAACATAATCAAGTAGTCTTTTGTCGTTTTTTCGAACTCATAATGGTGACATGAAAAACAAAACCTATGGAGTATCCCTTAAGCTCTTTTCACACTCCTTAAAAATGAAAAGATTGTCGAGCGACCTTGTTCTTTTCACGCTCGTAAAAGTATTTGAAGAAAACATCTAATGAGCGATAAGTTATCACTTTTTCGATCTCGTCAGATTAATTTACAAAAAATGACCATATGGAGTTCACTTTAAGTGTTTTTCAGACTCTCTAAAAATGAAAAACCCCTGAGTTTTCTCTCTTTGGACTCATTAAACAAACATCGAAAGACCCATATGGGATCGAACCACTCCTTCTTAGGGTTCGTTAAACATACTCTGAGGGACTCATCTGAAGGATGAGATTACATCAACAAGCATATGTTATCCTCCTCAAGCTTGCGTAAAAATAAAGAGGTAGTCGCCATTAATGGTGGGGGGAAATTGGGAAAGAAATGTGTCTTTTTATTTATGTTAGTAGTAGTAATAGTCGCTCTTGAACATGACACCTCCCTTCATCATTATATCCGGGTTGGGAAATCCATTTGTCTCTCATTTGACCATCCACAAGTTCATATGTTGGTTCCTCCTTAAGTCAATGTTGCCAAGACAATTGTCGTGTCATTCATATGTTCAAGAGAAGTCCAACTCAAGAATGCCTTCTATCGAGTCAGCCATCTGCAGTTATAAATTTTCTTCCATGTCGGCCTTCCCTGTGTCAGTTCTGAATCACTTTATACTCTTATCTACCTCAAATCTGTCACATATTTTGTGTCATTGATGGGGGGGTACATCAAGGCCCTCCTGTGACGAGTCTTTTCCTATCGAATTCAACTCATTATCTGGGAACAAGACTTAGAAACCATTTAGTACCTCAGAGCCTGCATGCCTCAATGGCAGGTTTCTTCGCTTTCAACAATGGGGTCACATCATTGACCCCTGATTGGAAGATTCCATCGAGTGTTCGACTTCAACTCATTTATTCGCATTCGTTGGATTGTACTAAGGTACCTTGGGAGTCATTGACATCAATGGTGATTTCCCTCGCACTTGTTAACGGTTTTCATAAATAACTGGTAATCAAGTGGTTTCTACCATGTTCGACTTCAACACCTATAATCATATGGTTAGATTCATACTTAGAGACGATGGAAATGAAGACCCTGGATCTTATCATTTTGATCCAGGTTGCGATGGAGTATTCATGAATTTGTACTGACACATAGATCCATTGTGTATGTCTCGTGGCTATGTCCAAATTTGAATTCTTTTACAGCATAGATCCACAGTGTATTCCTAGTGGCTATGTTGAATCATGATGACATGGATCCACAGTGTGTGTTTAGTGTCCATGACTCACTTGACAATACTTATGATTAGATTCACTTGTATTCTAAGCATGGGAATGCCTACCTCAGAGATGGTATGATATTATGCATATGCTTGTTTGTTTTGCAGGTTTTTTATCGATGCGCTCCTTGTTTTCGACACACACATTCTACAAAGTATTTCAACTGTCACGAGTTTCAACTTCATACTTTGGGTGGCATTCTATTACACATTATTTTTGTCACCTCATTGATCACCTGACAACATGTGTTCATGTTCCCTAAAAATATTAAAAAAGACTTTCTCTATGGGAAAAGTGATTTGCTTTCCTCTACCAAAAACCATATGAGGGAAGGTTGTCGCACCCTTCTATATGCATGGGGTGCGACGATGCCTGATCATCACACTCTGCACTATACCTAGGTTGTGACGTCGTCGCATGCTGCTTGTGCATAGGGTGCGACGATGCTTAAAGCATGGAAAAAGTCAAATTTCATGAATGTTCTAGAAGGGAATCTTCTAGAAGACGAAGTGGCCTCCGATCGGTTTATGTATTACTCGTATATCTGATTTGGTGGGATCATCCTAATCCCCTCATCCATATCTCTTTCACACTATATAAAGAGGGATCTCTCATGGAAAAGGCTAAGGTTGAATTGGCTAAGATTTGTATGGAGAGTTCTACTTCAGATTATGCTTGAGAACTTTGCTTCAGTTCTTCAAGTCAGATTGTAGGATCTTCTTCATTCAAGGCATTGGAGAAAAGGTGTGTGTGTTGGAACAAAGAGCCATAGAAAGGGGACCTTGCAACATCAAGGCATGGGTTGTATTCTACACTTTCTATTCACTTAATACAGTAATGCATTTCTTCCCTATATAAGCATCTTGTCTTCTATTGTATAATTCCTTGATTGTACACATAGACTTCATTATAATACATATATTTTTGTTTTCCCTCTTTGTTGGTTTGTGATTCTTGGACAGGATTGCTATTCTGCAAACCCAAGGAAGTAGCTACAAGGATGACACTAGAGAGGATCAAGCGTCGTTTAAAAGGTATGTCACGTGTACCTCATTAAACTAGTTCATATGATAATGAAGTTTAAGGCGAAGTGTGCATTTTGTTATGTTTTGTTCTAGTTTCTAGTGGGATCTAGGGAGATTTGTTTGTGTCTGCACTTACTGATTAGTCTGATAACAGGATAGGATTTCAGCTAGATCACCCCTCACTCATGGGTGTCATGCCTCATAAGTTGCTTTACTCATTGATTTTAGGAACTAGTGTTTTGCTCAGTTTGAAGCAATGCAACATTTGGATTAAGGGGTCCAATTTATGAAATCATCCGTCAGGAGCGGATGGATAATGTGGTCATCTAGTCCATGCCTAAATAATCTTCCAGTATCTCACGAAATTCAAAAAGATGCTATGCTGGGTTTTATGCCCTGACGAGGAATTGGCAAAGAGTCCCCGAAATGGTTTCGGATAAGAATTGCAACTCGGCATATAACAAAAACAGAGACTTGGATTGAGGAACCATCGTCTCCATTGGATTCCTGGCATAAAAATTTAAGCTAGAGCACCCCTCACTCCTGGGTCCCATGCCTCGGAAGTTGGTTTTTTCATCGATTTTGAGAACTAGAGTTTTGCTCAATAAGAAGCAATGCAACATTTGTATTTAGGGGTCCAATTTATGAAACCATATCTTGGGAGTGGATGGACAATGTGGTCACCTAGTCCATGCATAAACAATCTTGCAACATCTTAGGGAACTCAAAAATGTTGCTCCATAAGGTTTTTATGCCATGAGGAGGAATTGGACAAGAGTCCCTGAAATGGTTTGGGATGCGAATTGCAACTGGGCATAAAATGAAAACCGAGACTCGTATTGAGGAACCATTGAATTCGATGGATTACTCGGATATGATTTCAGCTAGAGCACCCATCACTCCTATGTGTCATGCCTCGGAAGTTGTTTTTTTCATCGATTTTGAGAACTAGGGTTTTGCTCAGTAAGAAGCAATGCAACATTTGGATTTAGGGGTCCAATTTGTGAAACCATGCCTCGGGAATGGATGGACAATGTGGTCACCTAATACATGCCTAGACAAGCTTGTTGCATCTCATGGAACTAAAAAATGTTGCTTCGTTAGGTTTTTATGCCATGAGGAGGAATTGGCCAAGAGTCCCCGAAATGGTTTGGGATGTGACTTGAAACTTGGCATATAACGAAAACCGAGACTTATATTGCGGAACCGTCGTCTCCATTGGATTCCTAGCATAGGATTTCAGCTAGTTCACCCCTCACTCCTGGGTCCCATGCCTCAAAAGTTGTTTTTTCATCAATTTTGGGAACTAGGGTTTTGCTCAGTAAGAAGCAATGCAACATTTGGATTTAGGGGTCCAATTTATGAAACCATGCCTCGAGAGCGGATGGAAAATGTGGTCCCCTATTCCATGCTAAAACAAGCTTACAACATTTCATGGAACTCAAAAATGTTGCTCTGTTATTTTTTATGCCCTTAGGAGGAATTGGCCAAGAGTCCCTGAAATGGTTTGGGATGCGACTTGCAACTGGGCATAAAATGAAAATAGAGACTCGGATTGAGGAATCGTAGAATCTGATGGATTATTGGAATAGGATTTCAGCTAGATCACCCCTCAATCCCAGGTGCGATGCCTCGGAAGTTGTTTTACTCATTGATTTCGAGAACTAGTGTTTTGCTCAGTTTAAAGCATTGTAGCATTTGGATTAAGGGGTGCAATTTATAAAACCGTCCCTTGGGAGCGGATGGCTAATGTGTTCACCTATTCCATGCCTAGACAATCTTGTAGAGTCTCACGAAACTCAAAAATGTTGCTCCGTTGGGTTTTTATACCCTGAGGAGGAATTGGCCAAGAGTCCCCGAAATGGTTTGGGATGCGACTTGCAACTCGACATATAACAAAAATCGAGACTCGTATTGAGGAACTGTTGACTCCGATGGATTATTGGGATAGGATTTTAGCTAGAGCACCCCTCACTCCCGGGTGCCATGCCTCAGAAGTTTCTTTACTCATTGATTTCAAGAACTAGTGTTTTGCTCAGTATGAAGCAATGTAGCATTTGGATTAAGGGGTTCAATTTATGAAACCGTTCCTCGGGAGAAAATGGATAATGTGGTCACCTATTCCATGCCTAAACAAGCTTGCAGCATCTCACGAAACCCAAAACTGTTGCTCTGTTAGGTTTTTATGCCATGAGGAGGAATTGGTCGTCCCTAAAATGGTTTGGGATGCAACACGCAACTTGACATATAATGAAAACCAATACACGAATTGAGGAATCATCGTCTCCATTGGATTCTTGGCATAGGATTTCAGCTAAAGCACCCCTGACTCCCAAGTCCCATCCCTCGAAAGTTATTTTTTTCATAAATTTTGAGAACTAGGGTTTTGCTCAATAAGATGTAATGCAACATTTGGATTTAGGGGTCCAATATATGAAACCATGCCTCGGGACCGAATGGACAATGTGGTAACCTATTCCATGCCTAAAAAATCTTGCAACATCTCACAGAACTAAAAAATGTTGCTATGTTAGATTTTTATGCCCTGAGGAAGAATTGGCCAAGAGTCCCTGAAATGGTTTGGGATGTGACTTGAAACTAGGCATAAAACAAAAACCGGGACTCAGATTGAGGAATCGTTGACTCCAATGGATTATTGGGATAGGATTTCAACTAGAGTACCCCTCACTCTCAGGTGCCATGCCTCGAAAGTTGCTTTACCTATTGATTTCGAAAACTAGTGTTTTGCTCAGTTTGAAGCAATGCATCATTTGCATTAACGAGTCCAATTTATGAAACTATCCCTCGGGAGTGGATGGATAATGTGTTCACCTAGTCCATGCCTAAATAAGTTTGCATCATATCACGTAACTCAAAAATGTTGCTCTGTTAGGTTTTTATGGCCTAAGAAGGAATTGTCCAAGAGTCCCTGAAATGGTTTGGGATGCGACTTGCATTTGGGCATATAATGAAAATCAAGACTCGGACTGAGGAATCGTCATCTCTATTGGATTCCTAGCATAGGATTCCATCTAGATCACCCCTCACTCCTGGGTTCCATGCCTCGAAAGTGGATGGACAATGTGGTCACCTATTCCATGCCTAAACAAGCTTGCAACATCTCACGAAACTCAAAAATGTTGCTTCAATAGATTTTTATGCGCTGAGAAGGAATTGGCCAAGAGTCCCTGAAACGGTTTGGGATGCGACTTGAAACTAGGCATAAAATGAAAACCCAGACTCCAATTGAGGAACCGTCGACTCCGATGGATTACTGCGATAGGATTTCAGCGAGAGCACCCCTCACTTGTGCGTGCCATGTGTCGGAAGTTGTTTTACTCATTAATTTCGAGAACTAATGTTTTGCTCAGTTTGAAGCAATGAAACATTTGTATTAAGGGGTCCAATTTATGAAACTATCCCTCAGGAGAGGATGGATAATGTGGTCACCTAGTCCATTCCTAAACAAGCTTGCAACATCTCACAGAACTCAAAAATGTTGCTATGTTAGGTTTTATTCCCTGAGGAGGAATTGGCCAAGATTCCCCAAAATGGTTTGGGATGTGACTTGCAACTGGTCATATAACAAAAACCAAGACTCATATTGAGTAACTGTCATCTCCGTTGGATTCCTAGCATAGGATTTCAGCTAGAGAACCCCTCACTCTCGGGTCCCATGCCTCAGAAGTTGTTTTTTTCATCGATTTTGAGAACTAGAGGTTTGCTCAGTAAGAAGCAATGCAACATTTGGATTTAGGGGTCTAATTTATGAAACCATGCCTTAGGAGTGGATGGAAAATGTGGTCACCTATTCCATGCATAAGCAATCTTGCAACATCTCATGGAACTAAAAAATGCTACTCTGTTAGGTTTATATCCCACAAGGAGGTATTGGCCAAGAGTCCTCGAAATGGTTTGTGATGCAATTGGGCATATAAAAAAAATCAAGACTCGAATTGAGGAATAGTCATCTCTGTTGGATTCCTAGCATAGGATTTCAGCTAGAGCACCCCTCACTCACGGGTCCCATGCCTCAGAAGTTGTTTTTTTCATCGATTTTGAGAACTAGGGTTTTGCTCAGTAAGAAGCAATGCAACGATTGGATTTAGGGGTCCAATTTGTGAAACCATGCCTTGGGAGAGGATAGACAATGTGGTCACCTAATACATGCCTAGACAAGCTTGTTGCATCTCATGGAACTCAAAAATGTTGTTTTGTTAGGTTTTTATGCCCTGAGGAGGAACTGGCCAAGAGTCCCTGAAATGGTTTGGGATGGGACTTGCAACTGGGCATAAAACGAAAAATCGAGACTTGGATTGAGGAATCGTTGACTTGGTGAGTTGCCTTCCTTCAGGTCTTTGTGTTTCTTTTGTAAAATAAAGGTCGGGAGGAGTAGTGGGTCATGGACCATGATGAGAACCCTTTGGAATTCATCATTGTCTTCACTTTGATTCTTCTTTAGAAAGAGGAAGAATTCATCTATGTATGTGTTGATTGTGTTGATATTGCACCAAGTTTGCACTTTCTAGAAAATTTCCTTGGTAGTCAAGATATAATGCAATGGGTTTATCTCACGGGGTCTCAACTTTGAGAACATGTGACATAGCGCATGTTTGGTGACATGACATAGTACCAAATTATTTGAATGAGATAATTATTTTTCTCACCATAGGTGTTGTGCCACAAGGGTACTTGACAACACAGAAGAAACAATTGGTTTTCTATGTGACCTATGCGACCAACTATTAGATAAATAGGTCATTTGTATAAGCTCATGGTATATGGCATCCTTAGATGTTGCATCATGGATCATAAAATACTTAGAATTTTATGGGAGAGCCATCATGAAATACTTAGAATATGCTCAATCTTGTGACGTCTGTCAAGGAACTAGGTAACTATCTTGTAGGAATGAAATGTTGTTACACCTGGTAATTGTTCTACAACCATTAGAAAAATGGGTAGTAACATTAACAACCCTAGGCACTCAATTTAGATAACAACAGTAACATAGATGCATGATGAAGAAATCTCAATAAGACTCTTAGTCTCCCCTATTGGAAATAACAATATAAGGAACTTACACTCTCCAAACTAGGTCTAATATGTACATATAAACAACTTGTTCATTGTTGCTTATGGTGGGTCAAACCTATCTTCAGTTTATCTATCATATGTGATGGTAAAGTGCATGATTAAGTGTCGGTTCATGGGCCAGGATATGTTTATCTCAATGTTTATCCTTGAGTTGGGCACTTCATTTGGGGAAACAAGATAGAATTGACTCAAGGTTTTGTCAACAAGTGTGGTACAAGCTTGTTGGTCCCTTCATTTTGATGGAGGACATGTTGGTACATACTCAACATACAAAGAAGTTTGAGTTGCATCACACATAATAAAGACCGTAAATTCAATAAAGAGTATCATAGATGGTCATAGCCATGAAAAATGATTTTAGGCATGAATTTAGGTGTCTAAAGAAGTAGAGTGGTGTAAGGTGGCTAAACAAAGTTGTGGGATCTTACAGAAATTCGTTATGTTGCTCGATTTGGATTTTATGCCCCCAGACCAAATTGGCCACATGTCTCTGAATGGCTTGAGGAGGCAAGTTGCAACTATCGTTAAAACTCAAATCGGGACTTGAATGCATGAATTGTCAGTTGCATTGGATCTGGAGCATCGAGCTTCAACTATTGGGGCTCCTATGCTATCATTCCATCGACCGGAAAACCATTTGTTGGAGTATCTCCAACACTAGGGTTTTGGTCAATGAGGCATAGTGCAATTTCTGAAGAGGAGGTCGATTTTCAAGAATACTATGTCGGGTTTTTTTGGCTAGTGTATTCACATGGGCCTTGGCCAAACGGACTTGCAGGAGCTTACAGAACTCCATTATGCTACTCGGTTTGGATTTTATGCCCCCAGACCAAATTGACCACATGTCCCTAAATGGATTGAGGAGGCGAGTTGCAACTCGGGATAAAATTCAAACCGGGACTTAGATGCATGAACTGTCAATTGCATTGGATTCAGAGCACCGGGTTTCATCTAGTGGGGCCCCTACGCTATCATTTCGTCGACCGAAAAACTATTTGTTGGAGTATCTCCAGCACTAGGGTTTTGGTCAATGAGGCATAGTGCAATTTCTGAAGATGAGGTCGATTTTAAAGAACACTCTATCAAGCGTTTTTGGCTAGTGTAGTCGCATCAGTCTTGGCCAAACAAACTTGTGGGAGCTTATGAAAATCAGTTATGTTGCTCGGTTTGGATTTTATGCCCCCGGACCAAATTGGCCACATGTCCTTGAATGGCTTGAGGAGGCAAGTGGCAACTATCGATAAAACTAGCATGAATTTAGGTGGCTAAAGAAGTAGAGTAGTGTAAGGTTTCTAAACAAACTTGCAGGAGCTTACAAAAGTCTGTTATACTACTCGGTTTGGATTTTATGCCCCCAGACCAAATTGGCCACATGTCCCTGAATGGATTGAGGAGGCGAGTTGCAACTCGCGATAAAAGTCAAACCGGGACTCGGATGCATGAACCGTCAATTGCATTGGATTAAGAGAAACGGGTTTCAGCTAGTGGGGCCCCTACATTATCACTATGTCAATCGAAAAAACATTTGTTGAAGTATCTTTGGCATTAGGGTTTTGGTTAATGAGGCATAGTGAAATTTTTGAAGATGAGGTCGATTTTCAAGAACACTTTTTCAGGTGTTTTGTTCTAGTGTAGTCGCATGGGCCTTGGCCAAACAGACTTGCGAGAGCTTAAGGAACTCTATTATGCTGCTCAATTTGGATTTTATTCCCTCAAACCAAATTGGCCACATGTCCTTGAATGGCTTGAGGAGGCAAGTTGTAACTATCAATAAAACTCAAACTGGGACTTGGATTGATGAACTGTCAGTTGCATTAGATCCGGAGCACCGATTTTCAACTATTAGGGCTCCTATTCTATCATTTCGTCGACCAAAAAACCATTTGTTGGAGTATCTCCAACACTAGGGTTTTGGTCAATGAGGCTTAGTGAAATTTCTGAAGAGGAGGTCGATTTTCAAGAACATTATGTTGGGTCTTTTTGGCTAGTGTATTTGCATGGGCCTTGGACAAGCAGACATGCAGGAGCTTACGAAAGTTCGTTATGCTACTCGGTTTAGATTTTATGCCTCCAGACCAAATTGATAACATGTCCCTAAATGGCTTGAGGAGGCGAGTTGCAACTCACGATAAAACTCAAACCGGAACTCAGATGCATGAACCATCAGTTACATTGGAATCAGAGCATTGGTTTTCAGCTAGTGGGGCCCCCACGTTATCATTTTGTTGACCGAAAAACCATTTGTTGGAGTATCTTCGACACTAGGGTTTTGGTCAATGAGGCATAGTGCAATTTCTGAAGATGAGGTCGATTTTCAATAACACTCTATCGGGCATTTTTGGCTAGTGTAGTCACATGGGCCTTTGCCAAAAAAACTTGTGGGAGCTTAGGGAACTCCGTTAGGTTGCTCAATTTAGATTGTATGCCCCCTGACCAAATTGGCCACATGTCCTTGAATGGCTTGAGGAGGCGAGTTGCAACTATCAATAAAACTCAAATCGAGACTCAGATGCACGAACCGTCAATTGCATTAGATCTAGAGAACTAGGTTTCATCTATTGGGGCTCCTACATTATCATTCCATCAATCGAAAAACCATTTGTTGGAGTATCTCCAACACTAGGGTTTTGGTCAATGAGGCATAGTGCAATTTCTGAAGAGGAGGTCGATTTTCAACAACACTATGTCGGGTCTTTTTGGCTAGTGTAGTCATGTGGGCCTTGGCCAAATAGACTTACGAGAGTTTACAAAAGTTTATTATGCCACTCTGTTTGGATTTTATGCCCCAGACCAAATTGACCACATGTCCCTAAATGGCTTGAGGAGGCGAGTTGCAACTCACGATAAAACTCAAACTGAGACTCAGATGCATGAACTACTAGTTGCATTGGATTCAAAACACCGGGTTTCAACTAGTGAGGCCCCTACGCTATCATTTTGTCAACCATAAAACCATTTTTTGGAGTATCTTCGGCACTAGGGTTTTGGTCAATGAGGCATAGTGCAATTTATGAAGATGAGATCGATTTTCAAGAACAGTCTATCAGGCATTTTTGGCTATGGTATTGGTATTGGTATGGTATGGTATTGTATTGGTATTGGTATTGGTATGGTATTGGTATGCATATCATTGCCAATGCATACTATTGTGGTATGCAATGGTATGGTATTGGAATGGTATTATTATTGGTATTTGCAATGGTATTGGTATGGTATGGTATCGGTATGTATATCATTGTCAATGCAATGGTATGCAATGGTATGGTATTGGTATTGGTATGGTATGGTATGGTATGGTATTGGAAATGGTATTAGTATTGGTATTAGTATGCATGTCATTGCCAATGGTATTGGTATGGTATGATATGGTATTGGTATTGGTATTGGTATGCATATCATTGCCAATCCATACCATTGACATGCAATGGTATTGGTATGCAATGGTATGGTATTGGTATGGCATTGGTATTGGTATGCAATGGTATGGTATTGGTATGCATACCATTTCCATGCAATGGTATTAGTATTGGTATGAAATGGTATGATATTGGTATGGTATTCGTATTGGTATTGGCAATGGTATTGGTATGGTATGGTATGGCATGGTATGGTATTGGTATTGGTATGGTATGTTATGGTATTGGTATTGGTATTGGTATGCATATCATTGTCAATGCATACCATTTCCAATGCATATCATTGCCAATGGTATTGGTATGGTATGGTATGGTATGGTATTGGTATTGGAATCGGTATGGTATCGATATATGTTACCCCCTAGCCTAGGGGTAACTAAGGAGATCATGTCTCAGGTCCCACAGGTTTCAGACATGGAGTTTCAAGAGTCGGACGACCTAAGCATGGCCCCAGAGGGAACCTCTTTTCTTTAGTGCAGTCCATATACCGTCAGTAGTATTCATCACACCAGCTTGGTCCAGAAGTGGTAATGGGTCTTGCTCCATGAGGTAATGAGTCTGGGTATCATGGTATGTATCACTCCAATATTTAAGGCACTTGAACATGTTGCATTAAGAATTTCTTGATTTCATAACGTTTGCTTGGAAATTATGCTCTTTGCCTTGATTTCCTTTTAGGATGGGTTTCTACTAGGTGGATCTTTGAAGAGTCATCTTTTGTTCCCTCCATACTTACCACTTTCCATTTGTATTCCTTCCATCTCCCCATATTTTGGGCATTGGGAGAGTCTACACTAGGAAGGGTTGTACCTTACCTCGTGGGAAGAAGGGACTAAAGACTCAGAGGGTAAAAGTAGCTGGCAAGAGTTTAAATCCATTTTTGAAACCTTTGAGATGCTTCGCCAAGGGATTCCTGAGAAAGCAATGAAAAAAATTTCGGTAAGAAATGGGGACCCACAAAATAACATAAACACTTAAGGTACTAGTTGATGGATAGGAGGTCTCATCATGAGTCGACCTATCATGACCATGAACATGTAGCGATATGACAGTACCACCTATCTGGTCACCAAGCCAGGGTAGTGGCTCTTGGTTGCATAGCCAAGAGAAAGGGGATCTCATTACGAGTCAACCTTCTCATTTCCATGAAATATTTTGTGGATGACACTGTCACCTCTGGTCACCAAGCCAGGACAGTGGCCATTAACTATTTCCTTGTAACATAAGAGCAAAGATCAAACGAAAAAAATAGTTAAGAATAAAAGGAAATGGTGCACATGTTTGGGTGATTTAATTATTATATGTGATTTACATGCTATGATCCTTGTGACTTATGGACCTCTGGAGGGTGTACTTGTTGTCTCTGTAGGAATTTTCCTAGTGGACAGATATTCATGAGGAGATGACCAGTTCGGACCTATTTATGTCCTTATACACACTTGCAAATGTGAGCTAAATCATGCTCACTTAGTGTGTCCTTGGAGGCACAATGCCTAGGTTCAAAGCCCACGCTGTCACATTGACTTGAACCTCTTCCATTTAGGCTTACTCCTAGGAAAGCCAAGGGGGGTAGACCCTAGTTACTAGATGAGATTAACGTTTGAGTTCTAGGAGTTGGCTTCAATTAGTTTAAAGGTTGGGGGGAAAGATCTAGCCTAAGATGCAAAGGCAGCAATGCAATGTGCAATAATTTAAGATGAACAATCAAGCCTTTTCCTAGGACAACTAATACTATTGCCTAAGATTGGGCAAGGGGTCAACTAAAGTTTGAGGGTGATTGATTACACAAAACTTACAAAAGATTACAAATATTACAACTATATCACAACAAGGTTAGATACAAACTTACAACAAAGAACAAGATTACAACATGAATATCTAAGAGCTACACTAAAGTTATACTAAACAATAGATACAAAGATACAAGGATATAAAGATACAAAGATACTAACTGAATTTGTTTGTTTGTGCAGGAAATTAAAGATGCTCAAAAGGAAACATTCACCAATACATCAAGCCTAGCATGCTCAACCATAGAATGTCTCTCAAAGGGATGCACAACTCTATTGTGTTTGTTTTTAATGGCAAACAAGATTATACAAAGTCCAACAAGGAAGTGCCTCCAAAGGATGCACAACTTCTTGAGGGACCAAACCAAAGATATGAACACACACCACTTTTAACAGAAAAATAAATGCTTCAAGGAAAGCCTCCAAAGGCACAACTTATGACTACTTAGATATCAATCCACCGCATAAGATCTTGCATGAAAGAAATGAAAGTGTATTGCTTGCAAGATTAGTTAAGTGCCAACCACAAAAGTGTGAAGAGCCAAGTTGATGCCCAAAGTTGTAGAGTGGATCAAGGATTTATTAAAAGTTATTAAGTGAAGATTTAATCATAGCTAAGTGTCAACCCAATACTCCCCCCGCTTATACCAAGTAGTTGTTTGGTTCTCAAGAAGTATGGAAACAAGGCCTACCCGAGCTCCACAAGTCAACCCAGGGGAAAATAGTATTCTCGGAAAGGACGTTGAGCGCCACGAAACTGTCCTCGGCCTATCACCTTTCGTTGCTTCCTCTAGTCCTTGTTTAAGTGGAAACGTTGGGTCAGCAAAGGTGCCCTATTAAGTCTAATGGATAGTAGGCCTATGGACTAAGTTAAATTAAGTGGATAGGTGTGTAAAAGTGATATATTGTTTACCCAAAAAATTCTAATTGTGCCAAAACCGAAATTTAAAAGTTGTCAATGTGAAGTTCTAAACCATAAGATAAAGCATGAAAGAATGAAAAGAACTTGAAAGAACTTGCTAAAATGAAAGTAGATTTATTTACACCATTTACATGCCCATATTCCTTGCAAAGTAAAAAGATAAATGCTTGAAAAATAAAACTTGGAAGTAAATAAATATTAAAGCACAAGACTAATCCTATGCCTTCATGGGCCTAAACTAGCATTAGTATGTGTGAGATCTGCTTCTAGATGATTTTAATCCATTTAGCATAAACACATTAGAAACAAATTACTAAGCTAGCCATACGATTTTGGGGGTTGGCTAGGCCAACTTCACTCCAAGGTGTAGGCAACCAAAAGGAAGTAAAAGCTTTGCAATAAAAGAAATGAACTAGACAAACCACTTACAATGGCACAAGGTGGAGGCAAGCCTTCCTATTTTGTGCCAAAGAGGGTTGGAAATAAAATAATGAAAAGGAAAATTGAAGCAACCTAGCCACACAACCTTGTCCTAATGACAAGTGGGGCAAACAAAGTAAAAATCGCATAAATTAAAAACGAGATCCTAGCCTTACGATTTTGGGGGTTGGCTTAGCCAAACTCACACCAAGATGTAGGCACTAAAACAATTTGCTAAAACATAAATTTAAAACAAGAATGCAAGCCACTTGGGGACCCCCTTTGGGCTTGCTACAATGCTAGAAAGAAGAAGGAGAAAGTTGGGTGTTGTTACCTAACCAAAGGAAAGGTACTTTATGTGTTTTGTGGCTGAAATTGGGCATCACTTCCCCTTGATTTGGCGAGAACCTGCAAAAAACAACAAGCTATTACTTGCTGGAAATGTTGCAAAACACACACACAATGTTAAGAAAATTTATGTTTTTACACTGAAATTTTCCGCATAAAAATTTCAGCAAAGTAGATTGATGTATTGACCTATTCTAGAGTATTAGCAAACCAAATTTATGAATGTGAAAGAACAGAAAATAGAAGGATAAAAGAGAGGAGTTTCAAGTGGGTTGTGAAGGCAAGATTCTAGTTCAAAGCTAGCTTTGCAAACCCTGGAGATAACCTGCAACTTACAGATAAGAGCAAACAAACAAACAATGAGTAAGATAGCTAAATAACACAAACTAAGAGCAAACAATGAGTGAGATAGCTAAATAACACAAACAAATTTGTACTATCCACTACTCTACTCAAATAGATCTATAACTACACTATTGCATAATCTACACAAGCAAACTAGTTTGCTTGGGAAATCTACTCTATCTCAAAGAAATGCACCAAAGACACAATATCACCTCATATGTATAGATTACCAAGACTAACCTTTGCTACACCAAAGTCCTCCAAAGCTCTTTTATTAATCAAGTAGGAAGTTGCAGCAACTAATTGCTACAAGTTCCTCTCCAAGAAAGAGCAAGAGTGAATGAAAGCAAGATGGAAGATGAGAGAAGTGAGGCAAGAATTTGGTAGCATAACAATAGCTCAAGAGATGATGAAGAAATGAGGGAGGTAAGGCTCTTATTTATACTTGGGAAGGCAAAGTTACCCCTCTTGGATGAGTTACAAGTGCCACACATCAAAGAAAAGTCACTTTTAGGGTTTTGGTAAGTTAGGGTTTTGGTAAATGAGTGAGGGGGTGAGGTGTAAAGGAGGAAAACACATTTTCCTATGGTCAAACATTAAGTTAGACACCAAGGAGGGAGAATTTAGGGTTTAGGTGGTTTTTTTCACTTAAACTTTTTAATTCCCACATGTCAATTAGCTAGGGAACACCACTTTAAGTTGTTGGCTAGGTAAGGGGGGGTCTTTTAAGTGGAAACTTATTTTTTCAACTTAGAAAAAGGTTAGGAAATGGTTTGGATAGGTTAGTAATGGGTTTACTCATCATCTCCCACCTTTACTTTACTCATTTAGCTCATAATTACAAAAAATGACATTTTTACTATGTCATGACTGACTTGGACTCCCTATGGACAAACACCTAGCAAAAGTTGTCCAATTGAGCTTAAACTTGGTCCAAGGGTGTAGGGGGTCTCATTCCATTTCTTTTGAGCACAAATACCTCTAGCAAAAGCCCAAGGACCTAGTTTTTACATTTTTTTATCAAAAATAATTAAAATTACCCAACCTTAGGAAATTTTAATTAATTAAAAAAAAMCTATCTAGACTTGACGGAATTAAGCAAAACTTTGAGAGATGTCTTACATGGTCATTTAMAACATTCCTAAACACTAGCTACCAGAGGACGAGACCATTAGAAYGCCTTTCACCACTTTGGAGGAATTATTTGTGGGAGTGAAAAACTCAAGGGAAATTAATAAGGTTGGTTAGGCCAAATTAATAACCTGAAGAAAAAAAAACACTCAGTGAAAGGGACTCCTTTAATGATGAATTCCTAAGGTAACTGACCTAACTATGATCCATGCAGACCCATTACATTATTATCCCACGCAGGGGAGCGGAAATTCCAATTACAAAAATACATGTTGAAGGCCAAAAATGCCTTGTAGAACTAGAAAGTCTCTAACTTGGTAGCATTTGATGATGCATATCTTCATGGTACATGGAGTTGACCCCCTAGTTGAATAGGTGGTCGACATGACCTTCATGAGGGCCTAAAGCCCATGGATGGATGTTGAAGCCCCAAGCCTGGGGCATGACAGGGGTGATTGATTTGCACATTGAAGAAGGAAGTCGTTGTGTTTGAAGGCACTTTGACAGACCTAGACGGACGATTTCCACCTCTCTTCACTTGGACGATGGCCTTGGAAGGCCCAGAGACCACCCACTTGTCCCATGATGTCATCATTTTAGGCTAGGGTTTCATGGAGATGATTTTCTGGTGAAGAAAAGGACACTTGGCACAACGTTGGCACTTGGTGGTATGTTATGGCCTTAGAAGGCCAAACATTCCATTTTTTAGGGCTAGACGTCCTACCTTGGAGCTCAACGTCACCCTAGAAAGGGAATGATGTCACCCTACTAGGGTTTTATTGATGTATTTTTGCAAAATTGAATTAAAAGGGCAAATTGATTAGGTTGGCCCTGTAATTTTGAACTAAAGTTAGTTTTAGGGTAAATTTTGTATAAATAAACAAAAAGTGACATTCATTTTCATCATAGTTTGTCAATGGAGATAGGTAGGTCTCAAATTAGTGCCCTAGTTGGGCATACTTGGCTGAAATAGTGAGGCACTACTCTCTTAGAGGAACATTTTTGCAACTTGGATCAAATCTTGTGAAGTGTTTTGGCAATCTAGTCTTCTTTTGCATGGTTATTCTTGGTGTAAGTAAGTAAAATCTGCATTTTTGTCATCTAGTTGAATGGTTAATTGTATGGTTTTATTTGCTCATATAAGATTATGAAATTCCATTCCTAATGAATGCTAGAAGTGAAGGACTTAAGGTGCTACTTCACTTTTATTTGCTAAGCTTCGTAAGATTGTTTTAGTAATTGTCTAAGTTCCAAGGCCCTAAAGTGCTAGCACCTTGGAACTATTGATCAATTATTGTTGCTAAGTATTTTGAATACTAAACATCCAAGAAGAAGGAGACGCTAGGGCCTAGAAGAGCCTACACCCTAGTATCTCTCCTTCTCCAAGGTTGAGGATATAGGGAGACTTAAGGAGCTACTCTTCCTAGACTCATTCCTCTTGGATTTGAGTATTATCATTTGTTTACAACCCTAAAAGAGAGAGTCGCTAGCTTGACTCCATCACCCAATAAGGCACTAGTTTCTCACCTCATCTCCTTGACAAAACTCCAAACTTCTTCTTCTACTTGATACCCTACTAATCTAACCTAATCACTGACCTAGCCTAGACTACTAACTCTTAAAGCTTGTTGTTGCTACAACCCTTGTTTTGTAGCCCTAACAAGCCAACTAACTAACCAGACTAACCCATAATTTGCACAAGCCTAGGCACTATCACCCTAAGGCCTTGAAATACTTATTGTTGTTATTCTAATTGCATTTTTGAAGTTGTTGATATTGTTATCGTTACTTTAACAGTCATTGTTTACATCCCTAACAACCTACATTAACAAGAGAATTGCCCATAAAATTGTACTAGGTAAGTTACCATCATTTGATGCCAAAATTGTATATGTTATTGCCTTTAAGAAGTACCTTTTCTGGAGTAGTTTACTGTTGTCATCACTGAACTCAAGTTGTTGTTGTTATAAGTGTTTAGACAACCCTTTGAAAGACATTACTTGATTCGTATCTATTTATAATTTGCAAGTGGAAAAAGTATTATCATTGTGAAAGCTTTAATATCTCATTATATTTGTCCAAACAAATTGCAATTTTTGGATATAGTGTAGTTGCTACATATTGATCTTTTTTTCTATGTATACTTGTCTAGTAGCAAATTTTTAATCATAAAGTCACCATTTGTTCAAGCATTGATATCATTGATTATTGCTATAATGTTTGTTGTTCCACTGGTAAAGGGTAGGTACAAATTCACCTTACTCCCCTTTGACCTTTCAACACAATCAAACTAGTGACTTTACTCTTTTTAGTGACCTAGAGAGAGGGGTGGTATTGTCTTGTCTTTTCCCCTTCATCGACCAACTAGGTCCTGGGACGACTCCCTTGGAGTGAGTATTTTCTCCTCCTAAATAGAAAGAGGTATCATATTGGGGTGACAGTGACATGGCTACTTCTGTGTTACACCAATCTAGGCCTACTTGTCTTTAGGCTTTGGGCAAGTACATATTGTGCGATAACAATATGCATATCATTGCCATGCAATGGTATTGTTATTGGTCTACAATGGTATTGGTATGGTATTGGTATTGGTATTGGTATGGCATGTCATGGTATGGTATTGGTATTGGTATTGGCATTGGTATGGTATGGTATGGTATTGGTATTGGTATGCAATGGTATTGGTATGCAACTGTATTGGTATTAGTATGCAATGGTATTGGCGATGGTATTGGTATTGGTATTGGTATTGGCAATGCATAAGGGTATTGACAATGCATATTGGTATTGGTATTGGTAATGCATATTGGTATTGGTATTGGCAATACATGGTATTGGTATGGTATTGGTATTGGTATTGGTATGGTATGGTATTGGTATGCAAATCATTGTCAATGCATACCATTTCCATGCAATGGTATGCAATGGTATTGGTATGGTATGGTATTGGTATGCATATCATTGCCAATGCATACCATTTCCATGCAATGGTATGCAATGGTATTGGTATTGGTATGCAATGGTATGGTATTGGTATTGGTATGGTATTGGTGTTGGGATTGGTATTGGTATGGTATGACATGGTATGGTATGGTATTGGTATTGGTATGGTATGACATGGTATGGTATGGTATTGGTATGGTATGGTATTGGTATTGGTATGGTATAGTATGATATTGATATTAGTATGATATTGGTATGGTACAGTATTGGTATTGGTATGGTATAGTATGGTATTGGTATTGGTATGCATATCATTGCCAATGCATACTATTGCCATGCAATGGTATGTAGTGGTATTGGTATCGGTATGCAATGGTATGGTATTGGTATTGGTATCAGTATGCAATGGTATGGTATTGGTATTGGTATTGGTATTGGTATGGTATAGTATGGTATTAATATTGGTATGGTATTGGTATGCATATCATTGCCATGCAATGGTATGCAATGGTATTGGTATTGGTATGCAATGGTATGGTATTGGTACTGGTATTGGTATTGGTATGAAATGATATTGGTATTGGTATGCAATGGTATTGGCGATGGTATTGGTATTGGTATGCAATGGTATTGGTATTGGTATTGGCAAGGCATAAGGGTGTTGACAATGGATATTGGCATTGGTATTGGTATGGTATTGGTATTGGTATTAGCAATGCATATTGGTTTTGGTATTGGTATTGGTATGGTATTGGTATGGATATCATTGCCAATGCATACCATTGCCATGCAATGGTATTGGTATTGGTATGGTATGGTATTGGTATTGGTATTGGTATTGGTATGGTATTTGTATGCATACCATTGCCATGCAATGGTATTAGTATTGTTGGTATGCAATGGTATAGTATTGGTATGGTATTGGTATGCAATGGTATGGTATTGATATTGTTATTGGTATGCAATGGTATGGTATTGGTATTGGAATTGGTATTGGTATGGTATGATATGGTATTGGTATGGTATTGATATTTCTATTGCTATTGGTATGGTATGGTATGGTATGCATATCATTGCCAATGCATATTATTGCCAATGGTATTGGTATGTTATTGGTATGGTATGGTATGGTATTGTATTAGTATGGTATTGGTATGGTATGATATTGTATTGGTATTGGTATGGTATTGGTATTGATATTGGTATTGGTATGCAATGGTATTGACATTGGTATTGGTATTGGTATGCAATGGTATTGACATTGGTATTGGTATTGGTATGCAATGGTATTGGTATTGGTATTGGCAATGCATAAGAGTATTGTCAATGCATATTGATATTGATATTGGTATTGGTATGGTATTGGTATGGTATAGTATTGGTATGGTATTGGTATTGGTATTGATATGGTATTGGTATGCATATCATTGCCAATACATACCATTGCCATGCAATGGTATTGGTATTGGTATGCATATCATTGCCATGCAATGGTATTGGTATGGTATGGTATTGGTATGCATATCATTGCAATGCAATAGTATTGGTATTGGTATGCAATGGTATGGTATTGGTATTGATATGGTATGGGATTGGTATTGGTATGGCATGGTATGGTATGGTAATTGTATGGTATTGGTATTGGTATTCTTGGGATTTGCAAGAGAGAATGTATCACAATGGCAATGTTATGTGGAACTTTATCTCATATTCATTCATTTAAGGATTAGGGACGAGGAATATAGTTTGGTTTGGTCCAAGAATCCTATTATAAGATAATAGATTGCAAAGCTATGGTACAAAACTATGTTATGTAATGCAGAACAAGACAAAATATTTGTGGTGGAAGCCCCTTTGGAATATTAGAGCTCCTATGAAGACACATGTTTATATGTGGCTGGTGTTGAGAGACGAGTTGCTTCTTTGAGATCATTTGCAAAGGAGAAGTAACCAAGGGCCTGGCATGTGTTCATTTTGTAAGATGGATGATGAAGTTATAACCCATCTATTAGTGAAATGCATCCATGTTAGAGAAGGTCCAAGGGAGAGAAGGCCTTATGAATGTTGGATGAGAATCCAACTTATCCAAATAGTAGGCAAATATAAATAAATTAAATGAAAGGGGCAAAGCCCTACTAGGCAAACTATGTTTGTTATCAGGAGCCACAAAACAAGGGCTGGTTTTTCCAAACTCCATAAATTGCAAGGAACATTCCACAAGTTCATAATATTGAAAGGAAATAAAGGACAAAGATGCCCAAACGGGGAGCCATTGACAAAAACTAGGGGAAAAACAAGGTAAGGGATCCTTCAGTACTATTGATACCTCATTCTCCATCAATGTTACAAAGTCGGTCCACTTTTTATTTTGTAACATTTCTTTTTCAAAATGTGTTGGATGCTGACCATATTTCTCCTCCTGTCAAAACATGGCACATGGACTAGTTAAACTAATAAATATGTAATCATTTTTTTTTTCTAGGAAAAAAAAAACATTTCACATAATGAATATACTTACAAAGGTGTAGATCAAGGCTTGTAAACCTTTTTTTCCACTGTGATGTGTGGCTTGGAGTTTTTCAAGCCTAGCTTTGGAGGCTTTGTCCTGAAACATACACTAAGTCAATTGAACTATGCACAAATAAAATATAAAAATCATTTAAGAAATTTGATATAATATTATGAGCAAATTGAAATACCTGGATACTCTCCTCACTGAACTTCCTCTGTGCATCTGATTTCTCATTTGATTTTACAAGTTCTTTCCATACTTTTATACTGACATCAATTGGCCTTTTTTTGAGCCTTAGCTCGGGCGGGAGTTTTTTTATCTTCTTTGTTTGGTTGCACCTAAATCTCTTGCAATTATGAGACATTTGTTTTTTCACCTTTTTTACTGACCAACCTACGCCAAATTTAGACTCCATGTCATGAATTACAACTTTATGCAGGTGCATTGGTATCTTGAGAAAGGAAAATAGAGATGGTCTTTGAACCGTTAAAGGAATGATTCCTTCAACCTATTCACAAAAACCTTCTCGGCATTTGACATTATGATTTCGCCTAAAACCATGTCGTATTTTATCTTCGTATCATAGTTCCCAATGCAAGTTCCAAGACATGGTGTGGTGGAAGAAGTTTGGGTCCCATGAGTAGCTTTGACATTGGAGGTCTCCGCTCTCTGTTCCATATTCTTGGAGGTCATCGTCAATGATTTCCTCCTTGATTTTCTACTCGATCCAGGAGTGGTTGGGGAATCAATTGATTCCCTTTCACATGGTTGATTTGCTTGCAATGTTTCAGGGGTCTTAGTGGATCGTTTTTCTATGTATTTTGCAAGTGTTTTCAAGTCTACACCATCAAGTTTTTTTACGGTCTCCATCCCCAATATCGAAGCCAAGGCATCTTTCTCCTGGTCAATCTCATGTCCCTAGATATATAAAATAATTTTTTTGTGTTAAAATTTTCAATAAAAAACAAATAACTAAAAATTTAAATAAATAATTGAGACAAATAAAAATCTATAAATTGATAAGATCTTACCTCATTATGGATAGAATTTGCTTCCTTCCCTCTATTTGACATTTTAAGCAAGCTAGGGAAAATTCCTTCTGTCACGATTTGGACAAGTGGACTTGGTCACTATTTTTTAAGGTGCTTATTTCTTCTCCCTTCTTTCTGGTCCTTTTTTTCCCTATTCTAACAAGGATAAGCAAATGTCAAACTCAACTGGACCATAAAACACGAGGAAATTTATAGATCAAGAGGTCGAATTGTGAAATTTGATAATTTTTTTACTTGAAAATCTCAGTTCCCCTTTAGGAAACCCCTAAATCGTGCTTTGGTTGCACCCTATCTCTGTTCGCCCTAGGAAACACCCAAATCGTGTTGGAGTCCAAATCTAGTTTGAAAATGAGTTGGTATGGTCACACCCTGTCTCCCTTTGCCCTAGGAAACACCCAAATCATGCTGGAGTCCAATTGTAGTTTGAAAATGAGTTGGTCTGGTCACAGCCTATCTCCTCTCGCCCTAAGAAACACCCAAATCATGTTGGAGTCAAAATGTAGTAGGAGATTCACTTGGACTGGTCGCACTCTATCTCCATTCGCCTTGGAAAACATCCAAATCGTGTTGGAGTCGAAATGTAGCAGGGAATTCAGTTGGACCAGTCCCACTCTTTCTTTATTCGCCCCAACAAACACCCAATTCGTGTTTTTGTAATTCTTCCCCTCCAAAATGACATTTTCATCCTTTTGCTCACAGGTTTTTTTGTTTTTAAGGTTTGACATATCAGTCGATGCTAAAGTCAACGCCATCTATGCCTACTTTAGCATCGATTTAGCTCCTAAATGTAATCTTCTATGGGCTCCTTAGTGGGCACAAAAAACGTCCATTTGCATCTAAATGATGATCTAAAATGATGGTTGTAGTTACATGAGGTATTGGTATTGGTTGTAGTAAACCCCTTCTTCTACCTTGCAACAACCCATCCCTCGTTATGAACCCATTCCTTCTAACCTCAAGGCTTCCTCTCCTTTGACCTCTTTGATTGTTGACCACTCAATTGGCCAATCCTTCCAACCCGTCTACTCCACTATTAGATTGGAATCATCTAGACGAGGAGGCACCCATTCCACTTCTAATGGACCATTTCCTACTATACCTAAGGAGACTAGAATTATATTCCACACTCTAAGGAGACTAGAAGTATACCCACTTCAAATTCTAAGATAGTGACCTTCAACTTGGACAACCTTTTGTCACCATGTTTTCCTTCCTCCAACCCTTTCTAATTGGGGTCATTGTTAAGAACCTTTGTGTTCATCAATGTATAGTTAATGAGAGAGTCTATCCCTATATTATGATGGTTGTTTGGTAGTGTTTGGGGTCTCCCATCCATGTTACAATGACATTCTATTTGCAAACCTTTGATGATCAACCATGTGAGTCAATAGGAGTTGTACCTAATCTTCCCATTCGATTAGGTGATAAGACTGTCTTAGTAGATGTAGCAATTTTTATCACCCCTATTGACTTCAACCTTCTTCTTAGGTGCAATTATGTCTATGCCATAGAATTTATGGCATATTTTCTCTATCATGTGATGAATTTTCCACATGAAGGATGCATTATCACCATTAATCCACTCACATGGTGTAGTTCGCAAGTACATGTTACTCAAGACAATGTCTCGACTCTCACCTTTAGTAGCTCATTCGCAATCTATCCCTATTGTTTGGTTAGATCATGACCTAAATCACAAATTCCATATGTGACCACTACCAGCATTTGCACAACCTCCACTCTGATAGAGTATGAGTCTTTGGATCCTTTGAACAACTTAGACTTGCAAATTGATATTGTAGCTTCACACGTGGGAGCCACCAATCCACTCTCTTTTAAGTTTTCCCATGTGTGAAAGTGCTCTTGCCTCATTAACCATGAATTTTGATGATGATGAAAAATTATTTGATGTTATACCTTATTTTAATGCTCCTTGGGATAACCTCCACTTTAGTTCTCCTATTGACTTCCTACCTAAGCTACCCACTCCACTAGCATGCCCTTTGACTCCATCTCCTCTAGAAATATCTTTGATTCTTGCCTACTAGCACCACATATCGCACTTGACAATGATACCTTGGACCACTCTTATGATCATTGATTTTTCAACCACATGGATTCTTGTTTAATATTTTGAGGATACAAACACTTCCATGAATTTAATTACTCTTGATAAATCTAATAATATTTTTGAATTGACGTTTCATAGATGCGTGGATTTGAACTAGATATTGATATTTTGGTACCTTTGCATCATTCAGTTATCCATGGTTGGCTTAGCAAAAATGTAGCAATTTTTATCACCCCTGTTGAATTCAACCTTCTTTTAGGTGCAATTATGTATGGCATGGTATGGTATAGTATGGTATTGGTATTGGTATTGGTATGGTATGATATGGTATTGGTATTTGTTAAGCCCTAATATTGGCTCATTACCCCTTAATTGGGGCATATTAGATTAGTAATGTTATTTATTACCCCTTAATTGGGGCATATTAGATTAGTAATGTTATTTTATTTATGTCAGCTTTAA